>MU177893.1:337153-527342 GCA_016695465.1 Suillus americanus
ACACTGAGACTCTGTCTTTAGCTCTATTCTAATAGGTTATGAGCCCTGGCTCTAAATAAGAGCCATCAGACAGAACTACAAGACAGTCTCGTCTACTCGCACCTGTCTGCCGCTCATGTATATCATTCCATCTTAATCTATCCTCACGGCGGTATTGCCATGGGTAAATATGATCATATTCCTGAGTTGCTGGGGACAAAAATTTTTGTTGGTTGGTCCACAAAGATGCAATATGCCCTCGCATGTGAAGACCTCTGGTGCCACATTAACACGAATCCTGACCCAACAGATCTTCTCAGAGTGCCCTCTTTCAAGCCTGTCCCCACTGATCCCAATAACATCACATCCGCTGAGAAAACGGAGATGTGGGAATGGTTATTAAGTGACATGAAGGCCAAAGACCTTATTGCATGCCATCTCAGTGCATCAGTAGGAGCACTGGTATCACGCTCTCACACTGTCACAGCTCGTGATGCATGGAAAACCCTCTCTGAATATTTTAATCATACTGACACCAGTGCCCAATACCAACTGTGTCAATGATTAGATGCACTGCAAATGAAAGACTCTGCGGATGCTACTAACTACATTGGTCAGCATGCTGTGTTTCATGAGCGTCTTCAAGATTCAGGGGCTGCCATGCGCGATGGGGATGTGATATACAGCCTACTTATTGGCCTGCCACAGACACCTATCTGGCAACAATTCTGGTCCATGCTGGAGCAGTGTATGCATGATGAAGTTATGACAGTGGAGCCAGGCACTGTTCCTGCCTTTACAGTTGAAAGCTGTGTGTCATGCATCACAGCAGAGGCTGCACACCACATTCATTCATAGTCAATTCATGCTTCCTGCCCTGGATCTGAGTATGCTAACGCAGCTACTCCCTCCAACTCATCTGCCACTGGTGTCAATTCAATTACAGGCCTTCACAAGCATAAACATAATCCTGAGGGTATATTCTGCACAATGCCTGGCTGTAATAAGGGAGATCATGATCATGCACACTGCTATAGAATGGGCGGTGGCATGAAGGGACAGGCTCCTTGGACGAGGAACAAGAAGAAGGAGACTACAGTCACTGCAGCTGCCACAGTACCGACCACTGCCTTAACCCCTGCGACACCTGCTGTGCCCTCTGCACCTGTCATTGCAGCAGCAGCAACCAGCCTCACCAGTCTCATGCAGGATCTCTCCTTTGCATCCATTGCAAAAATACCAGATGAAATTGCCTGTGCTGTCAACCTCCCATTTACAACTATCCTTGACTTGGGGACTACTATCACATTAGTCAAGGATCGTTACTTCTTCCATACGTACTCCATGGAAGATCCTGTTGATGTGCTAATGGCCAATCATGGTGTTCTTCAGACCACCGGTCGAGGCACCTGTGCAGCCTGGTTCATGATTGGAGGTCGTCGCATTTGCATTTGCCTTTCTAATTGTCTGCATGCGCCTGGGGCACTGCTCAACCTTCTCTCAGTGAGTTGCATGAATGCTAAAGGCTGGGACATCAATTTTCATGCCAATATGACCTGCAAACTGGCTTACAAAGGCTCCCCACTCGGTTCCATCCCAGCGACTGGTAAGCTTTATGCACCAGATCTGGAATTCATTCCTTTTGCACAACCTGCTGTCATCACTGAGGTGCCGGAGCTGTCCACCTTTGCCAATGTACCTCTCCTGCTGGACTTATGGCATGCTCAGATCGGTCATATAGGAAAGGATTCTGTTATGCGCCTTAATCGTGTGGCAAAGGGCGTCACCATTCAGTCTTCTTCGCCATTGTCTCACTGCAAATCATGCATCCTCGCCAAGCACCCATGCCAACCTTTCCACCCATTGGAGACTGAATGAGCAGTGGCCTTCCTCAATCTCATCCACAGCAATGTTTGTGGTCCAATCCCTACCATTACTCCACATGGAAAGTGTTACTTCATCATGTTTCTGGATGACCACATGCATGCCCTAGACCTCCAACTCTTGGCATCCAAGGATCAGGCACTTGATGCATGGCAAACACTACGTGCACGATGGGAGAATACGTCCAGGTTAAGAGTTAAAATCTTCCATTCGGACAATGGGGGGGGAGTTTCTTAATGATGCCTTTACTGTGAACCTTGAGGAGACTGGAGTCCACCATCAATGCTCTGCCCCCTATGCTCATCAGCAGAATGGGAAGGCAGAAAGGGTGATGCATACAATCAAAGGTCGCATGTAGGTGATGCTGGACTTCGCCTGTCTGCTGCCAAACCTCTGGGGAGAGGCTGCCCTTACTGCATGCTACCTATTCAATCGAACTGAGTCACGTGCCCTCCCTTCGGGTAAGACACCATATGAAATGTTGCATGGTGTTCAGCCAAACCTCACTCATCTTTGCATCATTGGTGCACACTGCTTCGCCAGAATTTCCCCTGAGCTCCAGCAGAAACTTGGTCCTAGGTCGTGGGAAGCTATCTTTATGGGTTACCCACCCAGGGTTAAGGCATGGAGGTGTTGTGATACTGTCTCTGGAGTGTTTTTTAACTCCCAGGATGTCATTTTTGATGAAAGTCTCTCCAACCAACCTTTCCCAGACAGCGATGATGAAGAGGACACTCCCATGAATGCACCCAAATCATCACTTCCTCCCGCTGCCCCTGCACCATCTGTTGCTGCAGAACCTCCCTACATGGCAATAATTCAACATTCAGGTTGCATCCCTGTGCCGACTGAGAAAGGTCAGAGCTACAAAAATTGCATCACTGCTGACAAGGCTCATCTATCCCGTCAGCACGACCTTTGTTCTGCACGCATCAATGGAATTCCCCCACCGCCTGTGGATACTAACATTGTGGACGCACCAATTGTAGTTGCACCGACTCAAATGCCTGATCTGCCAGATCCAGCGGTCAGTGATCCTGATGCCATCGTCGACGATAATGAGGAGGTGGGCTTCCCGCAAGTTATAGCAAATCTGATTGCTGTTGAAGTAGCATGTCTCTCCATGTGAAGCGACACATGCCGAAATCCTCTTGCACCTGGCTATGACTTGCGAATTCTGTCTGCAACCTATGACAAGGCCATGAGGTGTCCAGACTGTGACCATTGGCTTGCAGCGATGCAGAAGGAAATGAATTTGATGTCTGAAATGAATGTGTATGAGCTTGTTCCTTTGCCAGCAGACCGACAAGCCATCGCGTGCTGATGGGTACTTGAATTCAAAGAGGACCTCAAAGGAGGGCCTGCATTCAAGGCCAGACTGGTCACACAAGGTTTTTCACAAATCCCTGGTGTCAATTTTGGTTGAACTGTTGCACCAGTTGTGAAGTTGGCATCTATCCACGTCCTTGCAGCCTATGCAGCAGCCCAAGACTGGGAGCTTGACTGTTTTGATGCTAAACAAGCTTTCCTCTGGGGCAAGCTCCAGGAGGACGTGTACATGTGCCAACCCCCTGGCTTTGAATGTCTCACTCCTGAGGGTGCTCGTCTTGTTGCTCACCTTCTCTCATCACTCTATGGCCTTAAGCAGGCCGCTTGTGACTGGTATGAGCTTTTACGGGAGGTTCTCACATGTCTAGGGTTCCTGCACTGCAAAGCGGACTACACTGTCTTCATCTTCAACCACATCAATGGTGAGGGGGTGAGAGTAATATGCATCATTGCGTGGCATGTTGACAATGGTCTCGCCAGCTCCAACAATTGTTTATTTCTTGATCAAATGAAGGCACAAATTGCAGAGCAATTTGGGATAGCTGACCTCGGTGCAGTCACTAAATACTTAGGAATTCAGTTCATCAGGGATCACAAGACTCACAAGTTGTGGATGCACCAGGAGGACTACATCCTGTACTTGCTCAACAAGCACAGCATGACAGGCTGCAACCCCGTATCACTCCCAATGGACCCTACATTCCCTTTTGGACGCCTGACCGACGTGTTTCCACATGTCAATGACCTTTCCACTGAGTACCGAAAGCTGGTTGGCGAGCTCCTATACTTAGCCATGTACACCCACCCAGACATTGCCCTCACTGTTATGCATCTCTCACAATACAATGTGTCACCCAAGTCAAAACACTACACAGCTGCCAAGCATGTTCTTTGCTACCTGGCTGGCACCATCACTATATGCACCCACTACAGGGGTGCCAGAATTAATCCTCACCTCCATGGGTTTTCCGACTCAGATGGGGCCTCCTGTCCTGAGGATCAAGTGTCAATTTCTGGATATGTGTGGTTCCTGAATGGTGGTCCAGTATCTCATTCTGCAAAGAAGCAGTCTACTCAAGCCCTCTCATCTACTGAGGCAGAGTACATGGCACTTACTGCTGCCATCCAGGATGGTATTTGGCTCAAGTCTTTCTTCCACTGTCTGCAACTCCCTCTTTCCCTATCACTGCAACTTTTCACAGACAATGCCAGCGCTATAGCTCTATCCAAGGAGGCCGCTAATCACATCCGCACAAAACACATCAACCTCCATTATCATTTCATCAGATGCCACATTGAAGAGAACACATTCATACCCATCTGGCTTTCAACACACAAGAACACTGCAGATATTTTCACAAAAGTACTCCTACGTCCCACATCCCACATTCACTCATCATCATTCCGGCTTGTCTCTGGTTTCTCATTGAAGGGGGTGTGTTGAATGTTCAACATCGTCACTATAGACATATTTCCTTTCTCATTATTGGACTCTATACCTATGCCTTATAATACTATTGTCTCACCTTGTTTGTACCTCAGCGGTTCTATACATGTTTGTGACATTGTCTGATAGTATCTGCATATGTATATCTATTATACATAGTCTGTATGCACATGCTGTGTAATTCTCGAGTATTGACTCCCACAATGCCCTCTGCCCTTTCAACACTGTTTGTGCTGTGATGATTGCTTGAATCTTACCCATTGAACTCAATTTTTTGCTTTTTGATCAGAGAATGACAACCACAACTGTATGTTCTATATATTTGATCAGCTGGTCTTTCCCACTCAGTCTATATTCAAGAACCAATCATCGTGATCTGGCTGATACAGTAGGGACATAGCACCAGAAGTTGTAATGCTATTGAGAGCCACTAACCTGGGTCTTCCCAGGATGAGGGTATATATTCTCTAGACAGGTGAGTTTCTCATTACATCTCCAGCACTACTACTACTTAACATGCATAGCTGTCATCAAAAAATGCCAATATCCCCCAGGTTGAAGCCATTCCTGCTGCTGCAACTATCACTGCAGCTGCTGCAATTGCCACTACCCTTTATTGTCCTAGGAGACAACAACAGCCTCCTCGGAGATATAGGCAGGATGATGCAGTTACTCATCCAGACAATGGTGAGTGGATTGACATCAATAATATCAGTGACTGTGAAGATGATGATGACTACCTGAAATCATAGTTAATGCACACATACCAGAGCCCACTAGAGCCCACTACAGACAGGGACTAACACTCTTCCCACCAATCCCTTTGCCACAAGAAAAAGAGGCATTAAGACTACTTCTGATGTCCTGTTTTTCTTTAGGAAGAATTCAGGCACTGGCGAACATGTTTGTGTACCATGCAAGTGAGTAACATATCTGGGAGTCTTTTTTGCTTTTTCTCACCCCTTTGCCAGGGATTTAAACAAGATTGACTCATCCTGTCCCTTTGCCATTTATGGTCCATTTACAAGCAATGGCCAATTGGCATACATGCTTTAGAGGACCACCTTAATGAAGGCTGGACCTTCACCCAGATGCAGGAATGACTCAAAGATCCCACTTGCGCAATTGAGACATGTGGTTCCCCCCTAATCCCAGAGGTGGTGGCTCACAGCCTGGTGTTGGGAAGTCAGCATCTTCAGATCATGACTCACCAGACTTTTTAATTGAGGAGATGCATAAACAGATTGTGAAATTCATTGTACCTAACAACCAAGTGAGTACTGTCTGCTTTTTATGTACTCTCATTAACCACCATCTCTAGGCAATCAGCATTGTTGAGTGTCCAGAGTTTTGTCAATTGCTCTGCCTCTTGCAGCAAGACCTAAAGGATTCCCATATCCTCCATTGTACAAAATTTCAGCAACTGATCATTGATATGTGGGATGAATACTTTGCAGCCATTAAACTCGACCTCGCTGTAAGTGTACAGCTGCCAATTGTATATAGTATTCTCATATCTTGCAGACTGCCCAAGGACAAATTTCGTTCACATCTGATGTCTGGTCCAATTCTAAGCTCTGTCCCTTCCTTGCTGTGACCCCACATTGGATTGCAAAAGAAAACAAAAACACAGCGCTTGTTTTAAAGGCTGCTGTGACAAACATATTTCCGCTGGGCTTGTATGAGCCACTAGACGATTCATGTCCACTTCCCCAATGCATCTGACTCACCCCTAATCATCCCTGATGAAACCTGCTATCCCCAATGCAAACCCAATGCAACCCGCTATCAGACCCGATGTTTTGCCTATTGGGTCTGCTTGGAAACCCTGTGGACTTGTCCTCCCTATGTCCTGTCCAGTCGCGCTTTACCCCACTAGGTGCATAGTTGTTTAATTCTTATTACTGATAGTATAGACAGTATTACATGGATTCCCACTGTCTGCAGTGCCTCATGGCTTTTTACATAGTTACTTGGATCCGATGAAGTGCTACTATTTTTGCCGATAGCGCTCCATACTTTCACATAGTTAGTTATATACTTGGTCTTAGTAGGTGATCGCACTTTACCACTCTGTAGAGGGGAGAAATTCCCTGATACTGGTCACTATACCTAGTTCCATATCTGCTGAATCTATCTGATTCCACTTTCCTTGTGTCCCAAACCTTGGTCATTCATTCCTTTAACATTCCTTTACAATTCCAAGTCAAACCTGATACTTTTCCCATGCAACCCGACACTCTCCTGCCATCTCTGATTCCCAAAATGTCAGGTTTGTTGATGCCCACATCGACTTCATTGCATTCCTTCAGATTTGGTTCTATGCCTTAAGACTTTCTTTTCCTTGCAGATTTACTGATTATTTAACTTAACTAGACAGCAGATCCCTCAGGTCGAACATTCTTGCTTGCAAGTGTAGCAGCTAGGCAGGATCACGAGACCATATACTGGCTAAGTATTCTAACAAGTATCTAGTCAGGTTAAGTCTACAAAAATAGTGCTAGTTGCAATAAGCTCAGTAGCTATTTAGTTTTCACACTGTGAAGATCTCTTGGCATCTGGCAGTGATTTACTGACATCTGCCATCAGCAGAACTACTTCTGGTAGTCGCAATTATGAGGCCCTTTTCAGAGTCATCGTGGATAGGGAACTACATGGGTATACCCCTGGGTGTGGGCAGTCCATCCCGTACCCATACCCATGGTGCGGGTATGGGTTTTCTTGTGGGTATTAACAAAACGAACCCAGGGTATTACCCGTGAGAGGTGTACCCACGGGTCAGCTGTCAGTGCTTAGCACACATGTCCAGCGCAAGTCAGTGAATGCTGATGTGACTCGAACATATGTGGATGACACCCAAGGGCACCAGAAGGAGGAGTGGAAGCACAAGCAAGCACAGACACATGCAGACGAGTTTAAGCGAGCCGAGACAAATGCAGATGAGTTCAGGCAAGTCTAGACAAATGAAGGCAAGTACAAACAAGTCCAGGCAAGTCCAGATAAATAAAGGCAAGTACAAATGAGTGCAGATAAGCTAAGACAAGTAAAGACGAATGCAGATGAGTCTAGGCAAGTGAAAATGAGTGCAGGTAAGCTAAGACAAGTGAAGACGAATGCAGATGAGTCTAGGCAAGTGAAAATGAGTGCAGGTAAGCTAAGACAGGTGAAGATGAATGTAGATGAGTCTAGGCAAGTGAAAACAAGTGCAGGCAAGTCCAGATAAACAAAGGCAAGTCCAAACAAGTGCAGGCAAGTGAAAACAAGTGCAGGCAAGTCCAGATGAATGAATGCAAGTCCAAACAAGTGCAGACAAGCCCAGATGAGTGAAAACAAATGAAGGCAAGCTCAAATGAGTACAGACAAGCCCAGATGAATGAACTTGAAGCCAAGTGCAAGAAATTAAAAACAGGCAGTACAAAGATATAAATAAAAACATACCTGTATTAGTACAGTGTCACCAGTGCTATTCTCCGAGATCATCAACTTGTGCAGACATGGGCAATTGATAGTAAGTAGTGGCAAATGGAAGAATGTGACACATTAGTCACATACCGGTCAAACCCGTGGCGCAGGTAGGGGTAGGGTATGGGTATCACTACCTTAGACCAGTACCCATACCCCAGTGGTACCCATACCCATGACCCACACAGATTACCTGTACCCATGCAGTTCCCTAATCACGGAGGACAACTGTGATGATGTTCCAGATAATATTGCAACCATACTTATACCTGTCTCTTGATTCTTGCTTGTTTACTGCTACCTTCACTGTTCCTTTCATCTTGCTTTTGTCATTAGACTGACCTCAACTATCAATTTTTTCTCTCCTCAACGCATCTTTCTCATCCACATGAGCTGCAGCAAAGGCATCAGTAGCGACTGTGCAAACTGGCTTGAGTATTTTTTATCTGACCATCAAACTCACCCTAGACAAGCTTCTAGGCATGGAGTACAATGGCCAAGTGTGAGTACTGAACTTCCCCTCTACTCCACCTCCACCCTAACTACATGGACTGCAGTAAAGGCACCAGTAGTAACTGTGCAACCGGCTTTAGCATTTTTGTCAAACCATTAAACTCACCCTGTATGAGCTTCTAGGTGAGGAGTACAAAGGCAAAGACAACCAAATGTGAGCACTGAACTTCCCCTCTACTCCACCCCCACCCTAACTAACTACATGAGCTGTAGTGAAGGTAGTTTTTTTCATTTTGTTTTGTCCCATTTTGTGTTGTTTAGGTTTGGTTTGGTCTGTGTTGCTACAATTTTACAGAGGACCTGGTGACTGACGAGCAGGACCACACCATATCTAGACCTGTGGCTCCCAGAGCAGTTGATGAACTAATGGCTGCTGGGAATCTTTACGAGCTTGATGAGTTACTAGTAGTATGCAAAGTGCAAGAACTCAGATTGTAGTACAATAAGACTAGGTAAAGGCAGAAGTAGAGTGAGGTAGAGAACTCACACTTCCAACAGCGGTTTGGGTCTTGTGACAAAGCCTAGGTATAAGGACCTAATAGCGAAGTGCGCACTTAAGAATCAAGTGACATGCGACCAAAGAAAATGGCAAGGGAAAATGGATTGCATGAGAACTAAGGTATAGCGCTATAGGGATCAACTTCTGACTCAAGCTCCAAGTCCTGGGAAGGGAAGATATTGATGTATGTACTTCAGAGACATTTTATTCTACTGCGTGAACAGTCAGAATATGTAGGCAAAACTAGTAGTGAGTCTAGTGACAGCATGCTCGCATCTGTGAGTAATAAGACATGCAACACTACAGAACATGAGGATACATGTAATAAGACCTGCAACTGATCAATAGCAACAATTAAGGACAGATAATGCACCAGTGGAGATAGGTGGACATAGATAGAACATGGGAAGATGGGACACCTGGAAGTTGGACTGGACCTGCAATAGCGATGTGCAATGAGTCGGAGGATTTAGAAATTAACGATCAGTGTTCAACTCCTTTCCTACACAAGGGAATAGATAGCACTAATACTCCTATGTGCTCAGCACTGGTATGAGTGTCACAACAACTTTGGACATGGGAGAGAAGTAAGCACTGTGAAAACTAATTATATACTGAGTGGTTTTGCCACTAGCAATATTTATGTAGACTCAACCTGACTAGAAAGTTAGTAGAACTAATAGTCAGTATATGGTCTCTCGTCCTGCCTAGCTGCTACACTTGCAAGCAAGAACATTCAACCTGAGGGGCTTTGTTGTCTAGATAATTTCAAAAATTGCAAAAGGAATAAGGAAAAGAAAGTCCTAAGCCGTAGGACCAAATGCGAAGGTATGCAACAAAATCCGATGCAGGTCCTAACAAACCCGATGTTTTGGGTATTGGGTTAGACGGGAAAGTGTTGGGTTGACAAGAGAAGGCGTCGGGTTCGACTGGGAATTGTAAGGGAATGTTTTAAAGGAATGAACGACAAAGGTTCGGGGCTCAAGAGAGTGAAAATTGGGTTGATTTGATGGGTAAGGACTAATGGTGACCAGTATCAGGGAATTGCTCCCCTCTATAGAGTGGTAAGGTAAGATCACCTACTATGACTAGTATTTATCTATCTACATGTGAGTACGGAGTGATATGGGCAAAAACAGTAGCGCATCGTCAGGTCCGAGTAGCTATGTAAAAGACCATGAGGCACTGCGGACAGTGGGAATCCCATGTAATAACGCTGCATATACTATTAGTAGTGAGAACTTAATTAACTACGCACCTAGTGGGGTAAAGCGCGACTAAAATGACATGTGGGGGACGAGTCCAAAGGGTAAAATGCCAGGTCCACATTGGGTATGCATCGGGTTATAGTGGGTTGTGTCGGGTATGATTAGTGGAGAGTTGGACAAATATAGGAAGTGGACGTGAATCATGAAAAGGGGTCCTGCAAGGCCAGCCGGAATATGTTTGTCACAGCGCCCACAGCTGAAAATGTGCTTGACATTGACAAACATTGCTAGAATAACTAATATCAAGAAACATAGTTGTTTAAAACAAAAAACATACCAGAACTAGTGAGGTAGTCAAAGGCCATTTGAGAGAGTTGTGGGTAAGTCTCTCAGTGCCTATACCACCATGCTATCGGATCTGCAACATCCTCGATGTCTGCATTGAGGTAGCTATTGAGTTCCTCAGCAGACGTGGTTGGCTTGGGATGGGAGAACATGGGCAAACAGTTAAAGATATTTGCATCCTGAATATTTGTGTTAGTTAACAATGATAATAATGTCTGTTAGTAACATGCACCTCATTGACCTCAGTTACCACTGGATTCATGTTGTTGTTAGGAGGGACTGGTGAGTGAGATGCATAACACTTGAATTCTGTGCGAACAAGTTCTTCAGCTGTGTCAATCCAGTCCTACTGCCAACAAGCAGACCAAAAATGTGACAGTTTATACCGGGGATGAAGGACTACAACATAATTAGATTTAGACTAAAAATAACAATAAAAGATGCACCCATGGCAATGTGATACACTTCAGAGGAGTCAAAGTGTGAGTAACAGCCATTTAGAGTTTGTTTTGCAAGTCCAAGAGCTGCACTGATAGCAGGATCAAGGTGGTCATCCCTGACAATGCAATTGGTGGAAACATTGTCAATATGGTCTATGGCAGAGATGACCATGGCAAGGTTTGGGGTCGCTCATAAGAAGTAAAGTGTTGTGTCCTTGAGTATCTGTGACTACATACCTTCAACACATCACACAATTGTTTCACAAGTATCCACTCATCATCTTCCTATGCATATTCCCCAAGACCTAACTTTTGCTTGTTGACAATGACATCAATTGCTTTCCAGTACTCCAACGCAAAGTTCAACATATCAAATGTTGAATTCCAACATGTCAAAACATCCCGCGGCATGATTTGCTATGGAAGGGTTAAGTCCTCAAGGGATTCCTTTCCACACAGGAAGGAGGATGGTCATCAAATGCACAATTTTGAAGGTGAGTTTTCAGAGCTACAATGGGAGTCAATGTAATTGGCCAAATATTTCCAGCCAACTAACTCCAAGTGCTCCTCATGATCAAGCAGCCTCTCCTCATCTATCCACCCATTCTCATTATCATCACTATCAGTGCCTTTGTTGGGGTCTTCAACCCATGTCTGCAAGTCTTCAAGTTCAATATCCCCAGTAAGTCTGTCCAATTCTTTATCCTGTTCTTTATCTCTCTCTCTATCCTTATTTTGTGAGGTGTCAAACTCATATAATAGTGATTTAGCAATCAGATTCACAATGTGCAAGAAACATTGTATGCAGCTTGCCTCACCTGTGAAGTGGGGCACCAGATCTACAAGCTCTGTAATGAGAGTTAGAGGCTGACCTTCATGTTCCAGATGGACTGATGTGGCCACATATGCATGATGATTCGGTGAGGTCCAGGCATCTGTTGCAAAATTGAGCTTGCCATCATAATTCTGGTGTGTGTTAGTTAATACTCTGGGTGCCTGGTCTTCATTAGATTGTTAAAACCTCAATCATTGACAATTTCAAATGGTCGCAGACTCTCAGACATCCATTGCACAACTTCCACCCTGGTAATAGGATATCAGAGGTGTCTATGGTGCTTGCTCAAAACATACCTGGTCTCAGCATGAGTATACTGATGGTGTAAATAGATAACCTTTCCCTTTCCTTTTTGCACAAAGGATGTTTTGATTAATCCAGTTTCAAGCAGGCTCTTAATAGGCCCTTAGTGTGCAGCTTCAGTGTTTCCTGAAGCCATTGCCACTTATAAGGCAGGTTCTCCCCAACAACTCTTAACATGCTTTCACATATTACTGGTTGATTTTGCATCATTTTTATCCAGGTATTGTCATACTTTGTGTTTGCAGCCATACACAGTGCATTTGAAGACATAATATCGGCACTTGTCATGGTACTCAATTGCTGGTATTGGCTCAAAAAAGGTATAGATTGATGATGTCCAATCTTTCATAAGTCTCTCTGCATTTGTCTATCATTAGATTGCATGATGTTTAGTATATGAGTACATATCTAGCTCAGTATCTGATAATTCTGACAGATCTTCTTTGGAACTCCCTGCAGCTTTGCTATCAGTATCAGAGTCAATGACAATAGTGTCTGCAACATGGTGAGCTGCCTCCTCCTCCTCTTCTGTCCTTACAGTAGCTCGATAACTCTATGTTGATGATACAATAGTGTCTGTAATGTGGTGAGCTGCCTCCTCTTCTTCTTCTATCTTTACTGTAGCTCAATAACTCTGTATTAATGATGGACTATTGTTAGCCTCAGATGCCGTCATCTTAGGCCATTTTGAGGCCACCAAAGCCTTATCAATAGTCTTTTGCTTTGCTTGGTTGCCTTCTGCAGCCATAGCAAGCACCTTCTCAGTAGGCTTTGTGGTCTGTTTAGGTAACATTTGTTTATAGGTGGGTGCTGAGTGGAGATAGTTGGATTAGGCTCATTATCAGCATCATTTATTTGTCATGTATATTAATTATGATTTATGTGGTACTGTACAGTTATAGACCATGTATGGTCTAAGGGTCCTGTATTTGGTTCAAGAATACCATATTTGGTCCATAGATCCATGGGTCCCAAGATCTCTACCCATACCCATACCCATACCCATACCCCTAGGTACCCCTACCTATGACCCCCAGGGGTTACTCATACCCCTGCTGATCCTTAGGTCCTTCAATATAGTGTCTAGTGATGGAATCCATGTCAGTAATTTATATGGGCTGGTCACTGCCATGAGGTTGACCAGTCAGTCTCAGACAGCCGCCCCTCTTTCTGCCACCAATCATAAAGGGTGCAGGTGATTCTAAAAACTCTAGCAGTTCATTCTTGGCATCTTGTCAATAAGCATGGTGGCCATGTTGCATGGTCTTGCTGGGATCTTGATTGTATGACTGGTGCAAGTTTCTTTTTTTTTGCCATAGCAAATAGGTGTGTATAATGCCACATAGTAAAGATAAAAGTGCCTGAAAAATGTGTACCAGTTGCAGGCAGTGTTGTCAGGTGTTGGTCAACATTGACTAAAAATAGTCAGTCAACACTAACTGATGAATGACTGACTTAAGTCAGTGGATGTCAGACCCATGGGAAAATATTGATAACTGTGTGTAATACTGTAGGAATCAACTCAATTCGACACCCCTGTGTGACCATGACACGCTGGGTCAATTTGACATTCCAACACTTAGGCTTATGACATGTGACACACCAAAAATGTCAACACATTGAATTATAAATTAGGCAGGAGTGAGCTAGATTTTGTAAGTAGTCAGAACATATGTCATATGGATACAGCGCTGAATTCAAGCCAGAGGCATGTAGTTAGAACTGCTGTGCAAATTTTGATTTTATGGTGACATCAAATGGTTTCGACACAAGTGCATGTTACGTGTGACAACTACCTAATTTCGACACCAACACCACCGGCTGTGACACATGACCGTCGAATTGAGTTGATTCCTTCAGTATGTAAATAATAGTAAAAGAGCTTTAGCACAACTCCATGTTGTGTTGTGTTGTATTCTTTCAACATGGTTCACAGTGATTGGTCTTGGTCCAAATTTGACTCAACAAAGGGTGTCATGTATGGGAATGATGCCTCACATAAAGCAGCCTGGTGCCGAGCCTGTCAAGATGCAATAATCAAATCTGTTGATGAAGAAGATCAGCTTGCAAAGATAGCAGGAGAAATAACTCATATCCGCAGCTAAGATGAACTTTGGTTGCTTTGTTGGGATTTCCAACCTTCATGACAAGATGGACTCCCTCAATGAGTGGTTTGGATCTATTCTATGTCCAGTCACAGTCAGCTCTTCAGTGAGTCCACTGTCTAAAGGGCCTTTCATACAATGATTACATTACCTCATCTTTCAAAATTTCATCATCCGTCCCCAACATACTGTAATTGATATCCTATACTATCTAGTGTCTATTGTACTACTTATCATACCTATTGTTCATAGATATCCTAGTCACACAGAAATCACTTTTACTACATACTTACTGCTTAACTGATAATTAGCAGCTCAATGACAGCGCTACTGACAGTTTGACACGGTTTGACTGACGAACGGTCAGATCAGGTCAGACTGCGTCGGTGCCAACACTGGTTGCAGGTCCCAGGATATACAAGACACGTGTTATATCAATTTCCTTTTTGGTCAAGTAGTGGCGGCGATTGCCATTAGTTCCGTGTAATGGTCGTGTGCTTGCAGCCAAGGTTTGTGCCCGCCGAGCACTGAGTCCCTCTCGCGTCTACCAGTAACGTTTCTCTCAACCTAGACGGACGGTCAAGCAATCCTAGTACACTATGTGTGAGGCAACTGACATGATTGCAGACAGCGCCGCCGTTTCTCCTTCTCCACTCACTGGCATACGGTCATCCTCGTCTTTGCGCAGTTTAGTGCTCAGTCCTTCAAAATCTTCAAGTGTATCCTTATCTCAACCAAAAGTCACTATTGATGTTGAGTTTGTCGATGGTTTAACAAACGTTAAGGCCAAATTACATGCAAGGTATACTATTTGTCTTTGCTTCTTTATCACCCTTCTGGCAGGGTTCGTTATTCAAATTGCATTTTGAGCTTACATCCCGTCTTCTAGATCTTACAAGTCGGTCGACTTTGCAAGAGACCTCCTTGCTATTTTGGTGGCTCTGCGAGTCCCTGGTTGGCACAAGACGCAGGTAACCCCCGAGTTACTCTCCATCCGCAAGGTCTCTGGTGCTCTCACCAATACCATCTTTTTTGTCTCTTGCCCTACCGTTCCTCTCGTTCCTACGCTCCTGTTGCGCATCTATGGCCCATCATCCAGCTCTCTCATCTCTCGCTCTCACGAGTTGCGCATGCTTCACATTCTCTCGTCTCGATGCCATTTTGGTCCTCGTGTATATGGTACATTTACAAACGGTCGTATTGAAGAGTACTTCGAGTCTGTCACGCTAGTTTCATCAGACCTTCGTGACAGGAAGACCAGCCAATGGATAGCTTCGCGCATGGCTGAACTCCATTCTGTCGACATTAGTGTTGTAGAAGGTCCACTCACCGTCAGTGCTCTTGAGGGGAAGAGTTGGGAGATCGGAGTCAAGAAAAATGTTAAAGCGTGGATGCCAACCGCACGAGAAGTTTTGGGTCTCCACTGTGTATCTGAGGCCACTCGCCAAACACTTAACATCGACAACTTCTATGAACTTTGGATGCGTTACTTACGCTGGGTTTCTCACGTCGAGAAGGTAGAGGGGGCAAGCCGACGTGTTTTCGCGCACAATGATACGCAGTATGGCAACATACTAAAGTTAACTAGCCCACTTCGTCAGGATGCTCCCGAGCACCACCAGGTGAGCAATAGTTATTCTAGGGCACAGAGGACCTTACCAAACTTATGGCATAGATTGTTGTGGTTGATTTTGAATACGCATCGCCTAATCCAGTTGCGTTCGAAATTGCTAATCACTTCCACGAGTGGACAGCTGACTATCATTCATCAACGCCGCATTTTCTGGATCCAAGCCGGTATCCGACAATGGAAGAACGTCAAAATTTTTATCGGGCATATCTCGCACACTCGCGTCCCACTGCCACATACACTTCCTCGGTTCCGACGTTGCGCTCAGAAGCAGAAGTTTCCCAGTTGGAACGTCAAGTGCGTATTTGGAGTCCTGCCTCACACGGGATGTGGACTGTGTGGGGTATCGTACAAGCGCAGGACAGCCTGGAAAGAGGAGAATTAGAACCAGAGTTCGACTACCTAGCTTATGCGACATGTCGCATGGAAGGGTTCATGAGAGAGCTATCCGAACTTGGTGTTCGGTAGGGCTTTAGTCCATTGTTGGCACCTCTATCCCAACTATCATAGAATCTGCAATTTTTTGTACGTGGCCCCTGCACGACACCTGCTGAGCGCTAATCAAGTATCTGTTCAAACGCTTATAGGTGTTGTAGAAGCCTACCATGTGCTGCGGCGATGTTTACGCACGCTCCTCGAGGTCGTGTTTTGTACAACATCCTCGCACATCCATTTAAGGACCCCTGTAGGCCCTCGGATTATTTATTTTTAAGAGCACTCTGGGTGTCTGAGAGCCCCTGACATTAATCTGTTTGTATTTTGGCAATGCAGATTTGATGTAAGTTTTGAGATCTTGTCAACCTTCGAGGGAGCTTTTCATTCACCGTTAAAATGATCTGATCTTGTTGGAGACATTCCATAAGGCCTGCAACCAGCTTGAAAACACGATGCGAGTGTCAGTATTGCTTCGTTGCCGGGTTTACGATATCGCGTCGGTGGAAATCCTGTTCACCAAGGTTTGATCGTTTGCTTTTGGAGATCTTCTGTGTAATTTTAGTTATCATGCTCAATCGCTGACTCTGAACAGGGTCGTCAGACGATATGATGGTGGAATGTTCACTTGGCTCATCTCAGAGCATCTAGGTTATCCACAGCTAGACGTTGAAATTTCGTGCATGCCTTTTGAGGGATTGAGGACGCGTGTGTCATCATACCATTGTTTAGCGTTTATGTAAAGTTGTAGTAGAGGAATTGTTGAAAGACGGACCAGTTCACGGCTGTCATTTGACTGAAACACTGGGTACGTGTCAACAAATCCAGAATAGAATGATATTATGTGTCTTGTGACCCTGTCCTCGTGCTGGTGATTTAGCAGGGTAGTCTCTCCTAGATAGATCAATAGGAAGACAACCGCTAATTAGGATCCGAGTAGACGTTATCGGGGGGGGGTGCAGGTGGCAGCCAAGCTACCACAAAGTGAGAGAATTGATGGTACGCAGGATCAAGGGCGTCTGACAGGAATTGACAGTGTCGAAGGTCAGGAATAGTTGCGGCTACGGCCCACTCGGAAGCACGCAAATAGGGATGAGAGCGCATGACTCCTAGACATCATTGAGGCCAAACGGATCTTTATGCGGTGATCCAGAGCACGAAGGAAATTCACATAGATCGTCTTGAATGACAGCGAGATGTATCGATTTCTCTGCAACATAAACCATCATCAGTTTAGATTATCCGGGCTTCAAGCATATACTAATACCCTCAACAAATTGGGCTGCATCAAAGTAACACTCTTAAAATTTGGATAGCAAGGAGCTAAAGCTTTAGGCCACTGGCATCGATGTAATGTCACTACGTTTCACATTGCGTGGCCCGGAGGTGAACGTTTGGTGATACATGAAGAGATGTTGACGCCACACGTCCTTGAGCTTGAGCTTGAAGTCGCGAACGCAACTACAGTCACCAAGCCAACCCCAGCCCACATATTTACCGCCATCAGTAATTCTTTTAATTATTTAATGAGGACGTTTGGCGCACACACCCAGTGACTGCCCACGCCCATGACCCCTTTGCCCATGCACCAGCACCCCTAGTACTGGTGACCTTAAATAAATTGTCGGACTTTGAACTAAACCTTGCGGCGCCCAGTGCCGAACAGTAGTAATAGGCTTGTCGAGAATTGTCTGCTACAATACTAGTACTAAAACCTAAACCTTGCCTCAACCTCAGTAGTTCTAAACCTTTTGTTAAACCCTTTAGAACCTTCCCACGCAGTATATATGATTCAGTATGTAGGAAGTTGTATGTTTCTATGATGTATCAAGTGATCACTCAAAATACCTGAAAATTTGATTTTGAATTGATCACATGTGCACTAACAAATCACTCTTGGTTAGTAAGTAAGGTTTTGGGGATGACGAGATGTTATGCAAGGTTTAGCAGACAATTCACGACAAGTACCGTATACACTAAGTGTTCGGCACTGCGCACCGCAAAACGTCCGACGATTATCCAAGGTTACCGCTTTTAGTAGGGGGTGCGTGGGTGAGGGGTCGTGCGGCCTGTGTGCCCAACTCTGAACGTTCCTTTTGAAATAGATTAATTGGAATATTGGAGACACCTTTGAGTGTGTACGTTACGTACTACGGTACGATCACGAGAATACCGTGAATCGGTCGGGAGAACATTATGAGTCTGCTACTAGTACACGATTCCGATGAGAAGCTGCTGCCAGTGACGTTCTTCGTAACGACTGGGTGACTTTGAAGTAATAAGGAAAATACTGCAGAGTGCTGCAGGGGAAGCTTGGTGAATTTGAATTGACTACAAATTTCTGGGTTGGAAGGTTCACGTTTTGCAATTGTCAGATATGCCCTGATATACGGCCCGATCACGACGGCATTAGCTGATGGCCCTATCATGAATCATTGAAATGTGTAAATGCCTTCGAGCTTGTCTTTGCCATTTGGTGGACAAGGTGACTTCTAGTTCATGCGCAAGACGACTTCTAGCTCAGCACGTAATTCTTTCAGACAACAAGAGAGTTCACCAATCGACGATCACGATGCACTGCAAGAGAAGCCATAGGCAGATTTGATGAGCAGAGGAGATGGAGTGGGTGTACGTTTGCACGGAGATAGTCATGAAAAATATCATCATCAGAAGCGTGACAAGGGGCACATGAAAACAAGACGTAAGATGAGGTATACAAAAGCCTTTTGTACAAAGTAAGGTAGAAGATGAGAAAATGTCTTGTAAACTCCACTGTGACTACGGGAGGTAGGGATGAAGACAAACATCACAAAAGAGCGTCCGACCAAGCGGCGAAGTTCTTGAACACGACAGCCGATGCATTACATCCAGTTTTCTGCGAGTCTGGTAAGGTCACCTGATACCCAAGATTCCCCAGCTCCGGAGGCCTGTGGGTATGAAGGCACACCAGCTAGGTTGCTACTACGAGTAACACTGCCCCAGTTTCCAGCACTCCCTGATCTAACGTGCGCACGTGGAACAGCATTATTGTTCGATACCCTATCGGCTTGCGAGAGCGCGAAAGACGTCGTGGGGGTTGCAGCAGAAGGTGTGGATGGCGAGGAGAAATCGAGATCTACATCCGTTCCATTGAAAGAGTGTCTGGCGCTGGGCGTCGTGGCGCTCGTCCTGTTAAGACGTTGCTAACAATGTACTTCGATCAGAATAGGTTCAACACAGCCACAACATACTCACCTGGCTGTATCCTACGATATCCAGGCGTGCGTTGTTGTGACGCCCCAAATCAGGACCCGCTGTCAAAGGAACAACTGGAGACTTCATAGGTGTCTGCTCGGAGCTTGAAAGCATCAAGGCATTGCTGGCAAAGGTAGGATATGCCGACTTGTTCTGCTTCGTAATATTATTGAGAGCAGACGTGTCGACGCGAAGCGAGCCGGTGGGAGGTCGAGAATTAAAGAAGTTACCCGAAGGCGGGGATGCATCCACTGGCGTTGCATCACCCTTACGCTGGATGCGCTGAAGAAGGGATATCGACGATTCGTTGGGGTCGCTATTCGAGCGTTCACGATTGCTTGCGGTGGCCGAAGGCGGAGGGACACCTTCGGCTCCCGGTGCGATGCCCGAAACCGGCAGCTCGGTATGGATGAAGCAACAACGTTTCCCATATGGACATGCACCTGACACCCAGAATGTCTATTCACTATCATCAGAAAGGGGGAAATCAAAACCAAGAAGAAAATCTACCCTGCATATTTCTGTTTTGTACTGAGATGCAATTATATCAGTACTCAGTATCGCAGGTATAGATGAGTACTCACCTTGGGGTGACGAGCAACATTCCGAAGTTCATCTTCTCCATGGGCAAACTGGCACTTCGCTCCGTACCGACATGAGCCCTTCTCTTCCCATGACCTGCATAACTCGGTCTTGTACAAGCCGAGCTTGCGGTTGTTAGCACTCGGTCCACCAGTGTTTTGCAGAGGACTCTCAGATCCTGGATTGGAGTGGTCTACTCCTAGGCCTTGGGGTGGCAACACTCCATACGGACTAGTGAAATGGGTTTGCAGACGGCTTGCCATGGCCGCGACAGCCAGATCCGAGGGGTATGATTCCGGAGTACCGTAGAATTGATTGTAGAGACCAGGGTGGATGGGAGGATACATTCCATGAGTCGCCTGTGCGAAAACTGCTTGGTTGCTGAGGAGCGCTAATGTAGCAGCATCTCGCAGAGCGGAAGGGTCCGAGGCAGAGTGCTGATGAGCACCACGGAAAACATTGTGTTGCTGCTGCACACGAGTAACGGCTGGGTGATGACTGTCTCCAGTAGGGAGAACCATGTCATAGAGTTGCTGAGTGTTACCGAGTGACAAGTGAGGAACATGTGCTGGACCATAGGCAACTCCTGTTGGACTTGGGACCAACGGCTGTGGGGGGTAACCTCGCTGAGGCTGGCGATAGGTAGATTGAGCCCCATTCGCCGGGCGACCTTGGAGGAAGTGCTGTGGTGCGGCGGCACTGGGGGCAGAAGGTTGGGGGAAATAGCTGCGCTGAGGGACATAATCGCCCTGCAAGTCCCCATTACCTTGTGCAGAACGGTAGTCAAATTGCTGTTGTCCGCGACCAAATGATGCGTTGGTCAGCGATGGGTACTGGGGCTGCTCAGGCGAAAAAGGCTTTTCTCCGCCACCAACGCGGTCCCTGTAAGCAGCAGACGACCAAGGGTGAGCGGGTACGGAATGTACATGCTCCTCCCCAGCTTGCTTTAGGCGACGCAGATCAGCAGTCGATAGTCCACCGCTGAAGGAGTGAGGGCGCTCCTTCCCCTCATTCCCAGTTGCTATCTTCAGCTGGGGCTGCCCGCGCATGGTATGACTAGCCGAAGACATGATAGATTCGTGAGATTCCAGTGTATCAGTGGACGACACGCGAGAATGGGACGGTGAAATTTGATGATCAGAGGTATTGGGGGAGGAGTCGAGACTGACGTCAGAAGCCGTTTCCAGCGGACTTGCATCGTTGAATGGAGCTACATTCGCAGCACCTAGCTTGGACTGAGGAGAAGTCCCCAATCGTCCCTGTATGTCGTCCCCAAGGTCGCCTACAGCGCCGAGCTTCAGCCTGGCAATATCCTGGGCAAGATCCCAGTCGAGCGATGCGTCTGGATCGACAAGCTGTCCCGAACCATTGAGCCGCCATCGTTGAGCGTTGTTTGGAACACGCTCAGACGGATGGCCAGAGGTTTCGGTTTTTGACATGTCTACGAGGTTCGTACGAACAGGCATCGCTAAAGGTTTATGAATCGAAGCTGGACGGGGGATGTAGGATGAGAGAGATGGTGGTGAGTCTTGCGCAGATGAAACGTTCCAAGTCTACGGGAATGCATAAGAAGGCTGTCTAGAGAGAGATTGCGCATGGCTTACCTCGGCTGTAAAGTCTGGGTTCAAGTTGTGATGTTCAAGGGGAATTTGGGACCAACCAGGTGCACCCGTTGATTGTGCTCGAGCTGAAATGGGTTTTCTTGAGCCTGATTCGCGTGCAAAGTACAAATTGTGTGTGGGTGCAGTAGTAGCGGTGACCACCTTTTGCATTTAAATCTGATTTAAATAATGGGAATTGTCAGCGAAGCAAGAACACGCTGCAAAGAAATTGACTCGCCAGTTAATTAACAAGCTGATGAGCGACCGATGATTGCTGGATAAAAATTTGTCGTGCGTTGCGGTATGAGAGAATAATCAAAGATGCGATGGTGTATAGGATATAGGTGATGCGATGTTAAGAGCACGATTTGCTAAGTGAGTTGATAGATAGAGACCGCCGTCGACGTTTTGCTGGATAGAATGCAAGAAGACAAGCAGTAAAGATCTAAAGAGAAAGCACAAGATAGGTATAAAAAGTGAGATGAACTAAAACGAGGCGTGAGGAGGTCGTGAGGACCGGGGTCGCGTGTTGAAGATCAGGACCCAGGTCAAGAGTTTGAAGAGGCAAAGTGGGTGGAGGTCGAGGGTTTTAGATCTTCTTGGAGGTTATGGTAATGAAATGAGGCAAAGGGGAGGAGCCCTGACTGACCTTGCGAAGGGGTTTTGATCGCAACGTGCCCTTCTTGCGGCGGCGATTGCCAATAATTATAATGAGCCCTGTGCAATGAGGTTTGGAGATGACTAGGCGCTCCCTCGTCTCAAAAATAAGAACTATTAGATACTGTTAAACATACAATTAGCAGCAGCAAGTCTTCGCAGAGAAAAGAAAAAATAAGAACCTGGATCGTGGATGGTCGTGGTCAAAACAAAAAAGATGGAACCGAACACCTAGACCAAGGGCCTGGCCTATAATTCACTTGGCTCGCACTGGTTTACATTGTTGATGTCGTAACTATCGGCCTAAACATGACAACGCCGTACTGCAGTCTGCAGCTACACCGTGATCAAGCCCTTCAACAATCCATCTACTATGCTCCTCGCTGCTCCTCAATCATTCTTCAACTATCAGGCTCGTGTTACCTTGAGGCCGTGTCTTTGCATGCTACTTTCGTTGGCTCCAATTTCAAATTTAATTTTGGATACACGTGCATCGCAATTGATGACCCGAAAATCAATAGCATCAAGCTGCAGATCGTTTGCTACGACGACAAGACTCTATTGAAGCAAGCACATTACTCAGAACACCTTCTAGAAATCAAACATTCGTAAAATACTATCAAGGGTACTAACCCCAAAGTAACACACTATACCCAACACGTGTTGATGCTGTCCCACGACCGTGCCATGATGCTATGTAGCCGCAGCACCTCCATGGTCTCCCAAGGACCGCCTTTAGCACTCACCGAACAGTCATACGAAGCAACCAAGCACCGTCCGTGATCGCCACGCTTTGCGTATTTGCCCCCACCACTATTCATCGGTATCCTTATCGTCTTTGAATTGGGCTCAAACTTCTATTTCTTGTGTCGGCGTCCGAGTCAAGACCATCATGCCACTTCACGTGAGTTGATATGGTACTATTTGTGTTCCGTTAAATCCACTTTAATTGCTCTAATATATGGGACCCATCAATGTTGCAACCGCCGTTCCGATACCATGTTATTAACAAAATCCGGGGAACTTCAGTCAGAAAATCAGACTTGGATAAGTTGCGGCAACTGTTTGATTGGATTTCGGATGTTTTAACACCAAAAAGGCAGGCGTAGTGTTCATTGCTCGTAGCACTAGTGGCTAACCTAAGACCCGACCATCGAACGTGCATAAATCTGCCCCACAGTCCAAATAACTTTCCGCGTATCAGCTCCAAATTCTGGGGTACAAGTCACAAGAACTTACAACAATATCAGACGTACTTCCTACCGTGCCTCGGAACCTTCTCCTGACTTGCTGATGGCGCTATAATCCGGCTAGATAATCACCGTGACGCCTCAGAAGACGTGCGCACGAAGCGCACAGTATATGTCAGGTCGAACCATTATCATTATCAATTTATTATCTCTTCAAATCAGTTTTCATCGATGATGACCTGGTTCGGGGATAACTCCATTGCGATATGAACATAATGCCGCTAATATCTACAAGTTACGGGAAGCGCGCTTTCCACTGCTCCTTCCTATGACCGCATGATTTACGCGTCGCGTATGCTGCAATTCTAAGTTTGAAGTCCCAGGTCAAAGTTTTACGGGTTGTGAAATGTACAAACGTGATGATGCCATATGAACCAAACCCTGAACAAAGCACAAAGATCTGACGAGAGTCAGACCTTTCTAAAACCTTTCTGACGGCTAGAATGATTATACTAGGCTCGGTCATCGATTGTATCGCCTGCCGACTTGGCATATATTTCAAGGCACTAATTCAAATGACCGGAACACGTGTAGCACACGCCCTGATGGGCCGTCTCCAGGAGTTACATATACCGGCCCATCATGTGGTTCCGAGCCGATGAATTGCGAGCCAACAAGCCTTAGAACTTCTTTTTTTCAATTTCACATCTAATGGTACACAAAGCCTTACTCCTGTTCGGCTGGAGCACCCAGGCGGGAGTAGAGAACCCACTGCCGATATTGAACACGCCAAACTGTCGCAGGCATAGGCGGAATTAATCATCGATAACACAAATATTCTTTGAAGAAGACCCAATACTTAAAATCGAACATCAAGCATGTGCCCTAATTTATACATAGTCGATACGGGGATGTAATACGAACGTCCTGCTGATGCTGAGTCCTGACGGAGGCGTGGATCGATACCAATCTATGAAACATTATCTAGGCGTCTGTAGATATGGCCGTTGATCAGCCAAAGCCCCAATAACAGACGCAATTAACCCACAATATGAAGTACCAACAAGCATCGTAGACAGGCTCTGTAATTGATCTTCGTCAAAGGCTAGTTGATCCTTGTGCCAGGTATCCTGTAAAATCGATAGTAAGGCGCGACAAAGATTGACATTGATCGCGGAAGCAATTTACCTGGTGAGTCTAGATAGAAATAATGTTCGTGAGGTCGAATCAGTGTACAATTGGAAAGGATCTTACTTTCTTGAACTCAGAAGCACAGTGACGAATCGTCGTCGAGATCGGCGGCGGATCTGTTGCGTGTCTCGCCAGGACTGTATTGACGAAGATGATCGAAAATAGTAAGAGAGATATAGCGAGCGGACATGAGTTTCAGACAAGAAAGTTCACAGCATCCACTGACCTTCTGTGAGGGACGGCATCCAGGGCTCGACAGAGTACGGGAAACTCTCGATAAGGGCACATAGGCCAAGGATAGCGGAATGCAACTTCCTAAGTGACTCTCCATAGTCATGGTGTGTACGCGAGGGGAGCTTTACGCTGCGCGCCAATGATATGAAGCGATTCTGAATTAAACGGAGCTTAATCAGTGGAAATTTTCGGAGGCTATCATCCCACACCTTCAATGGAATTATGTTCTGCCGTTGTGAGCATCTTACAACTCCAGACAGGGTCTTAGACGACATTTCTCGAACTTCGACGTTCTCATCCGATAAACAATCAAGTAATACATCCATGATTTTGAGTACGCCGTTAGATGAAATCGTCAAGAGGTTCCGATAGAAGAAAACGACCAGGGCAGGCAATGCATGCAATCGAATTCGCCATGACTAGAGAAATTCCAGATAAATACTTTATTTATTTAGGCAAAACGAATATACCTCAGATGACTGAATGGCCGAAACCAGGTTCTCCAGGACGATGTGCGTAAGCGAAGGCGACAGATGAACCGAAGAAAACACACGAAGCACAGCGCTGCTGTACTTTTGAAGTTCCGGATTGTCGCTTAATTCTGACATGCTCAAGAGTTCAGGTCTAAAGATATTTTAGCGGAATAATACAGTAAAATGAACGGGTCACAAACAGCAGAGCCATGGCATGAGGACGAACGAGACAAGCTTCAGGACTATAAAGAGACACCCATAACCAGAGCAACACTGTCGGGTCTCAGTTAGAACTTCAAATGAACAGAAATTACGAAGCCTACTGGTCAAGCCGACTTTGTCATACTGAAGATGAACGTAAGAAAGAGAATTCCGGTAAATATGTCAATACCCACCCGGGACTGTGAAACTCTAGGCGGAGGGAATCGTTCGTTCTTCCATTTGGGCAGATTGTCGATAATCGATTGTACATGATAAGAGAAAAACCCTTGTCTAAGAAGGAATGGAAACTGAGTGCCATATCGGAAGAACTAGTGGAGAGAAAATACCTGATTCGAAGTGGATCTGGACTCTCTGCGCATGCCGCGAGGAGGGCATCCACAGAGGGATATGCTGGTCTCCATTGATACTTGGCTATCAGACACAGGGCATTGGCTATCGAAGTCCTTATCTGTATCAAAAGATATGAGACACACAGATGCGGCATCTCCGTATCAAGCAAATACCTCTGCATAGTTAGAGTCCGCGTTGTCGAAGAAAATCGATGCATATTTCTCAGATACGCCATTGAACCGGACACCGACAGAATCAATGAACACAACGATAATGTTAAGAGCCTTCGTCACTGCAAGACAATGAGCATAACAGGACTAATTTCAAGAAAGAAACTTGCTGGAAAACGCAGAGTCGCCCTGGAAGTCAAGATGAAGGGATAATATCCAATTGACCAAAGGCTGGAAGCGACGTGGGTCGAGGTTCAGTAGGGTATGCTTTCCGGAAGTCAATGAGTGATGCTCCTCGATGCAACTGCGGAACAATATACCTCTAGGAACGAAGTCCAGTATGAAACAGTATCTGGCTTCGCCTGAGCGAGAATCACGTCAAAGCGCGGGGTGAGCCAAGACCAAAGTTCCTCTCTTGTTTGCCTGGGCCAGTGTTTGGACCCTGTGATGAAGCACATCAGATGTGAATATAACGGTACATAACAGGAAGAATACCGCGCAACAGTCCAGTCAATATCTCTGCCGCAGCCGCCTGCTTGAACTTATCCGCATCGGTCATCAATGGCTCGACAATTGGAAGAATTAGATGCAAGTGTTCGCCGTTGAACAGCTTCGCTGCAGCAGGGTCAGCAACGAGTTCATGGATGGAACAGTGAAACGACGAGGACCTAGAGTAATCATAAAAATCACGTTCTCTGCATGAAGATGCGGTGAACCGGACGTCTTGCTGGACTCTTGGCTCCACAATGTTGCGAGCTGAGTAAAATATCCTTCTCCAATAAAGCTGCGCATAGCTTGCAAGCACTGTCTTGACGGTGAGTCCCATGGCACTGAGTTGCTCAGATTCACAGGATAGCATTTGATGGTCTTCGTCCAAGCCAAAAAACCAGTGTCTAGCAGGTCGACGTAAAAGCCGCTAATAGAGCACATGAACAACAAATTCTGCACGACAAATAACTCGCCTTACTCGACTTCATTAACAGGTTGGTATAGTTGCGCAAGGAAAGCAGGCGGGTTGTCGATGGAAATGGTCCTCGCAAAGGGACTCTGCCATTTGCAGAGCCAGAGCTCATCGTCAGTCTTAGCGTACGCTCGTATCTTCATGAGAACGGCGGTCTTCACGATTGCCCTGTAAAGAAACAAATAATTAAATAATTCGATGTGGTGCATGCCTGACGAAAAAGCACGTACTGCTCAGCACTAGCCCTTATCCCTGGTTGTGGGCTAAGTGTTTGTTCCATGAAGAAACGAACCAACTCCGGAGGAGCCACTGCATCGCGTCTGAGGAAGCCCATCAAAAACTTCATAGCCATGTGTACATATCTCCACTGAAAGCCTTGCTTAGACTTGTTGGACGACAATGATGAATAACGTACATGTGTAGTAGGCCGAGAGGCAATTTCGAGAATAGAGCGGACCTATCACAAAATATCAACATCAACATACGTATCGACAGCGTGATACGCACAGTCTTGTCGGTTTCTTCCGAGCATCGCTTTACACGCTTAGCAGCACATTCTACCGCTGCCTTTGTTAACTTTCTATCGACGACAGCAGGCGAGAATTCTTCTTCAAGAGTGCGAATAGAGGCTTCAACCCCAGGAGTAGGGGCTGTGTATGCAGAAGTCCTTATGACTTCTTCACTGAGGTGTATCAAACACTCCGTGGAGAAAGTGGTGACAAGCTTCTGTATCGATGGCTATTGTGAAATTAGACGGGTTCCAGAGCCACAGATTGCAACTTGCACTCACTTTCTCTTCGTGCTGACATTCTAGCAAAGCAACCAGGTATTGCCGTCGTAGCGGTGGCTCTGCGCGGGATTAGAATCAATTATACTTACTACTGCTGAGACATACCCGACATGGTCAGCGCGGCTTTTGCGGATCTCAAATCAGATCATGCTGAAAGACGTAGTAAAACCACATACCAGTGCCTTTGTTACCAAGGACGTACAAAGCGCCCTTGATTCTATCAGGATCATTGCCTTTCGACAGCGCGTTGAAAATAGATGGCAAGATGTATCTTGTCGCGCGGACATAGGACTGAACCGAGGTCATCATGAGGTCAAATTAGAATACATGTGTACTCACACCACATGCGCTGTGCAACACATTCTGAGCGAGGCTGAAAATTCGGTTATGACAAAGAACGAATAATGTTATCGAGGAATTTACCGTCGCACTCGCGTGTATGGTGACAAACAGAGCTCCGCAAGGTCTTCTTTCAGTAACGTGTCATCCAGGGACGATCTTCGACGATACAAAGCGTGGATATAGAGCCGGCCACAGTGGTAGACTTGTGCTCTTTTCACCCACGCAATTCGCGAGTTCTCTTTTTGCCTTGCCGACACTCGGTTTACCCTGGTTTACGTCAGACGAGGAAATAACTTTGTGTTTGGACAACTCACTCTCTCGACTGTGCAAAATTCTTTTGCAATGTGATAAAGTCTCCCCGACTCATCCCGTAATCCAAAAAGTAAGTGTCGATGGCCTTCACGACGGCGACGACAGCATCCAAATGATCTTCACCTCCTTGGATTTGGCGCAAAGCGACCGCGGCCAAGTGCGCGACATTGCCAAAACGAATGCGATGCTGCAAGGCTTGTTGGTAACGAGGATCATTGTGATCAGTAAGGATAAATCCAGCATTAACATCAAGATGATCAACAAGAAGTCCTTCCAGTTCTGTTTCTGCATCGAGGCATGGGTGTACTATGTCTTTGGGTCCTTCCTTCAGGAATGACGGTAGGCCGCTCCAGACAGACCTCGCGAACAAGAGATACCTGTGAAAACTATGTTAACGCAGTGCCATCTTCGTTGTGTTGCAACTTGCCTGCAGAAGTCATTCCTAACGACTTCATCCCAATGCTGAGTAGACCGTGCCAAGGTCTCTATCTTATCAAGCGCAGGAGCTACTACACGATCCAAAATGTCCAGAATGAATTGCACTTCCTCGGTGCTTGGAACTTGATATCCCATGGTCAGCAGTTGCGTCAGGCGTATTGATATCATGCTCACCGTGCCATTCCACCTTCACATCCTTCGCTTCATACAGTCGACCCCATTGAGTGTTGTGTGACTCGCCAAACTCTGAATAACAATTAGCTGCGTAAGGGGAGTGGTGTCGATGTGACCGACCGGGTTGATTCCATACGTCTTCATTCACGAAGCGGTTGTCAGATGGATAGACACCAGACAGCGCATGCATCACTCTAGTGACAATCGCGGCAGTGCCCGTGTACCCACGCTCATTCTTCGTCTTATTCAACAGTAACGATAAAAGGTTGATGATGTCTTCCTTGTGGTTGAGGAGCTAGAATTGATGACGCATTCGGGAACTCAAAACTGCTACGGAATGAGATCGCACTCACCGCATGTGCGCCGTACGCAAGACACCCGCGCAATATTGACATGTCTGTTAAGACAATCGTTTAGATGCTCGACAAAGGACAAGCTAAGCCACTCACTCCAATGCAGCGTTGTGTCAGATGGAACAAGATCGTGTGTCGATGTTGTCCTAACACTCGAAGCTCCGTACTTGAGTTCTTCTTGTATGCGTAAGATACACGACGGCAAAAATTTATCCAACGTCTTCTGAGGTTGTGCGCGTGCCAGGCATGCTACGAGCTGCCCGAACGCTCGGATGGCATTAGACTTAGCATTTGTCACAGCGTAGTCGAAAACGAGATTCAACACAAGATCGAATAGTTGGTCTGAGAGGTGCAAGGTGACAACGTCAAGCATGCTCTTGATCGATTTCAGAACGGTCTCTTCCGATTTTCCGCCGGTAGTCTTCTTCTTCCCACCTTCCTCAGGGAGATTCTCGTATAAAGCTAGAACTCTGCGAAAGAGGGACGTCACCCAATCTACTGGGGAGTGAGTAGCTTTCCTTCACTAAAAAAGAACGATCACACCTGCGAAGCCTGCCGTGCTCTCCCGGACAAGAGTCCTCTCTTCTTGCCTACCCAGTGAAACGAATGGGCTCATTTCGACACCTTCAGGGATGTGGATGTCCTCGGTATCAAGTTCCATGAGTTCTTCTCCTGGCACATCCCCAGACAAAGCAAAACCAGAGTGGTGCATGGAGAGATCTCCAACCTTCACATGCTGCATGGCGCTGACGATAAATAAAGTAGCACAGATGGTCTTATTGGGGTCGTTCTAAACATCGCATGATGAGTAACAAGCGCACGCTATGAGGGTGTTAGTATCTTACCAGATCAATACCAGGAAGGCAAAGTTCGAGAAGAGGAAGTAGGTGCTTTTGTCCCGGCCTCCATATCATCTCTGAGACAAGCGGAAGTGAAATGCCAGACAGCATCTTCAACACTGCAGTGGTGCGGTGGGTCTCATTTACCACTTCCAGACCACCATAGGCACGCTCAAGGAGCTCAGGCATGATGAGCGTTGGCTCAAGCAATGCCATAGTGCGCAGTGCACTTTGTGCCATGCTAATAGAAAAGGAATCCTTGGAAAACATGGCAAGGAACGCAGGCGTACGTAAAACATCGACGAACGCTCGGCGAAGAGAAGGAGTGAGACGATGTGCCTAAATTGTGCACATGAGTTTACTGCAACGAGCTCTGGTGTCATACGTACCACGGGAGTTCTGCACGAAGGCTGCTGTTCTTCAAGCCATCTGTCGGCAAACTCGACAGTAAGACGTTGCAGCAAATTCGTGAGCTAGAGGGAATATTAACAGAAATCCACCTATTTCAGCACAAAACGCACCGTGAACGTCCAGTGACCAGAGTTTGATGGATGAAAGAAGGATTCTGTACTTGTAATCAGTTTGTCCAACGAGTCAAGCGCCTTCGAACCGGCCAAGTATCCCATCGGCTGGCTATTGGGAGACCCAGGAGTGGATGAGGAATCTCCGCGTATTGGACCATCGAGGGCCATTGAGTATACAAATAGTTTAGCCAGGGAACCTGCAGAAATTAGGATTGCTCTTGTGTGGCGCAGAAGATTTGAAGATACTGACTGATCCTACTAATTGTTTTCTTGACTTTGGAACCTTGGCGTGCCGCGGAAGCATCTGCCTGAACAGCTGTAGCAACGATATTCTGCTAGAATTTAGTTGGATATCGCTGTGCGAAGAGAGAAAAAGAGATGACTCACGCTCGAATTGCCCACAGGGACATCTATTGTAACAAGAAGTCAGCTGATCTTGACCAAGTGTACTAAAAAAACCTACACAGCGACTCAATTCCTTTGCTAACAAGCATTAACCACTCTTCTTGTGTCCAGATACCGACATCTTTCCATGCGGCACCTCCGTCCTCTCCCGCAGGTCCTTCCTGACCAGCAATATGTTCCTCCGCGAGGATTCCAGCGAATTCGAGGAACCTATCGTCCATGATGTGCGAATTGAAAGCTTCCCAAATCCTGAATATCACGGGAAGGTAGATGTGTGTGTGGGTTGGCGGAAGGAACGATGTGAGAACAGGTATCATCGTCAATGTAGTCTGAGTAGCATTAATGTGAGGGATCCATCAATCCCAAGAGATCTAGGACTTACATCGGGCGTGAGGATAGGCAAGAATGTCTCGAGCATATCGGGGATATCAGTCGCAGGGAAATAGCGCTTACAGCTCTCCGCAACATACAGCAATATATTGTTTAAGTTACGATTTCCCCTGTGCATATTGCATTAAACACTGGCATATGAATATAGTTGTGGTACACTTACTGAAATTCTGCGAGGCGGCTCTTGGGGAACAGCTCTTTGTACAATACATTCCATAGGGGTTTCCAGGGGAGTTGGAGGTCAGTGGCCTCAAGTTTGCGCTTGACGGTCTTGGATCCTAAGAGGCGATACAACATATCTGCCCAGCTACGAATGACCCGTACTTCTATGCCAGGCAGAAGGCATAATTCGTAATAAAAGCGGACCAGTGTGGCACGGGTGGAGGTCGTCATGGGATAGCGCATCTGCAGCCAGCTGGAAGCGGGGGTGAGTAATTTGGGATTTTATAGGACAATAACATACCATTGCAGGATTGCATCCCAGGTGGTGAGGACCAACCAATTCTTGGATTTAGCGCAGACTATCAATTTGCCAACTATGTATTCAAGCTTGGCTTGCATGACATCAATAGACTCGCACTCGTAAGGGAGGGAATCAAGATAGGTCTGGAGAGTAGCCTTTTGTTTCTCATATGCAGAGCGATCAGAGACAAGTTCCGCGGCAATGTCATCGGAGGGTGACTCGAGGACATCCACAGTCGTATCTTCTTCATCCATGACAACGGAAATACCACCTGAAGAAAACTCTTCTGCAAACTCGGTAATGAGACTACTGATATCAAATGACATGAAGGGAGACACTGATTATGATAGAAAGCAGTTATGGGAGAATTTAAAGATGATGATAGTATGAAGGAGTCAGTTCCCGCGGTGAGGCGATATCTGAAGGATAGAAGTACTGAAAGAAACCGAATTTGATTGAGAACGTACGTGTTTTTATATCGGAATGAATTTCCAGCTGACGCGTCGTCTGTCTGCGGATTTGACTTGTTTAGGAGGATTGCGTCGTCCCCCGGATGAGAACGCAGTATATTACTCTACTCCGTAAACGCCTGACGCCTCCCAGTGACTTACGCACTCCCACGTGGCTCTCCCGACGGTCCGTCTCTGGGCACAACATTCTTATATGAATATGTCTCAATTTTTACGACCACTGGCGATTTTCAGCTCGTCATGGTCTCGTTCATCTATAACACGAACTTCCAAACAGTCTAGGTCATTCGTGAAACCGTTACTATGGGGTGCTGCTGTTTCCATCTTTTCAACAGCTGCATATGCGGTACAAAGCACAACTATCCATCTTGATGCCGAGCCATCTCTGCCCGACTCCGAATTCGAGAGTATGTTTCGCCGCCTGACTGGGCTAGTCCAAGAACTCAAAAATTCGCATAGTTGATCCTGCAACATCAATTGCTTTCCCTAGGACCCTTCGTATACCATCAAAGTTCCATTTGCCTCAGTTCTCACTCGTTGGCGTTGGGGTGAGAACCGTGTCATTCCTTGGCATAAAGGTATACTCCGTTGGCTTTTATGCTGACCTTGCCAATTCAAACCTGAATGTAACACTGCTCCTCCGCCCCCTTGTATCCTGATTCCTGATAGATACTCGGTAGATTCCCATGACTGCAACTCCCGACGAAAAAATCGAGCACATTGTCCGCAATACCGCTTGCGCCATCCGAATAGGCAAGTCCTTACTGTACTGAGCACACGCTGTCGTTGCTTTGAACTTCACTCTGCTCAGTACCCACTCGCGGCACATCTTATTCACATCTCCGTGATGGCTTTATGCGTGCCCTCACTGCGCGTATGCAGCTCGCGCATACACGTGCTACAATCACTCCAGCAGAAGAACCTGCAGCCCAGTCTTCCTTGAGGACATTGAAATCGCTTTTCCCAACTACATCAATGTCAAAGGGCAAACCATTTGACATAGTACTCCTCGCGCCATTGCGCAGCCCATCTCGCCCACGTACTCTGGTACTTAAAGATATGGGTTCAGTAGAAAATGATTGGGTAGCAGAGGAGTTTGTCCTGGCATATTTCGAAGGTAACGGAATTAGCCCTCCAGTAAGCTTCTTCCTCTGTATTTCATGGTCTGGTTGACAACTTCTTGCACAGTTGAAGAAAGCTGTTACAGAGCGCATGCAAACGTTCGGGAAGTAGTACTTAATACCTCTGGTTTACTACTGGGCCATACCTTTGACCAACTTCAAACGATGACAATAATGCCACTTGCTATGAGCCCAAAAGTGAATCCCGTTTAGCTCAGTTGGTAGAGCGCGTCACTAGTAATGACGAGGTCAGTCGTTCAAGTCGGCTAATGGGAAATTTAGTAAGGGGACAAATAAGTTAGGATTTAATTTTTCTACACCCCCATGACAGACGCAAGCACGCCTTCGACAACCGTGAGGCCGAGTGAGCACTAGTAGGTACCTTTCCTCAGAGTCGGCCATTTAGGACTCGGCTGTGTAAGTTGTGGCACTTACAGTATAAAGCTCTTTCAGTCTTTAAAAGAAATTTCTTGGGATGTGACTTAGATCTTCATTTTTATGTCTCAAAATCTCAATCTTTTAAGCATCTGTTCATGTAAAGCTCGTTTGCCGGGCACTGGAGGTGAGTGTCACCACGCTTGTCAACAAACAATACTGTTCCTGACAGAAGGACACAAATATGATCATCCAAGTGCTATGAGCATGGACAGGTCTAGTAGGTATGAAGACGCAAAGCTCATCTCCCCAGACATGCATCATCAGATGGAATTTGGTCACAGCTAACTTGTGCAGCGGTGCTATTGGCATAATGACCCGGGGGGGGCGTGCTCAGATCAACCCAGATGCAACCAAGCGCTGGCGTCCCAGGAGGGCTGCAGGGTAGACAAGGGAAGTCATCTCTGGAACCTCCAGGGACAAAAACCGTCTACAGTTGTCAGTTAACCATAGACCCGAGATAATCCATGAGGCGAGTGATAGGATCTGGTTCGCACGCAGGAGCTCCAGAGTGGATGCCCATACGGACGGAAAGGCCTCGTGCAAGAAGGCTTCCGTGTTCATCATAGACCTCTTTGCCTTCTTGGAAATCTAGTATCTCTGGAGGCCAGGGTACATGAAGAAGTTGAAGCTGGGAAGTAACGCCCCACCATACCGCGGCAAGGGTTGTTGAAGAGGTGCACATAAATGCGTCGCCTTCTGTCTTGACAATATAACCACCACAATATAGAAGGTGTTGTAATAGCAGATTGTTGTGCAGATGTATTGCTGTCGGCATGACAGGATTCTTGTCCCATAGTCGGGTTGAATTGTGGATGTCTGCGAATACTAAACATACATGCACTGTGGACGGTGGCTCCTCCCTTTTCAAGCGAGCAATAGTCTGGACCAGAGAAACCTTCGCTTTCCCAGATACAGCAGACGGCGCCTCGTCCTTTTGGCGAGTTTTAAAATCAGGCATTAGTGTAGCCAGGGATCCATTCTTCCCGGTGGTGTTGGTGATGCGAGAGTGGCAGCGTTTTACAGCGCCAAGTTGAATCCGGCACAACAAAATTACCCAGTACACGAGCAGGAGATGCTAGCGGGCTGTATGACATCCCATTCAGGTGTTTATCCGAGAAGCACGAACATGATGCTGGCCAGTCTTTTTGGGATCATTGCGGGTAAAAGGGGCCACAACATCCATCGAATCAGGAACAGGACGATGAAACAACTGGAAAGTACCCTACCGTGTTCATTCCCTTCGGGTATTTCACGGGTGTTCTGCAGGAAATCCAAATTTTGGTTTCTGAAGATGTCGAGGAACTTCAATTTGCAGCTGAAATTGCTACAGGGGCCATGAAAAACTATATGTATATGTTCTAAAAGTTAAACATACCAGTTTGCGAATCCCCAACGATGGCTGTACCTTGACGAGCAGAGGCTTGCAGTAGAATGAACTGTGATTTGGATGAAGATATGGATGCTTTGTTAAGAGTGCATGACGGGTAGAGGTGGAGGAGCCCGCCATCATGTGGGCATGACGGCCGCTTCTCAAATGCGATGGATAACCTGAGATCGAGATGTCGTCGATGGTTTAGAATTTTGAATACCTACCGAGCCCAGGATGCGATTATCATTATTGTAGTTCATTCTTAACGTGATCTTCGTAGTCAATGATTGTCATTCGTCCTACGCCTTAAAATTTAAACATCAATAGGTGCCCACAGAAATCACGTGGGTGTGCGCGACGCGCTTGTGGCTAAATATAACCTCATCGTCATTGTTGATTGACTTAGGTGCACGTGCCGAAACGGACAGGTATATAAGAAGGGATCGCGTTCAGTTTGTCGCTTGCGGACAACATCCATCTTCACTGTCAACCTACCTCCAGTTTCAACCTTACAAGTTATCTTCCAACTTTTCCAATGGCCCGTACCAAGCAGACCGCCCGCAAGTCAACTGGAGGTAAGCTAATGTTTTCTCGTATTCATTCTCCAAACCTCGTTAACTGTCTTGAATAGGCAAAGCCCCCCGTAAACAACTCGCATCCAAAGCAGCTCGCAAGACCGCCGCTGTCAGTCGACCCTTCTAAGTTTTCCACCATGCCTGACTGACTAGTTTGATCCCTCGACAGGTCCCCGCCGGAGGTGTCAAGAAGCCCCATCGCTTCCGCCCTGGTACCGTCGCCCTCCGTGAAATCCGTCGTTATCAGAAGTCTACGGAGCTCCTCATTCGCAAGCTCCCATTCCAACGTCTTGTGCGTGAGATTGCACAGGATTTCAAGGTTAGCACCGTCTTTCTTCATCATTCATATGTTAACCGAACCATCCAGACCGATCTCCGCTTCCAATCATCTGCTGTCATGGCACTCCAGGAAGCCGCTGAGGCTTACCTCGTCTCGTTGTTCGAAGATACCAATCTTGCAGCTATTCACGCCAAGCGTGTCACCATCCAACCTAAAGACCTCGCGCTTGCTAGGCGCCTGCGTGGAGAGCGATCATAAGTTAGCGACTGAGTAATAATTTTAGAGCATTGTATTTGTCTTGTAATGGGATTCTGAGCTTCTGTATGAATGATATCTTCTTTCTTCTGCCCAAGATTATTCGTTTGGATCTCAGACACCTGTGAAAAACATACGAACGATGCAGACGGTAATGCCAGCACATTAAGTCGGACGTGCACAAGGATTCGAGGGTCTGTCTATCGGTCAAAATTAGGCGGTGACCGATCGCCGGCCATTTTTGGGTAATGCGCTTTCGGATGCAGTCCAGAACGTTAACTTTACCATGACCTCCATAGCGAGGCTCGCACGTCAAGCCAATACGCTTTGCACTCGTTCGCGGCCATCGACCTACATCTTCTTATTTTCACATGGCTATCGTCACCAAATCCATGCATGTCGCAGGTCATTTGTGACTCACCAAGACGCTGCATCTTCATTACTTTCTTCCGCGCTTGACCAGAAACAGCGCGGGACGCGTCTGAACCGAGAGGATTCAGTAGGGCCGTTTACGCTTGGAATATCTCAAGGCTCCCTCAAGGGAAAGAAAGTAAAACAGTGGTCCGAGCTGAGCACCGGTGGGAAGGGTGCGCATAAATTCATAAATTCATATTTTCTTATAGATCTATCATGATGGACTTGTGATTGATCCTATCTATTTGCACAGTGATTCGAACAACGCAGCGCACTTCGAATCTTGCTGTTATTCTTTTGGGTGCCGGGCTTTCTGCCGTGCTCATATATGCCCTTACATCAGAGTTGTTCTCAAGGAACTCGCCTACCGTCCTTTTTAATGATGCCTGCGACCGCATTAATGCATCTCCTCGGGTATGTCATCAGATATCTTACGAGTTTGGGTTCAAAATAATATCGATTTTGCTATTTACAGGTTGCAAAATACCTGCGAGCACCTCTTATATTCCACAATAATCCACCCTCCTCCACACGACCGAGGCACAGGCATAGGCACGTTTCATCACAGGTCGCGGTAGATTCTTCAGGGCGAGAACACATGCTCCTAAACTTCTACGTACAAGGGTCGTCCTCCGCTAAATCAACTCAGCAAGCCGATGAAGAAGCAGGCCCGTCATACATCGAGTCTCTGAGTTCTCTGACTCTAGATGAAACCATAGCGCTTGCGAAGGAGAAGCTGGAGTCGATCGGGCAATCTGCAAAACGTGCATTTAGATATTTGAGTGGCGATGTCGCTCCATCGTCCGCACCTCACCCCCAACTGTCAACTAATGACAGCCAGGAAATCGAAAGAAAACAGGAGAAGGGCATGTGGAGCTTTGCTGGACTGTTCTCAGGATTGAAGGGACGGAGAAGCGTAGCTGAGGGTGGAGGAGACTCAGGCGTTTCGTGGACAGAAGGAGAGGTTCATGCTGATCTTGTCCGGGTATGTAATTCTCCGAAGGATAATTCGCAAATACTCATGAAACACAGAACGACGAGGGCTACTTCGTCTTCCGGTACCTCCTGATTGACATTCCAAGTATGCCACTTCGTTCATTCCTAATATCTCCCACTAACGCCAACGTTTCGACCTTAGATTCAGAAACCCGGAATCCAGTGAGGGTATTCGTTGAACGAGCACCAGGTGTCCGGGAGAATGAGCCCATCATGCGGTTCACTTCGGCATAGATCACTGCGCCCTAATACCTAACTCGAAGGTTTGGGAGAAGATCATAGGTATAGTAGACTCTGCTTGCCATGTACATCTGTATTATATGGTACATAGGGACATTCAATCCCTAGCAATGCGAGTAATGTAGTAAAGCGTACGCTGTCTACTCGCCGAAAAGCTTCTGAACGCGTTTCAATACAGAATCTTTTGAGGGGTCTACATTACATGTTAGTACAGGGTACATGGACACTGTAGGCGTGTCCGGTGCTCACCGTATGGATGGTCCTTGGAAGGTATCTCGAGTAACGTAGGGAATGCTTCTTGATAGCGGTCCACCGTCGGTCGTATCTTCTCTGCTATCTAAGAGTACACGTCATATTGAGGTCAAAGATATGATCGAAGGGAGGTTTGATCTCACATGCTGGTTGATGAGGATGATTGCGATGTCCTTCCGTTGAGTAAACTCCTGGAACGCAGCTTCGATTGCCGATATTTGTGTTTCTGGACTCATCTGTGAGTATGAAATGACGTGGAATACGCCAAAGACCCTACTGGAGTCTACAACGAGGAAGTTCTTCCTTTGGTGCTCGTTGATGTGGCCGATGCCTGCAAGAAGCAGTCCCGTTATCGAGTCCTGTTAACGCAAATCCAGTTCGGAGCAATGTTAACTAGCAGGGGAAAACGTACCTCATCCCCTATGACAGCGATGAGATTTCTGTCCTTGAAGGCCGTGGTCGACGCCATTGGTGCTCTTCGATGAACCAAGAAAGGAAACGATTCGGGGTCGCTACTTTCGCTGACAAACACAGTCCCAACGATCCCCAAGTCTCCCCTAGTCAATACATACGTACTAGTTCCACGAACAAGGGTTTTTCAATAATCTACCATGGCGATGGACATCTTCAACCGCCCGCCTTCGATCTCAGAGGACACAATTCAGTACACCCTTTATCCCCCTCCGGCACTAGCAGAAAAATCATCTGCAACGACACTCGCAGCATGCGTACAAGCATATGTCTCCGAGCTTTTGCCAAATTTTATCTGGCACAGAGACTCTTTCGAGGTGAAAGTCGCGAAAGATATCGATTCTGCCGCAGCTAGGGATAACAAGTGGATGCTTGAAGGGCGTATGCGCGTCGGGGACTCCATCGATGACGAGTGGTGCGTTGTCTGGATCCTGCGGGAGATCAGCAAGAAGTGGGATTTTGCTATCACGTCAGATTTTTGTCTCAGCGCGATTTATCTCGGGACTAACAGCGCGTATTAGTGTAATGGATTCTGACGGGGAGTTTCTCCTCATTGAGGCGGCCGAAGTTCTACCTTCATGGGTCAAACCGTCCAACTCCGAGAATAGGGTGCGCCCTCTTCCCGTGCTTTAGATGGTAAGACAGTTTACTGAATTTGTCCTTGGTGCTCTTACATTATAGGTTTGGATATACAGTGGATTTTTACACCTGATACCTTTCCAACACATATCTGCTCCTGGTAAATCAAAACGAAGACGCAAATTCCCTGGGTCTAAAGACAGTGATGACGAAGGTGACATTGTCGGTGACGACCTTGAAGAATATTTAGCGATCGATGACGCACTGAAGCTGGTCCGCGATGCAACTGTCGAAACGCGTGCATCCCGTACAGTTGAGAATACGGTATGGCAGCGTACTTCGGGGTAGGCATATCCTTTAGTGTACGTGACGAGCCATTCATAATCTTCGGGAAAGCTATCCTGCAGCAGCCAGAAGCCACGTGCATACCACTAAAGCGTACCTTCCGCTCGATATTGCTCGCGCTTTATCCGTCCACCCTTCATTGGTACAAAAGCCTGTCGAGACATTCTACACGCGTGATGCCGTCCAATTACGAGTCAGTATATCTGTATTTGGCTCTCCTCTCCGACGTTCTGATGATTATTCTGCAGGCTGCCCATCGCATGACGCGGTTCCCTCCTCACTCTGCCGTGCTTACCACGATCAAGCTGACAAGGCCAGCATATGCTCAACTTGTTGGACAAAAATTCTTCCCTCCAAAAATATTCGGTTGCTTCAAGGAGCGCGAGGGCAGTGACGTCTGGCGTTGGAGAGACACAGGTATGAAGCTGGTAAGTCAAGACATTCGTCATTCTGGAATATGTCCGTTGACAAAGATACCGTGACAGGCTTGCGGTTTCGAAATGATTTACCAAGAGTCGAAGAGTCGTACCGACACCGCAAGTAAGACTAGTGAGGTGCTCGAGTCATCGGTATGTATGCCTGACTTAGTCCTCCGTCATCATACTAATCGCGTTGCCTTAGGCAGAAGCGCGTAAAGAAGCACTTCGCCGATCGTCCGACTATAAAGCCTATATCACGAATCTGGCCTCAATTGGCTACTTCCGGGGTGAAGTCGAAGACTCGGAGCTTTGGAATGAACTGGAAAATAAAGCCGCTGATGCATTCATTCAGATTCGGCAAGAAGAGCAAGTTATTCATTTTCACATGTGGCCTTGATGCTGATGTCTTGCCAGCGACGCTACTCGTCCTTCATTCGCAGCTCTGTTCAATTCAGCATTGTCTACCGCCCCGGAATACCTCGCCGAGATGCCTGATGAGACTGAAGACTCGGATGACTGGATGAATGTGGATGCAGCCAACTTTGATGACATGCTGGAGCGGACGCGTTCCCAACCACAGTCTCAAGAGATGGATATTGATTCCACAGGTGATGACGCAGAGGAAAGGGTGGCCAAGGAACAAGCAAACAAATTGCAGGACCTTGCAGCCAAGGTGCAGAATTTTGTCGAAGGAGAAGGTGATGTAGAGGGTGCCAGGTTTGAAGAGTAAGCATCCATACACCGGAGCCTTTCAGAGACTAAATCTTCTGTTTCTAGTGAGGCTTTTTCAGACGACGAAGGCGACGGGGATGATGCGGATGAAGAAGATGAAGAGAATTTCAGTGATGACAAATTCTCGGACTCAGACGATGAGGACGAGCCAGTTGCAGACGAAGCTGCACGCCAAGAAGCGATGGCGAAGCTTGTGCCTGCCCTTTCGGAGGCCGAGTATGGACAGATGCCCGCTTCATTTAACACTCAGCGTGTCTCCAAAGTTACTATTGAGACTGAAACGGTCGAGGAGACCGATCCAGTTACAACACAATTTTCGGCCGCCGAACCCGCTTTAGAAATTACGTCGCCAGCTCGCACTCGGTCTATACGACCACCCATTCTGCCTCGCGACAAGTACGAGGGTGTAGATTCTGATGATGAATCATCTAGCTCTGATCCACTCGCTGGTGGAGATGAAGAAGATGTCGAGTCAGAGGAGGACCGCCCGCAGGTCGTCGGCGATGTTGAAGTTGACATGGACGAGGAAGAAGCAGAGTTCCTGGAGTTTTCAAGGCAAGCTTTGGGAATATCTGACCAACAGTGGGGAGACATCATCAAGGATAGGAAAGGACGAGGAGGTGATTACTAATTGATCTGCGGAAGATCTTGCTAATGAATATTTTTGCAGCCTTTGTTCCTACTAGCATCACGGCAGAGAGCACAACATCTACCTCAACAGGATTATCGAACAATAAATCTGATTCTTCCGCGCCGCCAGCACAGGGACGGCAACCTGTCCCTGGCCCGAGACCCAATGTGAATCCGAATCTGGATTCCTTTGAAGCTGTCATGCAAGCTATGGATGCCGAACTGAACCAGTCTCGCCAGACAGCACTGAAGAGGAAGAGAGGGAAGGAGAAGGTTCCGACCCTCCCCACAGGCGACTCTGAAATCCGCCCCTCCAAAGGCAATTCTAAATCTAAGTTAATGGATGAAGACGGTGAGGAGGATCTAGATATCGAAGCTCAAATGGAGGCCGAGCTCAAAGCCATGCTCGAATACGGAGGCGGAGATATAGAGGAACCTGACTCTGGTGAAGAAGAGGTGCCGATGGACTACAACCTAATCAAGAATTTCTTGGAAAGTTTTAAGAGTCAAGCAGGTCTTTCTGGACCTGTGGGGAACCTTGCGGGTCGCTTGCAGCCAGGGTGGGCATTTCCGAGAGATGATTCATGATTTGCTGCGCTACCTACGCTCGGACTGTCGGGAACTGAGACAGAGAAATTTTATGGAAATGCCAACGCTGTCTTACAGCAGTTGTAATGGCGACATAGCGGCTTGAATGAAATGAGTGCCTGTAGGCTATTCTTTGTACTTTGTAGTGGCATGTGTGAACTAGTACTGTTACTACTGTGTATGATCATATAGCCGTACCTAGCAGGCTAGCACTAGTAGCGATCACACTATTAACCGGAAGTTGGCCTGGACCCTCGCATCGCATCTTTTCTGCAACAGTCACCATGATTCATGCCGTGCTCATCTGTCAGGGAGATCTCTAGTCATGCCATTCTGCACTGACATGTTCCGCTTCGCAGTCAACACATCCGGGATTCCAAGGCTGACCAAGTTTTACACGCCCCTCCACCAATCTTCTCAGACGTTGATACAGAAGATATTCTCTCTCATATCCATTCGGCCTGCGGGACTCTGCAATTTTCTAGATGCACCGGAGCTCGAGGCGTTTCTTGGCCCCAAAGATGGCTCGGACGAGAGATGGCGTGTTGTCTACCGAAATTACGCTACTCTGTATTTTGTCTTTGTCGTCGATGGTGCAGAAAGCGAACTGGGCATACTAGACTTGATACAGGTGAGTGTCGCCACCGTAGTAGTGCCCACGCTGTAACGAACTATTCTAGGTTTTTGTGGAAGGGCTCGATCGGCACTTTGAGAATGTCTGTGAACTGGACCTAGTGTTTCATTTCGACGAAGTAAGTTGCATGGGTTTTATACGAATGCCCTTCGACTACCGATGGTTGCGAATGCGCAGGCGCATCACATTCTTGCAGAAATCATACAAGGCGGTCTTGTCTTGGAGACCAATGGAGATGAAATTAGCAACTCAGGTCCGTATAGTTTTTTCAGCTCCTCTCATCCGTCACGACGGCCCAATTATGCGTTTTCAAACCTGACGTTTATATTTGGAACGGTCATGCAAAAGGATGATCTGTTCCTCTGATATTAACGAATCCTTGATAGTGAAGCTAGCTTCGAAGGCCAGAAGGAACTCGTTTACATCGGCAAATCCTTTATCTCTAGGCAGCGGAGCCGGGGGTCCGCGAAGCGGATCTCTGCAGACACCACTGGGATGGTTGACTGATAAGCTGGCAGGTGTCGCCACTCGATGAGCTGCTAGGAACAAGTTTCACGTGTAGTGGGCGATGTTGGGATTACAATATTAAATAAAGATCGTAGGTTTCCACAACCCCCAATTCAACTACAACGCCGATTGTAGCTCCAGGTCCTAATCTCTCCTATTCTTGCATCGGCAGTAAAAGATCCATGATATGATGACGCAAGATGACGCCTGGTGGTAATGAAGTCCGCAAGCTTGTGGGAAGGATGATATTCAACGTCATTGACTCGTGACAAACACCAGTCGTCTGCGTGGAGATACGACACTGGGGCTGCGATTGGTTTGTGGAGGTTGGAGCCTTTTGGGGGCATTAACTTGCTCCGGGAACCAACAAAGTACCTAATTTATCACACAACATCTGCTTATAAACGAGCAACAACACCGATTTCGATTAACACATACGCTTTTTCTTCTTTTTACCCGCACCAGGCGGACCCTTCGGTGGAAGTGTGTCTTGGGGTGTGGGACCGCTGGCTGGGGTCGCTGCTCTGGTCACTGTAGGTGCAGGTGTAGCTGAGGAACGTATCCCTAGGGACTCGGGGGGAACACTCTCCCCATCTCTGACAGAAGCAGAGGAAGAAAAGGAAAGTTTTGAGTGAAACGCGGTAGACCTCATTGCGTTATACATCAACATGTTGTTCTGTTGCTTTTTTGGTCCGCTGGCCGTTACAGTGGGTTTCTGACTTTCCGACTGGGATGTAGAGATCTCTGTCTCGCCTACAGCAGTCGCGGAATCCTCTGCACCCCATTTCTTGCTAGTATCATCAGACATGACCTGCTCCGTGATTGGCCAGATAAACCCCGTGCGAGGGGTGTAGTCAGGTCGGTTGACGCGCAGTATATCTAGGGAGGACTGCAAGGCGTATAGGGAAGTAAGCTACGAGAAAATAAGCCGAAACGAATATAGTATAGGAGTGGGAATATACCAAACGGTTGGAGAGAACGCCGTAGACGTCTGGCGACCGATAGATCCGGTTGTGCATGATAAAATAAGCAGCAAGAGGGCGAACTATGATGGTTCCATGCTCAAATTTGGAGGCTACCGGGAAAATTCCAACGTACCTTCTTCAGGGGATGACCGCTCTCTTTTGTGAATAATAAACAGCGAAGGTGGCTGCGCGTGCACAAGAGCAAACTCGATGCCCGTGAAACGTCTATAAATTATGGGACAAGGTATGCAAAAGGAGTTCTGAATTTCAATGAAACTCACTTAAGTTCTTCCGATTCGTTTAATATGGGTACGCCTGTGTGCATAGTCTGCATGCGCAAAACCTGATTATTGCTCTGCTTGTCATAGAACATCGAGGTAGCAAAATAATCAAACACGTTCTCCGAAGTGAGAGGACCATTCGCCTGATTTGTTCACTCGTGAGCATGGGAAGCATACTGACACCTTTGTGGCGTTCGAATCGAATACCTGGATCCATTCGTGCCAGATGAAAAACCTATGACTGTAATCGTCTGAGGGATGAAGATCGTTGAAATCCATCACAACCTGTGAGTTGAGTGCAATAAGCAGAAGGTTCTCGTCTAGGGACGCGTTTAGTTGTTCAATCACTTTGATGTGACGTTAACCCAAGAGCGTGAGAAACAGGAACAAAACTGTTCGCGCATTTTCGGGAAAACATCACATAAAAATATAATTTTTCAACGGATAGATAGTAACCGAAAGTACGAGGCCCACTAGTTTTTTCTGGCAAAATCGACATATTAAGTGAAAGTGGGGTTTTCCCTAGAGTTTGCACATTTTGTCACACCATGTTACACGTCTGCCGCGGCCCGCTCACCTGGCCTATAAGTAAGCCTTATTAAGCTTAGTGATTACAGGCTAGAGTAGCGGCGTTTAGAATCTTATTCGTTGGAGATTCGGCTCTAAACAAGTACGGATCTACAGCTAGAGGATGAGATGAATTCTTGTACTCAATGCAGTCGTTTTTTCATTGGCAGGAGCCGAAGAAGAGCGAAGTGAACCCCTCACACGCCGATAAGCAAGAAGAACACATACCTCATCCAAGGTGACCAACTTCCTAATCCTCGTGCCAAGGCCTAATGCCATACTCCCTCCATACTTAGCTCACAATGACCAAGCTTCATGGGGGGGCTGGGTTGATGTGCTGGCATTTCATCACCTGGCTTCGCAACAATTCGGAACACGACACCCATTCCTGCTGACGATATCCCGACCATTACTGTTCCAACACGGGTGACTTCTGGGCAACAGTCAACACATCGTCAATGCGCAGGCGACTTCGTCGCGGAGTTTGAAAGCGACTTCCACGATAGAAAGGGCCCTTCAATCAAGAACTGGGTCAGTTTGACGTGCGGACTTACAAAGACTGCCATTTGATAGCGTACCGGTAGACGTTTACAACAGTCGTTTAAAAACTAGAACAGTACAGTGTTCTAAACTCTGCGGCAAGTCATCCATTTATTCCCTAAACCTGAACCTGGTGAAAGTCTAGGAATAAGCACCGCAGCGGAGCGTTTGATCCTGCGGGAGCAATTTGCGTTGACGCCATGATATGCGCGTTATCTGATACGCTAGCCGAAAACAAGCAGACCGGTTCACATCAAACCTAAAGGAAGACTTCATCATTGGTCCTTTAAATCGTGTCAAAATCATGGTATACCAGCCATCGTCTCTCAGCCATTTCCCAACCAAGCTCTGGGATGCATTCAAGCTCTTCATCACCGTCCTTGCATGATGATTTCTCTGCACAGACTTCGCAACCTCTGGCACGTACTCAGATGTCCGTAGTTAGTTCTGCGTTCAGCACTGTGCTGCACCACTTCAAAAAACATGTAGGCGTCGGTATCGTGTGCGCAGTGGGCTATTTCGATCCGTACGCCATATAACCGCTTGCGATGTATACATTATATATATCTGATTTTTATCAAGCGGTAATTGGACCGTCGATATTCAAGCAGGTACTACCTTTGGGTATCGACCTATGCTATTCATTATTCTTCTCGCCGGGATCATTGCAGTTATTTTTCAGGCACGTCGTTGATGTATATCTGATGCTATTTGCACAACCTCTAATACTACCAACAGGTGTTGGCAGCTAGACTCGGCTGCGTAACTGGTCTAGGTGAAATAATTTACGTCTCATAATCTCATCACTGCCTTCTTATACGACGTTGCTAGATTTGGCTTATCACTGTAGACTACTTCTCCATGACCATCCAAAACACCCACAGTTGGTCCGGCGACTTGTGCTGTATCCTCTCTATGCACTATGCGAGATAGCCATCATCAGCACGGACCTTGCAGAATTACTTGGTTCGGCAATCGGTATCTGCTTGCTTTTTCCAAAACTCCCCCTGTGGTCTGCCGTGCTCATTACCGGTGTCGACGTCTTCATCTTCCTCATCATAGGCGACCCCTCGCGAACAGGACGTCCAGTGCGACTTTTTGAGCTGGTGATCATAATATTGGTTTGTGCTGATAGTCACAGAAAACCAACCAGTTGCTGATTCAAATTGTAGGTTGTAATTGTCTTCACATGTTTCATCTTGCTACTAGTCAAGGTTCACCCAAACTGGCCACAAGTGTTTTTGGGCTTCGTGCCATCCTCGGGTCTTCTTCAGACAAACCCTAACGCAGTCTATACAGGTATGACTCACACTTAACAGTAGCCAAATTACCAACAAAATAGTATAGCTATTGGAATTGTTGGTGCCACTGTCATGCCCCATGGGCTGTTTCTGGGCTCGAATCTTGCAACCCAAGATCGTGTTTCACAGCCGTCGCAGCCACTTCCGATACCTGCAGACGCAAGGCGACCGTCATTCTTCCAAAGACTTGAGCGGTTTTGGAGGAATATTATATACTTTTCACCATCAGGACGTGATAACGAGAAAGATTATACCTCCCGACACGGGTTTCGTCAGAACAACTCAATAGAATTCATTCGCGCTCATCTTGGCTACGGAACTGTCGATCTCATACTCAGTCTATTGGGACTTGCAGTGCCGATCAACTCGGCGTACGTCCCTCCTTCCCTGTTGCTTTCATCACTTGACGCAGAAGGTCCAGGATACTGATTTTGGCCGCTGCTATGTTCTATTCGTCCGGCAACAACGACTCGATCGGACTGGTCACCATGCATACCTTGATACTACAAAGTCTTGGAACAGGTAAGCGGAGATACTCATATCGCAACAATACTAGACTCACTATTAAATAGCCGCGGCCTTGATGTTTGCACTCGCCCTCATCTGTTCAGGCCAAACTGCCAGTGTTACGGCAACGCTTGCAGGCCAAATTGTCTCCGAAGGGTTCATATCGTGGAACGTCTCTGTATGCATTAATTCCGATAGCTTCATCTTCGCCCTAATGCCTATTCTTCACAGCCATTTGTCCGCCGTCTTCTCACACGCCTGATCAGTCTAATACCCTCTATTGTCGTTGCTGTTTCATCTGGAGGGGCAGGGATTAACGCTCTCCTCATTGCATCGCAAGTCGTTCTGTCCGTCGTCCTCCCCTTCGTCGCATTCCCCCTCATCTACCTCACGTCGTCAAAAACGGTGATGTCTGTTAGAACGCCGAAAGTGATCCAAGAAAAACCCATCGATACCCTGCCGATACCTTCCACGCATGCAGCATCTCCTGTTTCTACCCACCAGCCGCCCTTACCTATGACCACTGGCATTACTGTTGTTGAACGAAACATTGAAAGCCATGATGATTCCATCAAGCACTCGTCAATACAAGTATGCGAAACACAGGAATACGATGTTGTCGACTTTAGTAATGGATATATCGTCACAGCCTTAGCATGGACCATCTGGATGGTGGTATTGATTGCCAACGTTTATGCTATTGCCATACTTGCAATGGGAGAAACGGGACAGTGAAGAAGAATTTATTCAAACAGCATTTGTTGTACTTGTGTTGTAGATTTTACAACTTGAATTGTAGAGTACAGCTGAGGTATTCAGATCTCAGAACCTGTATGATTATGCTTGCGGTGTTTACTCTGTTGTCGAACTCCCATAAATCATTATCTTCAAGTTGAGAAGAATTAATATTCCTGCGGAAATGATACGCTTCTCGACACGTTACATTGACAGTGTGGCAGGTGCCATTACGTACGTGATATAATCATACAACTCCCAGCCAACCAACCGATAAGAAACCTGTCCATAGCCCAACGGAAGTCCATCAAATCTCAGAATGCAACCCGCTCAGTCAACCCATCCAGTTCTCGCTCATAACACCTGTGCTGGCTAATTTGGAATGCGAAGTTAGAAGCAAAGCCTCTCGTGTCCGGCGCAATGTCGAGCACGTCTGTGACGGCCGAGGAGATGCTGTACTTTCCTGTAGTCACCACGCCGTAAGATGTGACAACTTCATCACTGTCTTGGTCGCGCGAAGGGGCGAATAGATCAATACCAGGGAGTCTAACATCTTCACGGAGGAAATTAACGCCTGAAACGTCTCAAGTGTCAACAACCATGTGATAACTTATCACTTTCTAATGGACACACCTTCACCAACGGCAGCGATAGCCTTGCAGTGACCAAATGCCTCCCTCACCCAGTGAACCACGCGACCGTTCTTTGCAAGGGTCCTTATGTGCTCCTCGCCAGAAGGGATATAGACGGCATCAAACAGCGTTGAACGCTGGCTGTCAAAATGGTGATCGGCGAATATTCCAGGACCGAAATCCTGACCGGCCATCGGAAGAATGTGGTTACGGCGAGGACCGATAAGGTAGCAAACAGCCTTTGCGCTCGTGAGGGCATCCCGTACAGCTTGCATCTCAATAGCGTTGAACCCGTCCGAGATCAGGATGGCGATGCGCCTTGAGACGATGGTAGGCGTTTTGGGCAAGAAGTCGAGTTGCGAAAGACCCTTGCTCTTCTTCCCATCATTGGCACGACCGGGCTTGGTCGGCACCTCGCCATTTACCTTAACGGCGACCGCCTTTGCCAGGTCGAAATTGATGTTGTTCAGAACGTTGATATAGGACTTGTAAACGACCGGGTCCTCGCAATGACTAAGTTCGAAGCCGATGGCGCTGACGAGGTGGGCCTTTTCATACGCGGAAAGCGAGTTATAGAACAGTTGAGCTTGGTCAAAGTGCTCCTGAAATTTCGGCCCACGCGCCCTCTGTTTGATACCCTTAAGACTCTCTGCATATCTATGACAGTGTGAGACTGAGAAGGCGAAAATTCACGAGGTAAACCTACTCGACGTATCCACCTTCCTCTCCGGTAACCGGGCGTCCGATATCCTTGCGGTTCGGCCAATAGTTGACTTCGCTTTTAACAATACGATGCCTGCTCTTCCCGTCACGATTGTGGCTGAGCACAGGGCATACGGGCCTGTTAATGGGAAGCTGCAGTCATAGCAATGAGTGCGAGTTTCGGCAACAAACAACGAAATCAAGTTCACCTCCTCCCAGTTGATGCCCAAGCGAGAGATCTGGGTATCAAAGTACGAGAAGTTTCGACCTTGCAGAAGAGGATCGTCACTAAATCCTATTCCTGGAACGACATGACTGGTGCAAAATGCGACTTGTTCGGTCTCTGGGAAGAACTCGTCGACAACACGGTTGAGAACTAGTCTACCAATCTCCTCAAGGGGTACAGATTCCTGCGGCCAGACCTTGGTAGCGTCCAAAATGTCAAACCCGAATTCGTGCTCTCGGGATTCAGGGATTGTCTGAATGGCGAACTTCCACGTTGGGTATGCACCGCTCTCGATGGCCTCGCTCAAGTCCTTGCGGTGAAAATCGGGATCTTGGCCGTTGATCTTGAGGGCCTCATCCCAAAGAAGGCTGTGGACCCCCAACTCTGGGATGAAGTGAAACTTGACAAAGTGGCGTTCACCTGCTGCATTCTGCAGCGTGAAGGTGTTCACCCCGAATCCTTGCATCATGCGGAAGGACCGTGGAACGCCGCGATCAGACATGACCCACATCACCATATGTGCAGCTGCAAAAAAAGGGCGTCAACAAGCATCCGGGAACGCCGACTAATTTGACGAACACTCGGGTTGCAGGCCCACAAAGTCCCAAAAGTTGTTATGGGCACTCTGGCCTTGAGGCACATCATTATGAGGCTCTGGCTTCACGGCGTGAACGAAGTCAGGGAATTTAATGGCATCCTGAATGAAAAAAACGGGAATGTCATTTCCGACGATGTCCCAGTTGCCTTCTTCAGTATAGAACTTGACCGCAAACCCTCTGACATCGCGGACGGTGTCCTACACGCGACAGAAGACTTTAACCGATTATATGCGCGAAAAAAGAAGCATATACGCACAGCGCTGCCACGCGAACCCTGAACAGTGCTGAAACGGACGAAGACAGGAGTCGTCCTCGAGGAATCCGTCAGGACAGGGGCGAATGTGTATTTCGAAGCGCGATCGCTAGATACCGTGAAATAGCCATGAGCACCGGTACCGCGAGCATGCACTACACGCTCTGGGATCCGTTCGTGGTCAAAGCGGTGTATTTTCTCTCGCCCAATCTGATCCTCAAGGAGCGAAGGACCGTTCTTCTTTGGCTCGGTCTCGGTCTCGGAGCCGATGATCTTGAGCCTGACGAGAAATTAAAGATCAACACCACCTACTCGATGCATACACTCATGCTCACCAATTGTCCGTGTCAGCCACCTTGACACCATGATCCGTTGTCAGCCTGGGCTGGTCGGCTTGCGGTATCTGTATGTCTCGCTGCAAGTCCACGACTTTCTTCGTGGAGGTCATGGTAGTGAAAGCTTTTTCGACTGATTGTCCGATAGACGACATGGGTTATGGAAAGAGAGGAGGTGTCATCTCGTCTTTTATACTCCTAATCATAGGCCGACGCTGACAGGACTTGTCGATGAGATCACTGGTGACGAAAAGACGATCGGTCCACGTGACCGCGTCGCAGGACATTTGAATTTCAAAACAATGTGCACGAGCAGCCTCGAGCTCGCCTGTTATGACTCTCAATTAATGGCCATTGCTCCTGTCGTCGGTGGCCCATCGAGTTGCACTAGCGTAGATGGCCAAAATAGCCAGTAGCAATTCACATTCATCTGCAGATCCTGGTGAATGCTTGACAAGAACTCAGGGTTAAACTCATGATGGTGGCCCCGACACCATCCAGCACAAGTTGCCGAACTGGAGATCTAGATATGAGATTATGGCCAAGTAGTTCTGACACGCTCACAAATGCATAAATGGTAGCATTTTTCCGCTGCACTGGGTACATAAATAACGAAGATGGCAGAACAGCGCCAACGCGTCTTCCAAGATATAGGGAAGTGGTTTTAAGAGGGGTGATCGTTTGTTTACGTTACGAAAAGTCAAAGGCATTATCATATAGGAGTTAACACAAATAAAGTATCCGAACGAAATATAATATTACCGGCCCATCGTGGACGAAGGTAAGCATAAATGAGGGAGGCAGCCCGAGATCACGTTCGTCACTGGGCTCAGCAACTGTGGCTGAACGGTACGATACGCAACGCGTCAGGAACGGAAATAGCGTAGATAGCGGAATGATACGTCTTCAGAAGCGCGCAGTGGACGAATCGACCATCGACTACGACGAAGCGAGTGGCGAAAAATACTCGCCCATGCTGTGAACAGCCCATGGATCAATATAGGGAAACACAATTCAAAACAATACGTACGCATAGTGTTAAACAGGACAACGGAATATGCAACTATTTGATGTCGGCGCACAAGCACTGGGCCGAGGGACCGACTGTTCCTTTGCCGCAGTTGTCACACCAACTCCTGTGACCGCTGTCGACACCAATAGACTTGACTGCCGCAGACGGCGTGGAAACCACGGACTCATCACGATGAATGCTGACCAAGTGACGGCCAAGATCATGTTTACGGCTAAAAGACCGCCCACACGAGCGGTGAGGGCACACATGAGGTTTGAGACGATTTGGGTCATGAGTTGCCATGTGCGTCTTCAAGTTGTAAGCCCGTGCGAATGCTGGAGGACAAAAGCGATCAGCGATAAGCCAGAATAACACATATGGTACCAACCTCGGGGGCATGAAGGGCATTGGTACCTTTTACGAGGATCGTCTTTGGACTGATCGTCGACACCCCTCAGTGACCTTGCAAGAGGTGGGGGGGAGGATGACGCGGATAATTGCGACATGTTAGATGGCGCGACAGCGGGGTCAGTGCTGGAAATATAGTTGAGGAAATATTCTGCGGTTGAGGACTTTGGTACCGCAGGAATGCGAGTTGCGCCACCATAGTCTGAGAAGCTTGTGCGCTTATAGGAATTGTCTACAGCAGGCGCAGTCACAGAAGGGCTGCGGGGGCTAAGGGGCAAGGCCCCAAAAGTGCTGGGGTCGACAGTCATGGGAAGAGAATTATTGTTGGACTGCGCAGCGGAATTAATACCATAGTCGGAGCAAGCGCTACCACCGACGCGAACACGCTGGAAATCCATCTCTAGGTCTAGAGGAAAGGAGCAATTGGCAGAAAAGGAAGGAGAATCCGGGTAGTTATAGAGGGACTCTGAGTGGGTGGAAGGAGTGTCGTATGCAGACTCGGAAGAAACGGTGATCGTGGAAGGAGGACCACACGTTGGAGTATCGGATCTCAAAAAGGAGTAAGCGTCGTTGGAGTCTACGGTGAGGAGCTGCAGCTGGACTTCGTTGAAAGCCGCAAGGCTTGAATCCAGTTCTAATTCGAATAGATCGGGATGGGGTGCGAGGATGTCTGAAGGCGAGTGAAATGAAGTAAAGTCAAGGCCACCACCTTGCTTTGTGAATTCAGAACCATAGGGCTCGAAGGAAGAATAGAAATCATCAACTTGTGAGTCTGCTGCCATTGGAGAATCAGATACTGCGCAAATATTTTATTGCGAAGTTGTAGAGTGTTCAATCGAGTCAGATACTAAAGTTAAGCAGGAGGACGAATTCTGCTGCGGACCACGCAAGCAAACGGCTTATAACCATTATTACATCAGCTTCATTCTCACCCTTCACAGCCTATTTGAGAAATTTCTATTGGAAACAATCATGAGAATGACTGTCACGGTTCCGTCGGAGCGTAACCGTCAGCGCTGACTCGTACTAGTAGGTAGGTGTGCGCTCAGGCTTGCGCCCGCATCTCGACAGAAAAGATCTCCGTAAGAAACTAACGATCGCAGCCACGTCGGGTCGCTATGTGAATTCCTTCGCTTATTTCATAGAAGAACCGGACACTTGCGTCTTTAAAGCTTTAGGAGGCGTACGGTATGTTAAAGGCTCACAGTCTGCTACCGAAAAGTTCCGAAGCTATCACAACCTGCGCGCGGGAGTTGACACCACTGTTATAGATTGCCTGGGATGATGCACAGCTTGAGTTGCCCCTGACAGCTAGCAACTCCGTTGCAGCCGGCGCGTGCACCAAATCCGTAAATGCTGTGATCCCCGCCTAGGAGGTCATCTTTGTCCGGTTGGTGCTCTTCAACTCAATGGGTTTACTCACGATGACATCGCCCGCCTAGCTCAATCGGATAGAGCGTCAGACTCTTATGACTAGGCGATCTGAAGGCTGCGAGTTCGACCCTCGCGGTGGGCTAATAGTTTTTGTTACTTCGACGATCTCCCGTCAAAGTTCCAGTACGTGACATGTATTATGAATAGACAACTTCTCCCGTGAAGGTGATTGTGATTTGTTTTACAATAGGCATTGCTTGAGACATCTAAAGGAGCATGAACAACTTCGGCACTTTCATTTCACCGTAAACTGAATCGTAATACATAGTCGTATAGTCTAAATGTCCTCATTGATGAGTCTCACGAGGAGAGTCACATCGCTGATCGTGATAGGTTATCGCTTATCATAAAAGTCCACGACTAAAGTCTGCGGGTGATGGCCAGCATCAAATACTCATCCTCGGAAGGTGCAACAGCTGGTTGAGTGATGAGTTACGCCGTTTTGAGTGAATTGATTGAACAATAAAACCATACCTAACCATGTATGGCACAGTAGCTGCGGCCAAACAGGCAAAGGCAGCCCATGCAAGGTATATTCCATTCCCATAAGACACGGTGATCCCTGATAAGACGCCACCATTGAGCTGTACGATTTCCAGGGTATTGATGTCCTCGCATTTTTTGACGATCGATGTCCAGATGGCAGCGCCGATGAGAATGAACAGGGCAGCCATTATCGATGAAGCCGTTGAAACAAAAAACAGGAGTGCCCTTTTTGCTACACCGCTGTAGGCAGGCCTTGAGTGTGACGCGTATGAGAATCGAGGTGGACCTTACGTGAACAATGCGATGGTTGCAAATATGGTCCCGATGAGGATAAAGTAATATGCAACGCGAGAATTGTAAGCCAGGTAGGATGAGTTGACGAACGTCGTGTTGACAAACATTGTGTCAGTGTACTGTGAGTAGTTGGTGAACATATCGGACTTCATCGCAATATAAGGCTCAAACTTGTCGGCAATGGTATGATTGGTGCATGTTCCGGCAGAGCTGTTAACGTATGCGCAATAGGAATAGAGGCCGAACTCGTAGAACTGCCTCAGCCCATTCTGCTCGCCGAGCGGTGATGTATAATTGGTGGTGTATAGGCCCCCAATCGGATTAAGGATGGATTCATTTAGTGCCTGACTGTGGCCTTATTAGCATATTAGCTAAATAAATTATTTGGTGCACTAACCCGAATCCTGAAGTGTTGACTTTTGCCTGGACGGGTTCGGATCAGAAAGGTTTCAGACCCACAGTTATGCGCGAATCAATCACCATTGCAATTCCATGTGGAACAAGTGAGGTATTGATTTGCCCAACCTGACAGAAGCGATAAGATTAGAATGGAAAAGGACGACGAAGACATACATGGACAAAGATTAATAGCAAAAGTGCAACGAACCTGTCGGCAAGGTAAGTCGGAAGCGGAAGCGGAAGGAAATATGCTCACGAAAGAAAGGATGCACCTCCAACGCAGTATTCTCCTCTCATTTTCCAAGGCTCCAATGACGATAAACTTCTAGAGATGAATGAAACAAGGTATAACGGGGTGTAGAACTTCACGGCGTAGCATGGAGTAGGCAAACCTGCAGCATTGAATACACGCGACTTTAATATCTTGAAGTCTACACTCTATTTTCCCACGAACAATTGGGCACTTGCTGCCACCCTTGGCAAGGCTACTTATCCGAATTTGGCATAACTGCCGAGTTCTGGCGCTGATATCTACGTTCGGCTCCGTGAACCACTTCACTATCTTGCCTCGAGCAGAGCCAACCAGCTAGCCAGCATGTCCAAATCATCTCCTTGGAAGTCCATTACTCGTAATACAACAATACAAAGTCCTCAGGAAAGTGAAAACCCGCCCCAAGATCCCCATTTGCTAGACCAGGTTGAACAAGATGAGGAGTCTTCGTCGTCTCCCCAAAGTCGCGCAAAACGTCTGGCGCTCAGAACCAAGGATTTTGGCAAGAGTATCGATAGTAGAACTCAGTCACCAAGTTCGCCTAAATCTGGCGGAGAGCACAGGCGTGTGTTCAGTCTGAGTCGCAAAGGCAAGGCCAAAGAGCCATCAGATCAAACTGAAGGTAACAGCCAGTGTTCCCTGTCCTCGTAAAGACATTGATAGACACTAGTTAGTAGCCGTTCCGCCTAGTGCCTCGCAGATGCCTAAACAGGTACCTTTCCATGGATACACTGACACAGAAGCCCAGTTGTCAGATGCTGTACAAGATGACTCGCCTTTTATCAGACCTCATTCGCCCTCTCCACTCCGTAATAGGCCCTCATTACAGCCGTTCCGAGGGATAGGCTCTGTACGACCATCCACTGTGACGCGTAATCCAATTGACAAATCACGTGTTTCAGATGCGTGCTGGAACGCAAACTCTTATTCAAGCTCTACAAGCTATTCCATGGGCAGATGTTTCTGATCAAGACGATGACCTTGCTAATGTCATAACACCACACGAGGATGAGGATAGTGATGAAGGTTCTGGAGGTTTGTGATCTCCCTGCATCGATTTCCCCTACTGACACTTCGTTTCAGCAGTGCCCATGGCTTCTTCTATTCACGCTATATATCGTCCTGTTGCGCGTTCGAGAAGAGCGGAAGCATCCTTATCATCATGCACTGCGTTGCCGTCGCCAGAGGAAGGACATGAATCATCCGATGGAGATTTGGACGTGACTTGTCTCTCCGAAGAGGATGCTGATGCCGAGGACTTTGAAGCTGCTACCCCGCGCCCCGCAGATGTGCCGAAGTCAGAACATGTTATGCCGGAGCTGCAGACGACCTTCCGACCTGGGGTGCACATGAGACGCAGGGCTTCTAGCCATGCTGGGAGTATCACGACTGTCAAAATCGACCGGAGGACACGCCTAGCCGAGAAATTAAAGGAGATCTTTGAGTTAAATGCCATCGATGAAGTTCTAGCTGGTGAGTGTCTCATTCATTGATGCTACTTACAATGTTCAACCAATACCAGAAATGCCTTGCTGGTTGCTTCGCTCCGTCTGTAAGGCAATTTGTTTCACACATTGACGTGCGATTCTAATGCCATGCATAGTGTTACAGGGATATATGTACCTCACAAATTCTCATTTATGCTTCTTTGCGCACATGCCCAGTCGAGAGGTAAGAAATCTATACAAACTCTTTGGGCGTGATTTTATGATTTCTGTAGGATCAAATACTCAAGTCAGGGACACTCAGCAAGAGGGCCAACCGAACTAAACGGTGGACAAAGCACTGGTTCGTGCTCAAGAATGATGCCCTCTCCTGGTATCACTCTTCCTCGGTGAGTGAAACAAATTATGAGACATCATTATCTTATACCTCATTAGGACCCCTATTTCGTAAATGGTATAGTAGATCTTCGTTATGCGATATCTTGTGATCCATTCGGAGAGAAGGAGATACGTCTCCGAACCAACCAGAAGAATGTTCTCATGTCAGCCGACTCGGTTCCTAGTCGAGAGGAATGGGTAAAGGCCATAAGGAAAGTCATCTTTAAGGCACAAAATATGGGTGACACTGTTAAGGCAGGTTGATAATGTTCACGTGTGTGCGTATTAACATGTTACCTCTTGCAGATCGCAATCCCTTACTCGTCTGTCCTTGATGTCGAGAAGTCATCAGCGATAGACTTCAGCGAGACCATCGAGGTTAAGGTTTTTGACAAGGAGCATTTTACAACGGACTCGTATTTCTTCGCCTACTTCCAGGACTTGCCAGTCGCGTTGGAACATATTCGCGATGCTGTGCGCTCACATCGTTCACCGGTCACCAGGTCGCCTCTGGCCCTCTTGGACACCACCTCTACCCGCCCTCCACAGCATTCCGCCACTCATGGTATGGATCGCGCTAAAAGCCTCCCAACACCGGACACGCGTTTTGGCTCCTCTTTCAGGTTATCGTCTCTTCTGCGACCATTCCAGGACTCGCTTCCCACGTCTTTGGGGCGCATGAACAGTGCACCAGGGGTTCCCGAACCTATCGAAGCGCCTGATGAGTACACTCACATAACTAAGAGATCAGGTTCTTCACTGGTGCCTGTCACATCTTCACCTGATCCGATATCTTCCCCAGACTCAAGCAAGTCGCTCCACCCTCTTTCCAAAGCATTCACGATTACCACTCCTGCGGACCACACTTATCCTCCTTCCACGTCCGTGGGTGATCTGGCTTCTACTCCATCCGCGAAATCCATCCCATCAAGTGCTCCATGGAACGTGGGAGTACCCTCGTGGCTCAAGGTCCCGCGTAGCCGTTTCGGCACCTCTACCTCGAATGCGTCTTCGCTTAGTGCTTCTCCCAGTGGGGGTGGCATACATGAAGTATATTCTGTCCTATCAAATGTAGAATCGGCGACCCGGCGGAGCTCGGGAAGTGCCCAAGGTGATCTTGGATACAGTGTTCTTGAGACACCAGAAGCTGTTGTTGATCCGGAAGCTACTGATAAATTCAGGATTGCATTTGCCTTTGACGAGAAAGAGATCTTGTTGGGCTGTATGTATATTCCTTTCATATCGTGTTTTGCTGTTAAGCTTCTTTTAGATTTTACTGGATACATATTCCGTCTCCTACCAGTACCTGGCCGGCTGTATGTCTCGACCAACTATTTCTGTTTCAAGTCAACTGGCCCTCTTTCTTCCAAGACTCGGGTACGCAATTCTTGAATCCTCTGGGTCTACCCCTCACGACACATTTTTCTAGATGATTCTTCCTATTCGAGATATATTGAGCGTCGAGATGACCAAGGGTACTCGGTTCGGCCACTACGGTCTCACAGTCGTTATCAAAGGCCACGAGGAACTTTTCTTTGAATTTGGCTTCGATGACCGCCGAAAAGCATTCGTTGGCATTCTGGAACAGCAAATGGAAGAGGTTAGGAAGCGTGCCAGTGCGGGAGATGTCCCAGTTCTCAGTCAGGGGAAAAAAGATGCACTCATCTTGGAGGAGTTCGAGCCTGGCGATTCCTCAGACTCAGATCCCGCCCCTCCACCCGAAAGTATGTCTGCATCACTCCCAGCAGTCATGTTCACCTCTGCCTCGTCGACATTCTTGACTTTCAAGCCCAAGGAGTCCTTACGTTTCACTTTCCTGACGATTGGCTCGAGAGGAGATGTACAACCTTACATAGCCCTGGCGAAGGGCCTCATGGAAGATGGACATCGAGTCAGAATTGCAACACATGGCGAATTCCGTGAATGGATAGAAACCGTTAGTCGCCCACCTCTCTGAGTTGGCACACCATTAACACACCTGACAGTATGGAATCGAGTTCGGCTATGTTGGCGGAGATCCAGCAGAACTTATGCGCATCTGTGTTGAGAATGGCACATTTACTGTGGCATTCCTCAAGGAAGGCTTGTCAAAGGTGCGTTCATGATATATGAGTATTCACCAATCTTACATCCTTCCAGTTCCGCGGGTGGATCGATGACCTTTTGAAAACTGCATGGGAAGCATGTCAGGGCACAGACATCCTCATTGAAAGTCCCAGCGCCATGGCGGGAATTCACATTGCAGAGGCACTCAAGATACCCTACTTTAGAGCTTTCACGATGACTTGGACACGTACCAGGGCATACCCACATGCCTTCGCTGTTCCAGAACACAAGGTTTGTGAGACATGTCACTGCACTAGGATGGAGCTCATGATAATTCTTCCAGATGGGTGGCGGGTATAATTATATGGTGCGTTGAAACAATATTCATTCATCGCTTGGACTGACGTTAACGATGCCAGACTTACGTTATGTTCGATCAAGTATTCTGGCGTGCTATCTCGGGGCAAGTAAACCGTTGGCGACGTAATACTCTGCATATAGGCAATACCAGCCTTGATCGTATGCAGGTTCACAAGATACCTTTCCTGTACAATTTCAGTCCTACGCTTGTGCCCCCTCCTTTAGATTGGCCTGAGTGGATCCGCATCACTGGTATGCTCGAGTTTTCCTAGCATGACAACTGTTTATCTCAATCTATCATTAGGATATTGGTTCCTCAACGACGCAGAAGTGAGCGCCAAAAAATGGACTCCACCACACGATCTCCTACCGTTTATCGATTCGGCTCATGAAGCTGGAAAGAAGGTCGTCTACATTGGCTTTGGCAGCATCGTTGTATCAGACCCGGTGGCAATGACTCATTGCGTGATAGAGGCTGTTTTGCGGAGTGGCGTATATGCAATTCTCTCCAAGGGCTGGTCCGATCGATTGCATACGAAGTCTTCGGACGTATCTGAACCCGAGGAACCATTACCCAAAGAGATCTATCCGATCAATTCCATCCCTCATGATTGGTTGTTCCAGCGCATTGACGCTGCATGTCATCACGGTGGTGCTGGAACAACCGGTGCAAGTTTAAGGGGTTCGTACACTGTAAATCTTCGTTGCCGGTCTGATGCATTTCCTGCAGCTGGCATACCAACCATCGTCAAACCTTTCTTTGGAGATCAGTTTTTCTCCGCTGATCGTGTTGAAGCCCTTGGCATAGGAACAGGTGTCCGCAAGTTGACCGTGGAGAGCATGACTGAGGCGCTTGTCTCCGCGACTGCAGATGTCAAACAAATTGAGAGGGCGAAGCTAGTTGGAGAACGTATACGCGCTGTAAGTCAATTTAATTAAGACCTGTGGGTGTTTTTAACCCAGATATAGGAGAACGGTGTTGCAACCGCAATCGAGGCCATCTACCGTGATCTTGACTATGCTCGCTCATTGATCAAGCGAACCCCCAATGAATCAGAGACTGCGCATGATGTCGAAGGCGCCGTCCGCGATGAGCAAAATATCGTATCATCACAATCCACTCTAGAGCGTTCTGGTTCTGGTTCCCGGACTTCAGCAGATTCACGCCGAGTCAGCGAAGACTGGAGTGTAATTTCTGATGGCGACGACAAGCGCCTCTCCGGTTCAGCCAGAGTGAACGATGGCAAGCTTGACCGGTCTTCGACCTTCAAACGTAGCAGTCTTGCAGCTGCTGTCATGTCTGTGTTGCCAGATGCGCTCGCCCCTCATCGCCAATCAACAGGGTCACAACCATAAGTTGACTGTAATTTATCTAGTTTACTGTAATACTCGTATCATTGTACAACGCCATTTCTCGATCACTCGGGCTGTTAGATATCTTGCGACACTTAGATACATGGATTATATTACCCTGGCTTCTTCGTAGTGTTCCTCCAACACCTTCTTGCTAAATGACCCGAAGGTATCACTTTCAGATATACGTTGATGGGTATCAGGCTGCATGAAGAGAGCAAACGTCTCTCGTGATATCTTTGCTCCAACTTGTGTTTGTCCAACCCGCACGCAGTGAGGTGTTGCCCGTAACTTTCCAGCAGTGACTAGTTCCAGGGCCTCACCTGTTTGGAAGGCAAGGCAGTCTGGAGGAATCGAAACCTTTGTCAGATCTCCGCCTCGAGTTCTGATGTACAAGCCGGTCGTCGGAGAAGGTGAAGGAACGACAGTAGGCTCCATTCCTGCTTCTTCACGAAGGAATATAGCCTAAAGCATTCAAAACTTCACACATAATATTTATGTACTCAGGCATGTACTTACCGAACACAACCCTGTCAAGAGTGAATGATCTTTATGAAAGCCGCACCAGCTATCGATGGGTTCATCCTCAGTGGTAGGGCTATTTTGTGAAGGAGGGAAGTAGTGCAGAAGGCGAGCTTTAGCGGTTTGTGCGCTGATGAGTTCTGGAACAGATAAAGACACATCCGTCAAATATTTGGAGACTGAGATCCTCATCAATAGCTGTTCGCAGCAACGCTTTGTTGCATATACTGACCAAAGGGCTGGCAGGCGCCCGCAAGTTGACGCCCAACATCGAAAACGAACCTTCCCAGGTCCTTGAAGGCTTCTTCAAAACCTTCTACACCGATTTCGTTCTTGCCGGGCCCTTGGTAACATTTAGTGTTCAATATACCGTAATAAAAAGAATAATACCTACAAATGTTATTGCCGTAGATTGGTGGATGTGCAGCTTTTACAGCGGGGTTGACGTCTGGAACATCTACTACGGGGTTAGCGTAGTAAGATCCTTTCAGCGTGTCTAGTTCCACGGTAAGCAGGTGTCCAGCCAATAAGCGGTATGCATAATCATTCGCACCTGGTCGTCCATTCATGATTTCCTGAGCGGCGGCATCAGTCAGTCCATTTCATTGATTAACATCTTTCAGCCTTCGTAACACTGACTTTCCCATGTGACCATCCGTAACTTCAGGTCGAAGTCAAAAACCTTGTTATCTGAGCGAGTGCAGATTTGACCTACCTGTATATGCTCCCAGGGTCCACGTACTTCTCCCTTACGTCCTCGTCCAGATGAGAAAATTTGTATGCAAGCTTGAGTAATCTGTCCCTGTAGATAGAATAGACAGGCGGAAGATCTTTCACCAGTATAATCCCGAGAGCCCGAGAATGCGATCCAAACGCCTCCTCTTGTAAGAGAAAGGATCGGCATCGGTATAGCGGCATACAATGTTATACGTGACTCACCGATGGGTGCCTCTAGAGACGAGGGTGAAGATACAAGCGTTTGGTAAGAGATCGACACGACGTCTGTAGACATGGCACGCGATCCCTGTAAGACATGGGTTAGGGAGGTCATATAGCGAAAAAGTGCCCTTCTCGCCATCGAACGGAGTCAGAACGCTTAGACACTACTAGTGTTGAGTTCCAAGCCTTGAAGCAGCCTTATCGCTTGAAGTGCCGTCACTTACTATGCCAGACAGTGCATATAACTAGATTAAGGCCGAGTTCACCGGTGGACCAGGGGTCCGACTCCCAAGGGAGCCTTATCGGCCCATTCCACAGCTTAGTCAGCATGTAGACCATGTGTTAGGCTAGCATCCATCATCATCACAGCTTGCTCTGAACTTAGGCCGCTGGCCCTGCTCCACCGGCAGTAACCTTGTCCCACGAGTACCAATGTCCTGTACTGTCATCTGAAGAATGTATCAAAGGCATACTCATCGTACATCATCAGTGGTATCCTTTGGAAAGTAGTGAGCCGGGCAACAATGGAGAAAAGCTGCGGAAAATTTGCTGTCGGACAATATGCTACATGTGTGATGGGAGTGCATTTCAATAGACAGGTTTTGACAAATGATTGAGATGGACATAAATTTCAGAAAGCACAACACCAGTAGTCACAAGATGCTTGAGCACCGTAACATCATGTTCCTTTCCTTCGAGAGGTTTGTCTGATGAAGGGCCATCGCCAAGTTTACATCACTCGGAAAGGCATGTTTCAAGAACGGTGGTCGTGACTCGCGGCACAATCAACTCGCGAGGGTTAGTTTCACTTGGTCAGATGAGATTGTGAGTGCATTAAGAAATTGAGAGTGATGAACAAGAATAACTTACGGTGAATGAACAGTGAACAAGCTTATCAGATGCACCTACAGCGTACGAATGATGTTTAAGTTCTCAGCATCGCATTCTCGTTGAATCATCTTCTCAAACGCCCGTAAGTTATGGATGAACTTTCCGAGGAAAAACTGAAGCCGATATCACGGGGCATGAAAGTGAATCCCTTTTCATGGACAAACTATCACATAAAAAAGAGGTTTCGGCACAATGACTGGGCCTAGTTAAAATAGACCTCCAAGGATCTATACACCGCAAAAACATTGTCAGTAGGATTCGAACCGACTCTGAGAGAAACAGTGTTGTGGCAACCACTTGGCTAAGACCATTTAGATGAACCTCTGAGGAAACCATCCATGAGTCAATAATATTAATGTCAAGGTGTCTTCGGATAAAAAAATACCTGTCATTCAGCAGGTTTCGAACCTGCACAGTCGAAGAGAAACAGATTTCGATTCTGTCGCACAGTCTGGGCTAAGGTAGGGTGTGACATGGATGCACCCGGGTGGCACCCGTACCCAATCCGCGGGTAGATGGAACTTCGAAGGCCTACCCGCACCCGTGCGGGTGAGATTATAACGGGTGCGGGTGGATCCGCGGGTCAATCCGCAGATGGTACGGGTCACCCGCGGGTGACAAAATGTACCTTGTTGGGAACTGTAGATACGACTTGCAGGGACATAGGTAGTACACAATATCTACAACCACTATCAATCAGTCGATTTTGATGGCCTCAGCCTGCCCTGTCTCTTTCCCCTTGCCCGGAACGGGCGGTTATTGACCGCACAGCGCAATGCTATCAAGGCACGATGAGCCTCCGCTGTATAATTTGAAACAGATCCAGTTATTGTTTGTTGCGCGCCTCTAGAATTAGCCCCCGATGATGAGACACCGCGCCGTGCAGCACACTATGCAACACCTTGGTTGAGATTCTTCGTGCCTTGACCTGTCTGCATACGCTTTCGGTGATGGGGTCTATGGTTTGCAGGATCGGTACGACATGTGAAGACAAACTCAAGATAGTCTGGACTTCCGTTACGTTTGGTGTGGCGCTTGAGCGATGTTTCATAGTGATCATAGACTGCAGAAGTCCAGTGTGCTTTCGATGCCGCTAAAATGACAATGAGCTCATGGATCTACGTTAAGCCTAAATGAAATACCAATGATGTCATTAAGGTCAGATTTTTCCGCTTTGGCTTGTCGCTTCTTTTTGGGAGATTGTATAACAGGAATCGATGTAGGAGACGCTGGTCGTTTACGATGGGGTGGATGTGTAGCTGGTGACCCAGGTGCCGAGGATGTACCTGATGGCGAAATAAAACGCTTCCTCACCATTGAGACTAGGACGAGGTATGTAAACTTTGAAAGATAGGTGTGATCCGAATCGGACTGGTTACTGCGCACATCGAGTTTTAAACATCGAGAACTAAGGTGATGATTTGATTGACATCAGTAGACGCACTATCTTCCACAAGAAGATAACGGATTGTGCTTTCCGGGGTTGATCCAGAGGCGATAATTGGGGCAACACGCGAGACTGCGAGGAGGAGCGCTCTGATAACAACAAATATCGATCTGAAACATAACTTATGAGATGAGCATCATGGTACAGCACTGGTGGGTGAGATAGGTACCTATTTACCTCCGCGAGCTTGATTCTTGATGTCGGGTAGGAGTTCGGTTAACAAGTGGTAAGTTTGGCTCGGCCGAAAATCATTTACTATTTGGTGTACCAACTACCCGCGGATACCTGCGGATACCTGAGTTTAGCAAGCCCTCTGACCCGTACCCGTGCGGGTGGAACCATCCGAGGTACCCACCATCCGTACCATCCATCCCACGTTCCGTCCGCGGGTGGTACCCGGGTGGATATCCGGGTAACGCCTACCCGTGTCACACCCTAGGCTAAGGCCAGTTAAGCTGAACATCCGATGAAATCATCCACGACTCACGAGTCCATGTCGAAGTGTGTTCCGATAGGGCGTTGTCAGCAGGTTTGACAGATTTTGAACCAGTTAAGATGGTCCTCCAAGGAAACTATCCCTGAGTGAATCTTCAAGGCATGTTCCAACAGCAAAAAAACCTTGCCATCTGTAGGTTTCGAACCTGCACTGGCACAGTCCAAGGGGCAGATTTAGACGTTGTTGTGGTAATCACTCTGCAGCTAGGACGAAGCTGAGATGAACCTCTGAGGAAACCATCCATGAGCGATGTTCCGATAGAAAAAAAACCTATCGATCGGCAAGTTTCGAACCTGCACAATCCCCATTCTGTTGTGGTTATCACTTAACTCAGACCAGTTAAATCAGTCTCTGACGAAACCATCCATGGGAGAATGACAAGGTGTCACGGTGTTCCGAGAGAGAAAAAATTTGCTATCGGCAGGTTTCGAACCTGCGCAGTCCAAGAATTTGTGGTAATCACTTCGACCAGTACACTTCGTAAGTTGAGATGCTGATGAGCCTCTGAAGAACTGTCCATGAGTCAAATCAATGAGTGAATGTTCAAGGCGTGATAAAAGGAAAAAGATTGTTGAGCAGGTTTCGAACCTGCAACAGATTTCTATTCTGTACTCCCGTTTACCACTTGCCTAAGACTGGTCACGAGGCTACTGGTCAATATGGACGTCTGTAGTATGAGTCGAAGAAGTCATCATGCATTGACAGTAGAATCACATAGGATTAGCAGTCATTTGCCAACACAAAAGAGACTAGTTCGATGTATGCAAAACATGCCAGGAATAAGCGCTAAGCGACTGGTGCCGGCACCGTTGTTAATAGCTATTTATTAACTCTCATACAACTATGGCGTGATATTGACCTTGTACTTGCATTCTAGACTGGGACTACCGTAGTGGGAGCGGTACCGGCGCCTAAGACAATCGCTAGAGTATGCGATGTATAGATTGCGGCCCTTTGCGAACCCTGCATGCAAACTTCTGCGGTTGTACACGCCATTATGATATACACGTACTGGTAATCACAACCTAAGGTACCACAACTCCTTTCTGGGTCACCAGAGATGTCTCCGACAAGGCATGCCTGAGTGCCTTCCCAGTGTCATCGATCGAATGTAAGAAGCGTAAGAGTTCCCGACAAAGTTGCCAGTCCTGCGCTTTCACAGCACAGTTTAACAATCGGACGGCATCTTTATTGTTTTCGTCGAGCTGCTCAAGATTATGCAGCACCAACAAATATGAACCTGCTGTCTTCAGCCGTTTGGACGCCAAACACGTCTGTTACGATAAATTAGGGGGCTTCCGTTGTATAAAACTTAACTGTGTCTCACCTCAAAGAGTGCATGTGGGTTCCCAACAATGCTAAATAGACGCTTCCATCTGGTCATTTCAGTTTTCCGAGCACATCCGACGACAACGTCTAAGGAGGCGTCGAAGTGATCAAGAAACTCTATCACTGCCGGGAGTGTACCAGACTCAGGGGACATGCTTGTCGAAGGATCTTCTGAGTCTACGGTGGACTCAGACTCCACGACTGTATGTAGCAGTATCTCTAATGCATGTGCGAAGAAGACCAGGTGCTGATAGTGTTTGGCAAGCGTCACTGCCTCCTTCACTTGCCCAGATTCCAGGTGATAACGGAGGACATGGTGCAGGAAAAGGTGAGACTTAAAAACAGGTAAGTATAAACACAAGTTGTCAGAGGAGAAACCCACGCTCGTGGCATGTCTGAACATTACAAATGAGAGGTTCATTCTCGTTGCGGCCTCGTGCTCCGCGCCGATGATGATTCCCTTGTCCATGAGAACAGCTGCTTGTTCATCAGCATCCCACATGATCCCAACGACACGAGGAATATACACGCACACAAAGGGTAGAAGTCTAATGGTATGCTCACACTTTCCTTAACGCTTGAAGGTTCATCAGCAGACCCGGACGACTCAATGGCAAGTGCATTCAGCCAAACTCGCATGTTCTGTCCATCGTAACCCCAGAGTGAATTCTCGAGTGCACCAATACCACGGAGATGTATCCAACAAAATTCGATGCGTTCTGCGAATATTTGCATGTCGTAATTCACCTCCTGGGTACCAGACTCGAAGGCAAAGTTAATAATCTACTGCGTTGATGTCTCGTCATAACGCACCTTTCTGGGACGCAATAACACCAACTGACCACCAACCACCATTAATACAGTAGCGACTGCGAGGTCATCTACAGGGTCGCCGAGTCCTGGATGCGAGAGATGAGTAAAGAGTACTCTGGAAGCCCATAAACGTACGTTTCTGAGCATTTGGGATCATCCAACTCAATGCCCTCACTGCGCTAGGCAAGGCAATGATCCCGTCAAATGTGATACTTCCGCACAGATGCAGCTTGATTGTATCAGCAGTCGGTATAATCAAATAGTGACTGAGCATGTTGTCGGCAGTATAGACCAGTAGTGAATTGTCGACCAACGACAATATGATCACGGGCGACATTAGGACTTCGCGGTGGAGCACATTTTGATTGCTGAGTTCCATATCCCTGGAGTAGAGCCGTATCTGATGAGGTACAATAAGTTGAATTCCACATAGAAGCGAGCCCTTACACGAACCTGATACGACTTGGAAATTTCCACTGCGGCAATCAGGACATGGTGGAACCATAGAAGCCCTCCTTTCACTGTAAATGCCTGCTCTTGGGCGATGCTCGAGAATATTTTCCATCTGCCCGATGTCGAGCTATAATGTACCAGACCTCGCCTGCCGGCAATGGCAATCAGTCGCCCGTCACTGCTGAGCGCCGAATATTTTATGGGCCAATTTGTTGCCAGGTAGGATTGAGGTATCTGTCATACCTAAGTTTAACGATATGTATGTGATGGTTAGGATACTGACTTTAATGTGCTGCCACACATCTGACTCTGGGTTGATGACGCTCATGTCGGGCTGTTCAGCGCCTCGGTACACCAGCGCCCGATCATCCATTTGCAGAAACGCGTAACGAGTGTTATCCTGCTCACTGTATGATAAACCTTGTATCCCCGAGTAGCAACGTTAACTCACTGGAGAATGTTGACATGTCGTTGCGCTTTTGGCGAATGGCAGAACAAAAACCTGGCCGTCCAGTTCTATGATTGTTGCGTGAGATTTTGGTATCGCAGCAGAAAAAACTCACTTCTTCCGGAGGGAGTTAGGACAACTAGCTCGAAGTTTCCTGGCGCCCAGAACTGTCGAGGTTTAAGATCAGAGTGCTCCAAAGTGGATGGCAGATCATACTGACAAGGTTCTCGACCGCGTGCATGAAGGTATCTTGAAACCTATGGCAAAATGTAAGTGCTCTGGCATCCGTCAAGCCACGAGCTCACCTGTCGCCATCAATGTGATCTTCGACACCAAAGCTGGATGCAAGACATCGTCCACCCACGCTAAATATTGCCCAGCCATGTGTCCACCCAACAGCTAGCACATATCCATCCGAACTCCACTCCATCGCAGTCACAGAACCACTCGAACGGTTATACGGGTTTGGTATCTCGACCACTTTCGGACTGGGTGTAGGCTCATCCTGAGTCGGAAAACTCGTAAATTCGATGGAACCACTAATCCGAGGAATTAGTTGGAAGAATCAAAAAAGAGAGATACTGCAAACCTTTGAGTGCCAACTGCAACAAGTGAAAATCTCATGTTGACATCTATTGCCACCGCCCGACGAGGTTCAATGTAAGTTGATGACGATTGACCGCTGCCGTCATCGGTACTGCGCTGCTTTTGCACCCAACGTGGCACGTCAAAGTTATGGATACACGTGCCTTCCCAATGCCAGTAGTGTAGCTGCGAGCCAGAACTGTCAGTTGATGGTCTGGATGTTCCGTTAGCTAGGTTCGGTGTCGAACTCTGGCGCAGAAGGGTTGTCAATATATTGGACAGTGATAGAACAGGGCAACCCACTTTGTCAGTCTCTTCCTCGTCAAGCTCTGAAACATTTTCTGAATGGCTATTTTCTTGCAAACGAACGAAATACGCTCTCCCGTCAGAGGTGATCCAGGTTTCCACCCCCGATATCGAGTGAAGAATCTTCGTAACAGTAACTTTGGCTCTGGTAAGTAACGTCAGGGACTCCAGAAAACCAGGGACCTACCATCAGGGTATAAAAGCCAAGGCAACTCATGGTCATTCAAAATCCAAGTATCATGACCCATAAGCGACCTGCGCGCTGTCTGCTCCTCGATTTCCGATTCGTCGTATACTGGCCATGGTATGCGTTGTACAGCAGGCGGAGAACTAGTTGAAAAGATGATGTAGTTTTTACGTGGTGAAACGCTGAAGAAACCCTCAGTCAAATGCACCAATATAAATCGCCCGAGCCGACCTGAGAACCTGCCCCTCGGCACATATCACGCCTTCGAGTGCTAGGCTTAGTGACTGTAGTGGTGTGCCTTCTCCTGGACCCGGCAGGAAGTTGCGCTGCACATTCTGACCCATGTGTGACGACTGGTATACAGATGCATCTGGAACATAATCGACCGTGACCAGGATCAAATACGACATCGTAGTCTATGTCCACGAAATCAATGTCTGCAGGATAGTTGACCGCTCACTTAGAAATAAGAGCAGACCTGAATAACGATCCTACTCCCGTCTGGTGACCAAGTTACCGCCGTATTATCACCATGTTCTATGAGAGAAGTTTCTGACCTCGAGATGTGGGCCAACGGAGCAGAAGGCTACAAAACATGGACAGCGCTGAGTCGCAGAATGTGATGACACTGAAACCTACATACTCGGACGCGCCAAACGGTCAAAGAACTCCTTGTGAGTAAGCAGAAGAGGGACTTGCGCGGACTAGCTTCGAAGCAGAGCACAGGTTCGGGGGTGACATCAGGTAGAGCAGGAACAGTCAACAACTGCCTTGCGGCCGAGGTAGGAAAGTACATTGGTTGCTACTGTATCACCGAACGCGAATTCAGACTCGAGAGTGCGAATGACGACAGCAATAAATGTCCACAAGACAAAGAGGAGGGGTTCAATTATTTAGGCGCTGAGCTGAAAGTAACATTGCCGCCGATGTGAAAAACAGTTCGTCCCTTACATGCCTCACATGCACACTCACACACTTACGCAGCCCGTACATATCCGTGAAAAACATTTGTGAGGGTACTAGATGCCACTAATGATACAATGAGTGCAACAGGTAAACTAAAACCAAAATATGTCAAGGAGGGAGCAAGTAAATAGAAAAGGACTGCAAACTGATCACCTACTGCCCCAAAATTTGCCCAACCAAGTATTTTCAGTCGTGGGCGAAGAATACTCCTCTGACATATGCCCAGTATTGTCTGAGCTATGGGATGAAGCCGGAGTATCCGTTGAAGCGAAAGAACGTTCTGAGTGGAGATGTGGTGTTATATACGAGCCTAACGCCATAGGCTGCAATCGAGCCTGGCGAATTAAGTCAAGGATGAGGGAGACACCCTGCCGAGACTACAGGGAGATCAGACGACCAATAATGAAGAAAGATAGTAAAACAGACTGACTCTTTGCACATGAGCCTTGAACCGAGCGAGTCCATGGCTCTCAATTCGTTTTGTCATTCCCCAGCCGAACTTGGAGGTGATATATGCTTCTGTTGTCTGCATAGTACGGCTACTCGAGACAGCCATTAGTGCAATTCATCTATGTAAGATAAGTGACACGTACCCGTCTTCATTTTGCTCGAACAGTTGAGTTTCCTCAACTTGCATAACCTTGACATGATCAAGGTTTTTAGTCCTGCACCGAACAAACTTTCCAAAGGGGTCCACTTCGCTCTCCTCGATGACCCAAGACTCGGCCCTTGAGATCATTCCTTGAGGAGCCCATCTTGGTAAAGCTCCCCTTTTCAAGATAAGTCTTGTTGTCAATAAGGAGCCCGACTCTGTCTGGTGCCTGTCGATGACATCGCACGAAATGACATGGGCAGCGTATGGATTAGGATAGCGTAAAAAGAAGGCAAGGGAGACAATGGACCAGGGATCGCTGCATAATTTTTGAGCATATGAGCGACAAACTTGATAAATTTATCAAGTACTCACTCGTACAAGAAGGATTGAGAAAAGAACTTCATTGTCAACGATCCCGGTACGATTTGTTTCAATTCAAGTCACGGTAAAAGAGCAGAACGAGAGAGAGCGGAAAACACAGTGGGTGAAGGGTGTATGTATATCGGAAAACACAATTCGTACATCACGTAAGTAAATCCTAATCCGTCAACGGCCGCCAGGATGACGTCAAATTCCCCTTCAGTCGTATGTCTCGTCAATGACCGAATCATCACTGGATACAAATACCCTCAATCCATCATGAGATGGCCGAATCCACGCGGGCTTCCCTTCTCGAATCATCTCCGTCCCCCTACGCTCCATAATGCTCATGCGAGTCGTATCTTTAGGGCTCTCTCCCCCTGCCGCCTTTCCAATGGTTACATATTCATCATGAGAGATATCATGGCTGAATCCAGTCAAATAGGTTCGCCTGGGATTCAACCTTCGCACCGTAGTCACTGCTTCCTGAACACCCATATGCGACGTATGGGATCTCAGCCGCAAGCAGTCGAGCACCAACACTGGCATCGGTTTCTTTGCCGACTCTAGGAGTGCCCAAGTATCATCGGGTATTAAAGATACGTCAGAAATGTAGATGATCGTGTCCTGAATTAAAAACCCAAAACACAAGTACGGATGAATCTTGGGCGGCGGGTTGCTGCCTGACAAGGGTCTTACTACGGGGGATGACCTCCCCGACAAGTTGGGAGTTGTTGGCTGAGTTGTGCATGGTGTCGGTGCAAAGGCTGGCGGAGGATTCGTGGCAAACAACCTGCCATGATGGACTAACCAGTTCAGTCGATTGAGAAAAGACCTCTATCGCAGCATTAACCAACCTATGAATGGAGTAATCTGGACACCCGTGTCCTTGATTTCAAATGGGACCTTGTCTTCTATGATGTGCCATTCAAAATCCGGCACCTGTTTTCCGCGGCATTACATATCAGACCTATAGTAAACGAAAGGAAAAACTTACATCACCTCCCCCAGATGCGAATTCTTTCGAGACCAAATAAGGGAAAGATCTTTGGACTTCTTGAAACGTGGACTGAGAAACATAGACATCGATGTGTGTTTGTATAGCGCCTCCTAGCGTCCATCCTGATGTAGTACCACAATGGTGAACATGTGATGCCTATGTCACATCATTCCTATCCTTACCTCGGAGATCATCCAAACCGTTCATGGCTATCAACACAATCAGCACCATCGTCCATCTCAAATAAGCAAATCCAACCATCAGCATGTGCGTGGGTGATGATAACAGCGTCAATCTCCCTCAATCCATACTTTGGAAACCACTCCACCGCCGCAGCTTGAAAGTTTTTGCCTACATCGATGACCACCGTGCTAGTTCAAGTCCATCATTCGGGGGTCAGGAAATAAAAGTCATGTGGACATACCTTTTCTTGCCGTCCTTGCCTGATATACGAAGAGCCGCGGATGTATTTCGCCTGATATTCTTCTTTCCTTCTGGAGTCAGCGTAGAGAGGCAGGTCAAGCAGGGCTTTCTATTGGGCGGAGCGGTCAGGCAGTCCAGGTGAGGGATCGAAGAGGAAGTGCCTGTTCCAAGGAATAATAGCTCGACTAGAGGGGGAGAGGCAATGGAACCCATTGATTGTAGGACAGTAGGGGGAAGTTGAAAGGGAGTCAGAGGCACGCCGTTTTTTAATGTCAAGAGCCTAATTTCCGAGTTTCAACTTACTCCGATGAGCTGTTGTCGATCTCGATCATGGACACCCACGTCCTTTACGGCGGCATGTGTAATCGCGGCTATTGCTGATAAGACACACACGGACCTTAGCCATCGGTGCTGAGCGCTGAACGATGAAAATCATTCATACCGGTCTAGCGTTGTCATGTTTGTGATAAATTTTTACTTTTCAAATTCAAGTTGCTGGATCAGGACTACCATATATCGGCCACTTCGTTCGCCCTTAATACGAGAGGACGATTTATGATCCACCTAGGCCCTAGGGCTTGCTGATAAGTACAAGTCCGCGGAATGGATGGCCTCGATCCACAACGAATACATGCAGATTTCGGAATACTTCCAAGTTCTTCCAAGGCAGCTGAACACGATAGCGTCCATACTACGACGTATGTGCAAGCAACTTATGGGCAGCAGCCAGAGCAAAGATATTCATTTGTCCTTGTTTCTCAAAAATCTGTATGATATACCAGCACTGTGGCTACTTCGTGAAAACTGTGGAGGGCGAAATGTCAACAACAGCGATACTGTCAAAGAAGGAAACATACTTGAAACAACATCTTCGTCTTGCAACTGATGATTCAAACTGACCTTCTGTGCGTGGGGCGAGAACTTGGATGAGCGACCCTATGCGAATAATTAATGGCCACAATCCGTTGTGCAAATAAAATTATATATACCCTGTCGAGAGTTAAGGATATGTGTGGGCTGACAAACGCGTTTACTCACCAGACAAGCCCATTACGGAAGTTCGAGACGAGCGATTTATGAATACCCAAACAGACGTCCTATGGCGATGTCAAGAAAGTATGTGAAATGACAGTGAAAATTACACACTTCGATAGTAGCGCCTTTTCTCAAACACACAGGATCCGACAAGTCGGGTCGCGCACCCCTTTTCTTCGTGTAGACTTTGACAAGCTCTAAGCTTTCCCATATCCGCTCGATAAGGTAGTCCAGACTGGTTAGTGAGACTCAAGAACGGATCTATGTGAAAATAGTCAACTCACTTGAGGTCCATCTCGCAACTGATCACGACCGTATTCTCCGTTCTTGCAAGTTTATCTACCTGATTATCATGGGTCCTTCAGGATGTCAGTGTCAAGCTGGTCGGTTTATACGGACCAACTCCAGACTAATCGCATCAATCTTGTTATAAACATCTGTCCGAAATCAGATCTAAGCAGCACCTTACACCAAGCAAACAGAACATACATAAACAAGGTATATATTTTCGAGTTCCTGTGGTTGTTTCCGAGCCAAATGAGTGATTCGTCTCAGCACATATAGCTATCATACCAATGAGAACATCGATGAACTCGTCGGTTGTAATCTTCCAACGATGTCGTGAGTAATAGCCAATGACAGAGTTATTGACATACATCTTCTCGGATCATCACATCGCAGTTGTGTAGTTTATCTGCATCTGGTCAGCAAGATACATGGAAGTCAACCCAGTGCGCATACATCCTGCCAGAATGGTACGAATAGTCTTCTCGTCTGTCTTGGTGAGTTTCACGGTAGTATTCAGCTAAACAATTAGTTAAGAGTTTGACTAGCGCGTGGATGCAGCTGTAGCGTACGGTTATCTGCAAGTATAATTAGGATGTGACAGGAGACATGCATTAGCTACTCACACCACCTGTTGTCCGCCGTTTGAATACTACGTCAGGTTTTCGTTTGTTAAGGCGGATGCCAACCGCATCGAGTTCGATCTCGAGAAGCCGTCGCTGCTCTTCGGACTTCGTTGCGTCGAGCATAACGAGAATGAGATCGGCCGTCTTCGCCGCTGCGCCACGCTTATTATTATTTTTCATTTAAATAAACCAAGGTACTTACTAGCAACAACTTGTCGTCCTCGACCGCGGCCTACAGAATAATGATATTTTTTAATTTAGAAAGAACGGGACCCAAACCTTGGCTAGCACCCTCGACAATTCCAGGAAGATCGAGTAATTGTATGCGTGCACCCTGGTACTCAATCACTCCAGGTATTGCCTGAGTGTTCCAGACGAATCAGTCATCAGCAGGGTATGCTCAGCGAGAGTTGCTGACAGTAAGGGTTGTAAATTCATATGCTGCTGTTTCAGACGCGGTGTGAGTGCATTTACTTAGGAGGGTGGACTAAAAGTTCCACTTCAGCTAATATTCGTGCATGTTATGGATTAACTGACCTTCCCTACGGAAGGAAATCCTATCAATGCAACTCGGGCATCTCCTGATTTTTGCACATCAAACCCGACACCAGCTGGCCCAGACTTTGAGGCGGGTTCGAGAAGCTGGGCCCGATACCGAGCTAACTTTGCTTTCAGAAGACCCAGGTGATATTCTGTAGCCTACTTGGGAAGAACGTGTCAAAGCGCCTGCCAATCGCAGCTAATGTACTGTCTTTTCGATATGTACCTTGTTCTTCTGGGCTAAGGCATGTCGTTCAGGTGCGATGCAGCAGACACGGCGAAGAAGCACTCACTCCTAGCCATCTCCTCTGTATAATCACGTCGGATTTAGTAAACTTAACTAGTAGTATGTTGCTCACCCTCGATCTCCTTGATCTAGAAAATATAAAGTGCCGTGACAGTCAGCATCGTCCAGAAAGCGCTATGTAGCTCACCTTCTCAACGATACCCATCTTAGCTGAGATTCCTGACAATGATCTACGAAGTGTCTGTGTCAGGATGAAGACGGTGACGATTCTCCACAACGTTCCAAAGATGATCGATCATCTTTGATTTCAAGGGGTCACGTGGATGCTATATTCATTATTGAATTTCATTTATATTGTCGCAAACATATTACACAGTAGTAATAGGCCTCTATTCTGACCACTTCCAGTTCGGCTTGTTGCAGCGGCTTTCTTTCTTTTAGACCACCAGTTCCGGTCATGAGGAAGCATATGCCATCGCTGCTTGCCCTGCAAGAGCACGACTCAAACGATGCCGAGGACGTGGACTGGGCCCAGCCCCCAATCGCATCTAGACACCCTTCATCATCAGTCAGCATGCACTCCTCCTCAAGTGCGGCTCTCCGCAGCAGAGGAAAGAATAGGTCAAGGAATGCATTCTCGTCGGGCTCAGCATCTTCCCATTCCAATCACAACACGTTGTCTCACACCTCTAAGTACTCGGATATCTACACTCAATTCGTGAAGCGCTACAGGTCTGAACCAGGTCTTGACGATGATCCTCGGCATGATCCAGACAGTAACTACTTTCAGAGAGGTTTAGGGCAACTCGTAGACGCAGGAGATAGTGACGATGAAGACCTAGGGCGCACCTCACTCATGGGGGGTGACGGTGTAGACCGCGTCACGGCTTTGATGCTTGAATCGGAACAAATCCGGCCAGCGACTGTGGAGGATAGACAGCGATTGGAGTGGCAGACTATGCTGGCATCCGTCTTGGACGGTGATGTCCTCAAATCAGAGAAGACTCGGATTGCTGTGGCCCTCGAGTCCTCATCGGAGGAGCACAACAACATTCACGTCAGTATATGGCTTGGGCTACGTGCCAAGTTCAGTGGTCGCTCTGTTGAAGAAGAGCGCAAGCGTCTTGAGGAGAGGAGATTGCGCACAGTAGATCCTGTTATTGAAGAGATCAATCATTTCAGGCTTGCAGACGACGAGCGCGATGCAATAACTGCACTCAAGCGTGTCAACGCTGTGCTGCTGCGATTGAACGCAGCTCACTCGCTTTACCCCACCCTCAAAGCTTTCTACGCTGATAACGTCATTGCATCCGAGCCATCTTTCCAGGCTCGATGCGATACGCTTAACACTTGGTCGACTGTGCTCTTGTCCCTGAGGCGTCATATTGCACTACTCCAACGGTGGACTGAAAGCGAGACGCTCGACGTGACCAAGACGACCGCAGACATCCCTCTCGCCAACCTGTATTCTTACGCTAACGGACCTACGGATGTGTCTGACGGAACCACTTTCGTAGAGCGAGTCCTCAAAGAGGATTCTATCCAGAAAACATTTGAAAGAGGCTTCCTCACCACTGTACACTCCTTCATCGGTACCGCTAGAGATGCGCAAGTCAACTTATCCTCCCTTTTTCAAGATATGAACCTCCCCACTTTCGAGAACGAACTCGTCCCACTCATTTCCTTCCCAACAAAACTTGCGCAGGCATGTCTCCGCCTTCGGCTGGACTATGTCCAGAAACTTAAAGATCCAGAAGTTCTCATCATTGACCAAGTGACGGAAGATGTAAAGATAAGTTTGGGTCTTGCCTGCACGCTCAAGCGGCAATATGAGGCCTTCCTCGCACCCGATCTAGGTGGAAATTGGAATTTGCCCCAATGCATCAGCGATGACTATGATTCCACGATACTTGAGGCGCTCTCTATATTCTTCAGACTCATACATTGGAAGCTCAAGAGCGGGGTCAAAGGGATTTACTTCAAAGAGACAGATTTTATCGAGTCTCAGTGGGCGACTTTCAATGATGTCAGCATGACTGTTACTGGTGGCCCGCAGCTTGTCGCCGAACAAGTCTGGTCAGTTTGTATCCGTGTCGCGTTCCCTTTTACTAACGGCATATTTGTAGCTCATTGACGAACAAGCTCATGGTCCGGGTTGCAAATTACTTTGACACTCAAGTCCGATTGCCTTCTGCAGACAAAAAGGCACCTCAACGTCGAGGGTCCGCGAATATATTTGACACCGATATCATCGCCAACAATGTGTCAGGCCAAATGACTGACGAGCAGAAGGTCAACTGGTATGGCAAAATCTTGGACAACGTCCGATTGCGCTATCGAAAGCTCCAACGTTTTGCTCGGTACGTTGAACCTTGATGTGAAGGGACGGAATTTGTACTGATAATATTGGGCATATTTAGGGTCTTGACCCAAAGATTCTGCAATTCGGCCGAGTACAACTTAGAAGGCGTCCCCATCGAACAGGTCATCGCAGCTCTCGTGGCGACAGATCATTTTTTGGTCTACACGCGATCGTTTGAAGAAGAAGGAATCTACATCATCGCATCCAGTGCTTTGCGCGACCGCCCAGAAGCCATACGACGCATTCTTTTCGAGTCTTTCCATGCCAACGAACCTATGAATGACGAGGGTGTTCACGTGGTCGATAACATAGAGATAATGGATAGTGAGGATGACGATGAGGCCGAATATCTTCTCCTCCTATCTCCTCTATCCCAATTTCTGTGGAATGGCCTGGTGTTCATGCTTGAACTTCCAAGGATGGATCTTGATATGAAGGACAACCGCTTGCGTCTTGTTGCAGATGGACCCGACCGGCGGCTTGTGCTAGCCAAGGAACAATTCTCGGAGATCTTCGATGACGAAGATGAGCCTCCAGAAATGATGCTTACTCCTCTACAGTGCATCGTCGAACAACAAGCGCATCTGCCCACAGTCAACCGTGAGCTGCGAAAGATAGCTCGCGCGACCAACAAGCTGGCAGAGTCAATAGTAGATTCTGTGCACCACGTTCGACATTCACTGCGCAATGCAGTTGGATATCAGGAGCTCCTGGAGAATTGGTATCTATTTGCTTCCGAGCACGGACAACATGCTCAGAAGTACATGGAACGTTCGCCTCTCAGCAAGTTTAACCGTCTGCTGATACGACTCGCCATCTCCTGGGTGTCGTTCATCTGCGATGACTGCGATCCATCAGATCGGAAAACTTTTCGATGGGCCGTGAATGCATTGGAGTTCACGCTACACCGCACTCGACGGAACAACATATTGCAAATGCCAGATGATCAATTCGAAATGCTGCGGCAGAAAGTTGCCAGCTGCATGACGCTCCTCATCAGCCATTTTGACATTCTTGGTGCTCGGTCCACTTTGGAAGCACGGAAGGAGAAGGAAAGACAAGAGGGACTTCTACGCGAGCAAGCCTCGATAACTGCCGATGAAGAGCCTGGATTCCCAAGGTCTTTATCGCCTGCCAACGATGACCTTCTCAACATGAACACGTACTCGTATACAGATGCTAACGTGCGTTTATTTTGGGAAAAGACGGCAAGGGCATTGCATGCACTTGAAAGCAGTCGGGCACAGACTGGCACAGACCAAAGGGTTGTAGGTCGTGTTCTTGACAACGAGAAACCCGAAGATCGGTCCCTCGTTTTCCTTGCATCTTCAAGTTCCAACATCTCCATTCGCTGGCAGCAAAGAAGGTTCATTGGGGCTGGAGCATTCGGCTCAGTTTATCTCGCAGTCAACCTCGACTCTGGTTCCCTCATGGCTGTCAAGGAAATCAAATTTCAAGAACTTTCCGGGCTTCCAAACCTCTACTCGCAAATCAGGGATGAGCTAAGCGTCATGGAGATGCTTCATCATCCCAATGTCGTAGAATACTACGGAATCGAAGTGCATCGCGACAAGGTGTACATCTTTGAAGAGTACTGCCAAGGCGGAAGCCTGGCTTCTCTTCTGGAACATGGGCGAATTGAGGACGAGAGCATCATACAGCTCTATACTATGCAAATGCTGGAGGGACTTGCATATTTGCATTCGAAAGGAATAGTCCATCGAGATATCAAACCTGACAGTAAGTCAGAGCATTCTGCTGTTGCACATCAATTTGAACGTTCAACAGACATTCTCCTTGATCACCGTGGTGTCATCAAATACGTCGATTTCGGAGCATCCAAAATCCTCGTGAAAAACCGCACAATGCAACGTTCACGCAGAGGAGACTTCGGCGGGAATGCCGCGAAAGCCGGTGGCTTTGGTGGAGGCTTAGGCATGAACAGCCTAACCGGAACACCCATGTATATGTCCCCGGAAGTCATCAAAAATGATAAGAGAGGTCGTCACGGGGCAATGGATGTCTGGTCGCTCGGATGCGTGGTTCTAGAGTTTGCTACCGGCAAGAAACCATGGAGCAATTTGGATAATGAATGGTGCGGCCATCATTCACCTCTGATGTAAGGATTCATCTGACGGGATTGGTGCAACAGGGCTGTCATGTTCCACATCGGAGTGGCTACGCAGCATCCACCCCTACCGGAACCCGGACAGCTGAGCGATCTAGGTATCAACTTCATCAAGCAGTGTCTCATCATTGATGCCATGAGAAGGCCGACGGCTATCGAACTACTAGACCACCCCTGGATGCTTCAATTCGGCGAAACGCTCCTTGGTTATGAGGAGACTGAGTTGGTGACTAGTCCGCCTGTAGAGCTGCCGACAGAAGAAAATTACGAGATGGCTACAGTTGCAAGGCAGGCTGCGATTATCCAGGGGAAAGAAGTTGAGGCCATCCAGATACCCTCGCCTACCCTGTCAACGGGAACGCCCACACCCGACGTTGAATATGAATATGAATGACGATAACTCACGCATACCAGTGGCTCATTTGATCTCTGCAACATTCCAGCTCACACTTAGCAAACATGTAGCCTTACTCATACTTGTACATCTTCATTCGAATGTTTTTCGTAATTTGTCTAGCTAGTCACATACACGAACCAACAGCGTTTCCCGAGTCCCTTCTGACTTTCAACGCCAGTTTCACTATCGAAATGCGGCAATGTTTTAATCTTTGCACATGACTGTTCCAAATATGAACGGCAAGTACAGAAAATCAACTGGACGCAGAATCGGACCATGGTGAATTACAAGATGGGCCGCAGAAAGAACGCGGTCCAGTTCACATTCTCAACGTGTTGGTCGGGTTCTCCACAAGAACCTATAATAACAACTCGTCACAACGGGGGCATGACTACAGAAGCGACATTCACTCACCTGTATCAAAGTCTGTATCAAGGCCCGGCGCCCAGTGGCGGCCCAGTTCGCTTTCTGCATCTTCGACACAAACAACTCAAAAGTCGCATAATTTCGGTAGACAACTCGCCATATCTCGTCCGAGTCACCCTTTGGGATCCGACGAGAAACGCCGCGGCTCCTCCGATGCATCTATAGAGTTGTACAGTCCAGCAAAGGCGGTTCGATACAGTGGGAGAGAATATCTTTTAAATCGATGTCTGAGAAGATTAGTGATAGACCATGTGTAACTTTAACCAACCTTTTCAGAACCAGCCTCATGATCAGTGTACGGCAAGGCAAACTATGAAGCGACCAGAGATTACTCTGACAGATGCTGACAGTATCATGGAGTCTTGCGCAGTTCTCTGGCTCTGAGATCTGAGTAGCGGAAAAGTTACTATTGGCCTACTGACGGTTGACACGCCAAACATCCGATCGATCACCATGGGAGTTCTAGTTGGGCATAATAATAATCATACTAGGCGTGGCACGACTCACGAGCAAATCAACAAAGGTTCCGCAAGTCGGCAGCAATATGTGGAGTGACAAACTACAGTACCTACTGCAGAACCAGCTGTCCAGTGTTCTTGGACAAGTTAGGACTTTGATAAAAGTGGAATGAAGACGAGGAGAATGGTTCAAGTAGTTGAGTGGCACTCCAACTTGAAACCAGTGACCGTCGGACGGAATAAGCCTTCCCAATAATTTATTATTATTTCTTGGAGAGTTTCAATAGTTAAACTGTGCTTCCTCATTCGTGAGTTCCTTGCAAGTTGGTTGGACATTCCAAAAGTCATCCACACAAATTTTTAAGATAAGACAACGATCATTGGAGGCGAAGGCCGTACGAGCGTTGCAAGGCGACCAATTCTGAGTTGTCGTGTTTCAAGGAGGCGCTTGGCAGTGGCTAAATTTCGCTGAAAGCAGAGTGAAATGTTTATATGAATTGCACAAATAAAAACGACCACCCAGTGGTACTGATCTACTATTACAAATAGAATACACCAGGAGCCTGTGCATATCGCAAGGGTCATTTACTCGATGACCCAGCGTTTGGAATGTCCAGCTGCAGAGTCACTCCCAAGTTGGCTTGAAGTAGTACTTGTTGAACTATGGGTGCTAATGTTTGACACGTGCCGTTCAGCGGCATTGTAGGATCCGGATGATGGCAACCTTGCCAATACAGCTGGGGGCACTTGAACAGCTCCCGGGGCCGGGAATGAACCTTCAGGTGTGGAGAACTTCTCCCATATAGGAGGAGCAAGCATCTGAGAAGGAGAAACTTCTTGTCCCGCGCCGAACGTGGTGGAGAATGTGGGCACTCTTGGCATATCATCCGTTGGGAATGCAATCTTCTCTATGTCATCTTCGTAGTTGACGGGTACAAAGTCTTCTGGGATTGGCTCTTCTACATTGACTGTGTCAACCATATAAGCTCACCGGCGAGAGCAACAAACAGTGCGAACTCACGGTAGCGTATAAGTCCCTTGCCAAAGTTAACACGACATATGATACCCAAGATGAGCGCAACAAGAGTCAGGAAGACGGAAAGAGTGGTCATCACCCCGAAGAACGTCCAGGTCATGTACGTCCACCGGAATGCGGTGGAATCGAACATTGCTGCCCAGCCTGCAAGGTATCCGACACTGAGTGCAAGAAATACGAGCATAGGCATTTTGAGTTCTCGGCGCACACCATACCAGCCCTGCAAGAGGTGTAAGCTACTGTGCAAGCAATCACAAAGTGGAGTCTGACTGTGGTCAACCATGGAAGCAAGAGCTACACAAAGACGTAGTCAACGACGTTTCTGACGGTAGGTCATTTTTTCACTCACGATGAGAGTGACGATCAGGAACGGTTTATATTCAGGGTTAGAGTTAAGACGCCCAATGTTACCATTGCAAAGTTGATCAAGCCAAAGTGAGATAGCGATCACCATGAAAAAGAGCGACATCTGAATAACGATCGAGAGCACAAGCACAAGTTTGTAGACACGACTGATGGTGATTGAAGCCCCCACGCGCTTGAAAGTCTGCCAGCCAAAGAGCTGGACGCAATCGAATTAAAACATGAGTGCTGTGAACTTGCAAACCAGGATCGAGACTGTATCACCTTGGCAAGCCTCCATGATAGAAAGGAAGAAACCAACAGCGCAACGACATTCAGCACCAGGCTTGCGATTTCAGCAGCAAAACGACTTTTCCAATATGACGGCAAAAGATTGATCGGATTGCAAGCTCCATTCGTTGACAACCTCGAAAAGTCACCATGAAACTGAGCAGTATTAAATATCTGATATCCTGCCCATCCGGTGGCCAGCATGTGCGTCAAAAGAGTCGCGATGCTATGGTATTCTGAGTACCTCTCGCGATAGACAAGTTAGTGCAGCACTCACGTGTGAGGGACAGATTCATTCAGGACCTAGTACAAAGCTGTGACAAATGAATAGAGAAAGAACAACAATTTGCTTACAGCAACGATAGACATTCCGAGAACCCATATTTGAAAAGCGATGAAGGTCAAATCCTCCCGCTCGGTCTGCTGAAGGCTTCGATAACATTACATACGCAGTGGTAGAGTATGGCGAAACACTTCTTACATTTGAACTGGGTAATTCAGAGCCCAAAGGCACTGTCGATCTAAAACAACTGCTTGATTGTTCCAGCCAAGTCCGTTCACAATGACTTGTACGGTGCCATTGACTTCGACGGCTTGGATATCTCCAATGAGGTTGCGTCTGTTTGGCTGTTGAAAGGCGCGTTAGCTGACTTCTACCCTGAAGAGATTGCTGACCATTTCAGCAGCAGTGTCTCTGCGCTCTTTATCAGTGGCGCTTGAAGCCATCGCCGATGAGGTAGCGGTATGGGAAGAAGACACAAGCTCCGTGAGTGCTGTTGAACTCGAAGTTGCGGTAATTGTTGGACTTGCAGATGTCATAAATTTTGACATCGCAGAATCGCTCGAGCTCGTTGAACTAGTGGACACCTTCGACTCTGAGGACGTGAAAGGGGTCGAGGTCATGGAACTTGACATCGCAGAATAGCTCGAACTCATTGAACTAGTGGACACCTTCGACCCTGAGGACGCGAAAAGGGTCGAGATCATGGAACTTGACGTCCCCGTTGAATGTGAAGTAGTCATTGGCGATGCCACTACATTAGCGGATGCCATCGAATTGTCCCCAACTGTCGTGCCATTCCAGACTACTTGGCAAGAGCTAGTGCTGAAGTCTGCTGGGATACTGTCGCAAAGACGAAGGTCACTCCCCAAAACGTAGAATGCGTCCGAATCGATGGCGTCTCCTTGCTTGGTGATCGAAGCCAAGAATTCAGCAGCCCCGACATTGATACGAAATGCCTGCCCTTGAAAGATGATCTGGAGGACACAATGAAGAATGGAAAATACGAAGTAAAAAGCAGTTGTGCGTGAAAGAGTTATCCGATCCCACTGTTTCGAAGAGTCAGCTCAGTTGTATGGACAACATTGTTACAATGCTTCTGAACACCTCGTTCAGTGGCAGGTTGCCTCTGATTGATTTGGACCATAAAGTTACTGCAAGAACTCACCAGTAACTTGATCTTGGATGGGAGAGGGATAATATTCCACAGTTGCTTAATGCGCATAATGGACAGCCAGCTATAGAGCTAAACTCCTTTCAGATGCTTTGTTCCCCAACCTGGAAAATCCATACCGAAATCACGGATAAATGAATGACGATGTCACCAGGATAATATGATTAGCCAGAATTCGTTCAAGAACTTGGCAAGTAAAGGACAGAAGAGCAACGAGAGAAGGTCGACCGAACTGCTACAGCGGTCCTGCCGGGGTGCAGAGAGTCAAGAAGAATGAAAGTCAGAAAGAGGAATCAATCAAGGATATTCTCACAGCCAATACTTCAAGTACTTTGTGATCCACTGCCGAGAGGCAGGACACCTTGGTCACACAGCATCTCCACGACTTGAAGTGCCAATGATAGCTCTCATGAATGTCACCAGTAGTAGAACCTTGACAACACCTGGACAAATATAGCATGCATAGGAAATCATCTGATCTATCATCTGTGATTCTGCGGCGTAGTCGCAGGAGTAACAGCCTGACCGGGGATGTCACTACTTTATCTGAAATTTTCACAAGGAAGCATGATCTAAAATAATGTCTGAGTCCGAGTCAAAGGCGGTGAGGATAAAAGAAGGCTGTCCAGAGTGGGCTAGCTGGCGTACTCACGACATATGAATAACTCTGTGACATAGTAGCGGTCTGTATTGACGCGGCTCCCGTGATGCAAGCTGCGGTGCAGTAAGGAAGTCTCATGCAACATTAACATCACTCCAAGGTCCCACGCAAATAAATATGCGGTACTTACCACGTATACATCCGAGTCACGATGGCCCGGCGCCGATAAGTGATAGACGTGCAGCACTCATTGAAATGAAACCCCACACGTACATCCTTTATAAAACAATTCGATGCAGTCACGGTCAGCTGAGGCTCTTGCATATGCTGAGGTCGCTAAATGCTCAAGAGTGCTTTTCTCAGATCTCAAGTTGCGAACATTGCTCGGTTATTGAGACCACTGAATTTGGAAGTCCGGTCGGTGGCGGTTCAAGGCCTCACCGATCTCGTCAGAGCATCTAGTAAAACGACGACGTATCATGTTACATTAAATCAACCGTTATCATTATCATTTTTTATTAGGAGTATGTTTATCAACTCTTGATTGCCAGCAGAACATCTGCTAACCGCCCATATATATCGCCCTAACCAGTTCATCATAATATATAACATTGTATCCAAGAACTTCGAGGATCATCATGGTAGGTTCTCGTATCACCACATTCAATCTATGATTCATCGGCCCTCGCTTAGACTGTATGCACAGATTGTGGAGGGACTGTTATCGAGTATGATGCCGCTGCCGGCAATGGCTTTTGTGTCAAATGCGGAACGGTGGTAGAGGAGAACACCATAGTTTCAGAGGTCACTTTTGGAGAAACCTCTGCTGGCGCAGCGATGGTTCAGGGTTCATATGTCGGTCAGGGTTCAAGTAAGTATTGGTTATAGATGTTCTGCGGACAAAGCCTCAGTCTACCTCTGCCAGCGCATGCTCGTATGTCGGGTCCATTCGGGAACAGAGGAAGTAACGAGTCTCGCGAGCAAACTATCGCGAATGGTGAGTCGTTGTTTTTATCATAGTCACAACAGACCTTATGATTCACTAGCTAGCAGAAAGATTCAGAACTTTGCTGGCGCTCTGCGTCTATCTGAAGTTGTTTGCTTGGCGGCAACGCGGCTTTACACCCTTGCAGTTGAACACAAGTTTACGAAGGGTCGCAAAAGCAATAATGTTGCAGCTGTCTGCCTATATGTTGCCTGTAGACAAAAAGAGACACGTAATTATATGCTCATAGACTTCTCAGATCTCCTACAGGTAAGGAAATATATTTATCAATACTAGATCTTTGATCATTTCTTTCCAGGTCAATGTCTTCGAGCTGGGCCACATATACCTGCAACTCGTTCAGACTTTAAATTTAAAACTCCCTCTCGTCGATCCTTCTCATTACATTTCTCGCTTCGCGGCGTTGCTCGAGTTTGGCGAAGAAACTCACAAAGTTGCCACTGATGCCGTTCGACTCGTACAACGTTTTGACCGTGATTGGGTCACTCGAGGCCGTCGCCCAGCAGGAATTTGCGGTGCAGCACTCCTCCTCGCCGCACGCATGAATAACTTCCGGCGTTCAGTCGAGGAGATTGTACAAGTGGTAAAGATCGCTGATACCACACTGAAAAAACGATTAGACGAATTCAAGAAGACCCCTAGCGGAGCTCTCACGCTTGCCGACTTCAGAACAGTGTGGCTAGATGAAGAGATGGATCCTCCTGCCTTCACAAAAGGCAAGGAGAAAGAGGAGAAAAACCGAGAAGAAGCTCTCGATGGGCCGAAAGACAAACTCAAGAAACAGAAGCGGAAAGGCAAACGGAAAAGGAGAGGTAGCGGATCTGAAGGGGAACGGGTGGAATTCGCGCCACCTTTAGAGGAGATCCCACCTCAGATACCCATAATCGACCCAGCTCTGTTCAATCAGGGTATCCTTGCTGGAACGTCTGGGCCGGCGCCGCTGTTTTATCCGGACGACAACGAGGAAGTTTATGCCAATATCGATCCCGCACTTCGACCGGCATCAAATATCATATCTCCCGAACTCGATTCACCAACAGCGGCTGCCATCGATGAAACCGTTGATCAGGCCCTCGCTGATGAAGTTGCAAGTTTCTTGCAAAACACTCAGGGCTCGCTTCTTCGTGACGCTCTGGACGAAGCTGAACAGCGCCGACAGGCCCAGTTTGCCGAAGTCGATGAATTGCTAGGACTGGATGAAGACGAGCTTGACAATTTTCTCCTCACCGAAGAAGAGGTCAAGATCAAGGAACGCGTGTGGGTGGAGATCAATCGAGACTACTTAGAAGCGTTAGCCGGTATGATTTCTTCATTGTCAATCATTCATGTTTTTCACTGAGCGGTTTGTTTGTAGCCAAGGGCGAAGCAGCTGATGTCAATCAACCGAAAAGTCGCAAGGTTTGTATCATGTCATGCCTGAAATTTTTCTCGTGAATATTTCATTACTGATACGTTTCGTATTCTTCAGCGTCGCAAAACCAGCACTAAACCTCGAGACGACTCGATGCCGTCTGGAAATACGGCAGCCGAATCAGTGCGGAATCTTATCAAGAAAAATCCCAAGTACAGTAAACGGATCAATTACGATGCGCTCAAGGACCTCTTCGTTGACGGACCACCTCCATCCCTCGATGACAAGGAAGATTTATACACTATGGATGATAAAAGCGACGGAGAAGGCATGATGGTTCTTGAGGAAGACGGAGGAGGGATTGGAAGCCAACGACCAGTACCCCGGTTACTCCGAGGTGAGGAAGAAGATGACGAGAGTGAAAAAGGTGACGATCACGGTATTGATGTGGGATGGGAAGAAGCGTACGAGCAAGAAGTCTAACCGGTGTCCTTCACCAAGTGTCAATCTACAGTATTCCTCATTACTATGGCGACCTCTGCTTCATTTCACGGCGTTGTTCGACCACAAGTGACTCAAACTTCGACGACACCATTGATTTCCTCTTCCCACCAATTCTCGAACACCCCGTGTCTCGATCGTGCATTCCTTTCCTCTCTCAACGTCTATGTTGATGGATTTTCAACAACAAAATTCTAGGCAAATTGCCGGGTGATTTTCGTAAGTATCACAATTGGTATCAATCCGACAGACAGCCTGAAAGAATCTGAGCAGACTCCATTGAATCAATTTGAATGCACCAAAACACACACTCGACTGCCTTGCAATGTCAACCCATCCTGGAGTATGTAACCTCGGCAGAAATGGGATTGATTAGAATTGCGCGTGTGCGCGTCGTCGCGCTGCTTCGTCGCTTCTTCAGTTTCCAATTTCTCAATACATTCGAAAGCCATCGCATTCCTCACATTCCATACAAACCGTTCATCATGGACAGTTTCCCCTGCGACCCGCATATGCAACTACATTTAATGGATGTCAAGGTTTGACGCTAGCGCAAGTCGTGCTCGACCTCCAGACTGATCTCTTCGCTCGCGGTCGATTGTGCACAGCGTCAGAGAGAGTGAGAACGCGGAGACACACTGTTTATTTGCGGAGACGATGCTAATATAGTATTTCCTGAGTTGCTACTGTAAATACAATATATTGTCGTAGAGCCGACAGAAGGGGAGTCCTTGTTGTAAAATAAACATAAGTCGTCCAAGTACTAGACGTTTTGAATGTGATCTAGAGAGGTTCCATGGGACGCATCTAACATGCTAAAAGTGCAAGCGAAAGAAAGAAACAGACCGGATATCGCTGCTCTATGATGGTGCAGTCTGCTGTTCCTTGGCCTCCCACATTGTTCTGAGCACGTCCGAGAATCCAGCTTTACCTGAAATAGCGTTCTGCTCAAAGCGCTGAACCAACCAATCCTCAAACTTGTCTGTCATACTTCTCCACATGGCCATCCGCGCCTGTATCTCTGCTGTCTGTGTAAATGATGTCTGCGTGGAGGACATCGGTCTATATTGTATTCGCTCATAGCAAGTAGCGAACTGAGACAGCGAGAGGTTGACGGATGTTATTGTTGCGGTTTGCGTTGCGGGATCTATGAAGGATATCTCACGAACAAAAGCATCCTCTGAACCGCCAAAGAGCTAAAATGATCGAATACAAGAATAAGTGCCATGTCGTGTGCGGATATTAGAGCGGCTGACCTTGACTATCCACGAAGGCGCCTTTTGCTTGCACCCAAGAACACGCTCCGTCCGTATTATTCCAGTTATTGGATCAATCGTACGATCGAGGACATCGACGTTTACGACGTGAGTACAATGTGGGTTCGGGTATTTGTGCCACATTCCGATGACGACGTGAGACCATGAGTGACTGAAAATTATATAGTGAGCACACTGTGGACGACGACAATCGGAAAATACTCACTCATACTTGAAAGACTGGGAGAAGATATGCATGACGGCGCGGAAGGGAGAAAGGTGGTGTGCGGAAGAAACAGGACGATATACCCGGCAGTGCACCTCCACTGGCTTCACTAGTGTGATAAATTTGCGATTGGTTCCGGCACGCCGCGGCATCTCGGCACCTTTCCCGCGTCCGAGCCGAATCTCTTCCTCGATTATCTGATCCCATCCCACCGATTAGATAGGCACCTGCCCTTTCATAGAAGACTTATTGATGACGGTTCATGATAATAATATGCCTCTACAGTCAAAATTACTACATACTTCTATTTGCATCCGCGATAAGCCGCAGTTCAGCGAGACGTAACTTCAGCTTTGGTCTACGGCAAGATATGAAGACTTTTCAGCCTGGCGATTAAGCAGGGCACTCACATCTCAAGCAGTTTCATCTCCAGATCCTGCTTCTCTTCTTGAATGGCCAAACGTTTCTCTGCATCCAGTTGCGTGCTACAAGGACAGTTAAACGAGCAATTACAGTAAGAGATGAAAAACGAGACGCACAAGATATATCCGCCTTGTCCATCCAGTTGCAATATCGTCGAGTGATATTTCCACAATGATGGACGATGAGATACAGTGAGTAACGTAATTCCGAGGGCAGTTGCCTGTTCCATCATCGTACCCTCCATGTCAGGAGGGACGAGTGAGGTTGCCTCATCAAGAATGGCATACTGCAGCAAGCTGATTAACGTTCAGTGACAAGAGTGAGGTACGTGATTACCTTGGGTCTGTGATAGAAGAGTCGTGCCCAAGCGATCTTCTGCTTGTCGCCTCCGCTAAGCGCGTCTCTCCACTCATGCGCAACATCCCAACCCCCTTCTCGCTCAACGATGCTTCCCATCTGGACCCTTTCAAGTACCGCGAGGAGGTCCGCGTCTGTCACTCCACCTAGGATATGTCTTAGAATCAAATTTACAAAAGCGATATCATTCACCCACGGGCCTCCATATCTTGTTGCGAGTGCGGATAAATAACTTGGTCACGGAGAGTTCCGAGTGAAAGATAGGGTCGTTGGGGTATGAGCATGAAATCTGACGCGGGGGGCTTTCGAACAATACCGCCTGGAGTCACCATGAAACTAATACATCGCCCGAGTATACCAAGCTCACCGTAAACAGGCCAAAGGCCGCCTAGGATGCGGAACAGCGAAGACTTCCCAGAACCTACATGCCATAGTGAAGTGACAACAATCACGAAAGCAACGATACATACCATTTGGACCAACAATCAACAGGTGTTCCTTCAAATTTTGTTTAGCATGAGATACCATACATACGCATTGCAGATAATCTTACCCCAGGTTTGACACGAAAGGTTAAACTTCTCAAGAGAATGTCACCATTTGGCGTAACGACTGGGACGTTCTCAAATTGAATATCATCCGAGAGGAGAACTTGTCCGCGGCTCCGCAATACTAAGGGTGTTGCATTTAGTGCTTGCGTTACGGTGAACTTGTCACATACTCTCTCCATTCTCTCCTTCAGTCGCACCACTCACAAGACTCTTCTCGAACTTGCCCTTTCGCATGTCTGACATAGTGTCAAGCAAAAGGGATACTCGTGAGGTGTAGCCCGCGAGTTCCGCTAGGTCTTTATACGAGTACATCACGCGACCTATGGCATCTATGGATGCATGTTAGCAGTGAAATATCAAATATCAAATGATTTCACCTGATGAAGAAAGGAGTAGTCTTCGGTTTGTCACGAAACCTGTAGAACGTTGAGCGACTTGATATTGGAGTAACTGTTATGGCCCACCTTCTGTGCGGCTACCTAGGTCAAAATTTGATATTCCAGGCAGCTTGAAGAAAACAGGAATTGCACAGACGACAAGCTAAAAAAATGTTATGTAGCTCCAACTCGTTGCTTGACGAGTACATACCCCAAAGCTGCCCCACAGCCACTTTACAATGCCTTCTTCCGCGCACCCGTACCACCATCTCTTATTCATTACTCCTTGTTCATGTTGAACGAGTGCAGCATATTCGCGTTCGATTAACCGCTTCTCCGTCTCTTCGCCACCAAAAAAGGCGATCTCCTCTGCGAACTCGGAGAGACGAGAGTGTGTATGTCGAAGTGAGCCGGCCAACGCAGCTGATTGAGCTGTGTATGTCCCAAAGGAAGGAGTAAGAGCACGTACTGCATTTGTATTAGCGGAGTACATACGCTCAATAGAAATTGGACTTACGTAGCGCAGCAGATGTCTGAACTAAAACAGTGAGAAGGACAAGACCCTCTGCCCCTACATTCCGTGACAATTGGTAGTTGTAAAGTATCACGTCAAGGATTGGCTTCGCGAGGTTCGCGTATATTACAGCCAGGTGCGTAGAGAACCGTTGTATATCGTGAGTTATCATCCTGTTCAAACCTGAGATCGATGATGCATTATTTAATACGGCAGTTCGCTCACTGGTCAGCATTCTTTATCCTGTCGTCAAGATTAGCTGGATGACAAAAGTCACTGAGACATTCCACTGAGAGAGTAGGCAAAACTAACAAAGTTTATAATAAACTTTGCCCTCTGGGCCATCTGCCTCATCGCCAAGGTACATCTTAAGCACTTCTTTGGTCAGTCGAGTACGATATGCGAGAGCGAGCTTATTCTGGACGTAGCTAAGCCAGCTATTGGTCCAAGTAGCCGGAATTGCAACCAGCAACCATCGTATTATGTTGAGGAGAAATTGGAGAGACTGTCCGCGCACGAGAGATGCAACAATTCTATGAGGACCATACATGACACTCAAAACATGCTGATTTGTCTGGAGAACGTACTTTCCGTCTAAAGTGGCAACATACAACGAGATGGCAGTGCGGAAAATAAGAAGACTTGAATGCATGAAAAGCAACAGGGCCTCCTTGGAGTGTATGTTTGGTATGACAATACGCAAGATGATACCCAGCCTTTGATAAAATATGGCATCAACCTTGCTGGCTAATATGAGCGAATGGTCTGGGGAAAAAGGCAAGAGAGGCGTACAGCGACACGGGCGGGTTTTCCGTCCTTTCGATCAGCCGAATCCTTCTCCTTGTCCCTCCTTGTGGTTGGGCGGGCGGCAAGACCACGATATGCGGCCGCTAGCACGTACAGGACGAAGCCAACCGTGAGTCCTCGTTGTACCAGAGGCCGGTGTGCGACATACACCTGCGCGAGTTGTTTCGCTCGCTGATCCAACGGGAGAAGCTTTGAGGTCACCATCCTACCTCAGGTTGAGTTTGCAGGCAATTACCGCCCTGCGATTTAAATGATAGTGACAAGTAGCCTTAAGCGCGCCTACCAAGGACGATGAACTTGTAGGGTATTGGTGACATGTGATAAACTCACAAATCTACATTGAGCCTATGATACTAGTTTGTCTTATCTGTCATCCGACTATGGATAGCGAATTGCAATAACTCTGACTCTTTGTCTCCTCTCATCGATATCATAAGAGCAGCCGCCGATACCGCCATGTCCGTGAACGATACCTACCGAGCGTCCAGCCCAGAGCACGAGCCAGAGCTCACTGCAGAAACTACCGCCGAGCAAATCGCAGAGCTCAAGGAATCTATACCCCCCTCCTCTGCACCTGTCATCGCAATTGATCTTGATGACGTGTTGAGTTCTACCAATGCTGTCGTAGCGCAATGTACGTGCATTCTACTTATCTGCATGAGGTGCACTCCAGGGTGCAAGCTAGTTCAATATGTCAAGGGCACAACGAAACGTATGGCACCCAAATGACCACTGATGATTTTTACTGTAAGTCATGAATTTACATCTCCCTGTGCATCATGGTCACGTCGTCCAGACTATTTCTACTGGAAGGCAAGTAGAGAGTGTTTTACTGATGCAGTGATTGTTCATGTCCGATCTGCCCGCTCCTCCAGAATCCATTTTGGGGAACGCCTTCCACCACCCGCACAAAGGTTAAAGCGTTTTATACAAGCGGTAGGATGGCGCAGGCGCAGCCCATACCTGGTGCACGCGAGGGCGTAGAAGCCTTGTGCGCGCTGGGCTATCGCTTGATCATCGTCACAGCTCGAAGCAAAGATTCCCACGCTGATAGCTGGGCTTGGGTCGAACGTTGGTTCCCCGGATGCTTTCATAGCATGATATGCACTGGCCAGTTTGCGAACGCTGGAAAGCGTGCGACAGATGGCATAGACGCCTTGACGAGTGCGAGAAAGGATCATGAGGTTGCCACGCAATTGAGCAAAGCGGAGGTCTGTATTGACATCGGAGCCAAATTATTGATCGACGACTCGATGGAAAACGCATTGGCCTGTGCCTATCATATTCCGTTAGATGGAGTAACAAAGCCTCCCCCGGTACTCCTTTTCGGCTCTCATGAGTGGAATAAGCGGCTATCACAGGCTTCTGACGAGTGCAACGATATGGTTTATGAAGTTCGTTTGCAAAGAGAAGGAGCAAAGTTCCTGGAAGAAGATGAGAAGCGAGGAGACGAGATATTGGCGCAAGCGAACACCCGTCTTTCGGTGCGCCGGGCTAGAGACTGGAGTGAAGTCGTGCGATATGTCACGGAGTTGAAGGGCAGCCGTCTGTAGCTTCGTGAACACTAGAGGTAACTATTCATCCATTTCCAACCTCGTTGCTACTGATCGAGGTCCTACTCAGTCTAGATTTTCAGGCATGAAGTACAATATACATCATACAGACCATTCTTTGTACCGTCGTCTTATCACACGACTTCTCTGATCTTTCCCGTCTCAACCTCGTACACCCATCCAGTGATATTTCCTTCTTTTAAAACAAGCGGGTGATTCTTCAAGAATGCGACATCATCTTTCACACTGCTATCTAAATCAGGGAAGGGGCCAAACTGCAGGCCGTTTACTGCCTCGGACACATTAGCATCTCCAAGATGTGCGTTGATGACCTTGGATCGAAGTTGCTCATCGGAAAAAGTGAGCATTCCACAATCGGAATGGTGAATGATGAGCACATCTTTAGTTCCGAGGAGTCTTTGTGAGATGATGATGGAACGAAGAGATTCTTTGCTAAATTTCATGGGAACTCGTTCAGCAGACCGTTGGAGTTGTGGGACGTTTAGAACGTACGCAAGGCCTCCAGCATTCCGAATAATGTGTGCTTCCCCTAAATTCAGGCCGAGGAACTGCTCAGGGCTGTTTAACAGTCACTGTTTGCGGACACGCCAACTTATAGATTGCCACTCACTGAAGGCGAGCATCCATACACGTCACTATTGGTGAATCAGTTGAGTTCTTACAGATGTGCTGGCAACTTGCAAGTACTTACCGACGGCAAGGTGCTTGGATGGTGGAATGCTTAATTTGCCATTATCGCCAAAGTTGGCAGCGTAGCTCTCGTTTGCTTGCTTAAAGTCAACCTCGGCCATGGGAGTTCAAGAAGGAGGTATAGCGTGGGGTATTGCTCAGCGACACAGTTCGTCTTCTCAACTCATCCGAGTGGGAATAGTTGTACGGTAGAGATTAGATAGCTACGTGGGCAAGATTTGAATTTGAAATTACATAAAGTGTCAGCCTGACGGACTCGCAGTAGTTTCGGTTTAGCTCAACTATCGCAATGTCCTCACAGAAGATACAACGCCTGCTTGAACCGCCTGATGTATCTGCTGCGCATCGGTCCGCACTAGAGTACTTGAACTCCAGCTTCGCTCACATTGACGACCTCGATGGGATTGACAAAGTCCTGTCACAAACAAAAGCACGGAGTTCGGAACTGCAGCGTCAGGTGGGTCGATTGATTTGAACGATTCATGGTAGCTTATTCGTTGTCAGCTAGCTCTCTGCATCTCAGCAATCGATTGACTCGCTCGTAACGAAGACTCGCGTGGCAGCACTTGCTAACCTTGACACCGTTCGAGGGCTTGCGGAGGACAGAGAGTCGATAGAGAACGAGATGACTTACCTCTCACACGAGCTCGTCTCATCTCTTTCTCCGTCGAAATCGGAAGCTAAACCTACTCTCCTCGAGGACATTGAGACTATGCATCGCATACTGAAGGAACTCGAAAGTGTGCGGGCATATGTGGCTGTCATCGAACGTACATTGACTTTGAGGTGTGCACCATCTATCAATTTAACCTACCCTCGATGGATACAAACAATTCTTTCTCAGTGAAGGAGCATTGGCGCAGTTGCGTGGTACACCATCCCCACTTTCCAAATCGTCGACGTCAGAATACAATAGGCTAAGTGCCTTCGTTGATAATGTTGTTCAAACATGCGACAGTGTGCAAGATATCGGGAGTGTCGAGCAGCCTCTACATCTTGTTACATTTGTACGGCGTATTCGTGACAAAACGTGGTTAGACATAAAAGGGATATTTTCTGCGTGAGTCTGGATTTACGCCCCGGAACATCTGACGATTTACCTTTTTTTCGTCAAGTAAACTGAATACCGCGCTGGAAATTCTTCAATGGCCATTGGCTGTCGATTACCCTGCTGCGAGCGTGCATGACCGCAAATCCTTCGAATCTGCGTTCAAAGACTTAATATTGTTGCAAGAAATGTCAGTGAATCTGAATTGTGCGTCGCGGGCTATACTGAAATTACACAGCGGCGAAAATATCGAGGGCTCAACAAACCAGCTTGAAATGGGCTCTCAGGGTTTATACCCACTAGAAACATTCGCGCATGCAATATCCCTTCGTTTCAAATACCATTTCGAAACTGAACGAGAGACAAATCGCCTTGACAAGGTGTGGTTCTCGTCATCTCCAACCACCTGTATTAATTGCTCGTGACAGCCAGAGTGGTATCTCTCACATATAATGAATGTGGCTCATGACCATCGACCCTTCATGGACAATGTCATACAACGTTTGCTTTTGGGCACAAAATATCAGCGTGTTAATGCATGGGTAAGCTGATACTTTTAAACACGCTCTTTTCAGCCTGACGGTAGATCAAAACATCAGCAAAACTATGTCACTCTCCTTGTCCCAATCCTGGAGCGCAAGTTGCGGCGCACGGTTCCGACTTTGATCTCCCACCCTGCCCTGTTGGCGCACACAGTTTATCAAGCATTAATTTTCGATTCCAATATGCGTGCATTAGGTTATGAATTCGTGGTCGGCGCAGAGGCAAAGAAGACTCAGGAGAAAGGAGGCGTTAGTTCTGTCATCCTTTGCCAGAAGGAGTGGTTTGACGCATGGTTAGATGGCGAGAAAAAATGTAAGATTATTTTCACATTCGTCTGTCTGCTGGGAAGACTGAGCCGGATGATTAACAGTCGCTGAGGACCAGTACAATGAAATAATCAGTTCTTCAGATGCATGGGTTATTGTTGACGATGAATCAAATGACCCCGATGAATACAAGCTCTCCCGCTCAATGGCCGAATTGAAGGCCACGAACTCAGCTCGTCGAATAAAGGCTCTCGTTGAACAAGTTACTGGTACGTTATGAATTTCATTTAATGTGCTCGCCACTGAATGTGAAACAGATCGCTACTCTCCACTTCCTTCTTTCGCCCATCGCACGCGTTTCCTCATTCATGTTCAGCTTCCTATCCTCGAGCAGTATTATTCCCGCGTGTCTTCTTCCCTGGACGCCTTCGAGACACTTTCGTCTGCTCTTGTGCGAGCGGTCCCTGGCGCACTGGGTGTTGAAGGGACAAGGACAGACTCGCGTAAGTTGACCGGAGGGGTCGAGGGCGGCCAACGGCTGTGCAAAGCGTTGCTCAGCGCGCGATACGTGGAGTTTGCAATGCAACGATGGGGAGAGGAAGAGGTAAGGCGGCTGGCGCTTCGGGACCTCATTGAAGCTAAACAACATGCTGCGGACAGTTCTTTTTAGAATTGTGGACAGAAATTAACCATCGGGCAACCTTACGTACTCGGGCGGAAATGCATCCCTCGCTGCCGCACTCTGCAGATCATCAGTCCAGCAAGAGCGATGCCCCGGAATGCACTATCTTTGAGGAGTTAATTACACAGTACACGAAGCTTGCATCAAGAGCGGAAGATATGCTTGTGAGTCAAGTTTGTGGTGAAACTGAAACTGCCTTGAAACCACATTTCGTGGCTATCACATCGTAAGTCGCTCGTTTTTCTACTCGGCTTATACCGTCCATTGTAGTGACTGCTATCACATAGTCCAAAAGATGCAAGTGACGCCCAAAATGCAGATGATGGCATCGCCGTGCCCCCAAGTCTCCTCCCATCTATTGCTCTCTTGTCTGCTCACCTCACCTTCCTCCGAAATACACTTCCAACTGCGGTGACAACGCACGTATATAGGCGGATAGCAACACACATCGCAGAGCACATTCTTCAGCGCGAAGTTCTCTTTCGCCCGGGGCTTACGCGGGGACAATTCCGCACGGGACTCGCATGGGAGCAAGCACGCTCTGTTCACGCGGAAAGCGAATTGTGGGCCGAAACTTGTCAGGTCGCCTTGAGGACTTCTCGGGCTAGGGCTGAGGGTCCTTGGGCACGATTACTGGTCGCAGGCAGACTCCTCGGCGCAAGCAGACAAGAAGTGGACAGGGCCGTGAAGGAAGTTCTTGGCGGGCAAGGAGATGGTTGGGAGGATGCTTTGGATGCTGTCACGAGCCTCGGATCAGGGGGATTAGGGAAAGAAGAGGCGAAGATAGTGCTCCGACTGCGAGATGATCTGTAAACGTTTGGTTGCCGGCCGTGCAGGGATGAGCGCCCGTGTAGCAGTGTGAGAGGAGAATGGCGAGAATCGTCTAATAATATGCTGGCATACTGTGAGGAACACATGGAATTTAGCTTTCGAACCATCGCTTTGCATTGGGAGGACGAGATAATAATATCATGACAGGGTTCCAACGTTGATTTTGATCATCTGTTCAGACCTTCTGACCACCATATGGTTCGACTTCAAGTCACACCAGCGGTCCGATGATTTATTCATGTAGAGATCATTAATATCTGGAGTTAGAGCTATTATTACAACCAAGAAGATAATGTGATACAACAATGAGACGATAAGCAAGCGAGATGGAGGATGCGACCAGTCTGCCTCATGGAACACAGTCAGGCGCATGCAGGGGTATTAGACCTTATAGACGATCCCTTCGCTAATCATGAGTTCATCTGAGTCTGACATGACCTGACACGCTGCAGTAGCCTCGGCAGTCCCAAACAATGCACTCGTGGGTAGACCCTCATTCACCATTTCCACAAGTTCCGCCAAGAATACCTGTTCCTCGTCTTGGAGGCGTGTAGAGAAAAGATTCGCTAGCCGTGCACGGAAGAGCTGTAACCTATCAAAACGAAAACACATGGGAGAAAAATGTGTCAGAATTGTACTCATCAAGTCAGGCCTCCAGTGATACACCAGAGACGTGAGAGAACGATGAGAATGAGATGCTAACCTTTCTGGAGGCACACCGCCCTCCTGTGATGGTTCTGTAGCAGCTGTTGGAAACGTATCCATCGCGAGATCCTGGCTGCTGTCATTCCACAACGTGTTCTGACTACTTTGATTATTCGCAGGCTGCTTGTTGGCTGGTGCTTGAGGAGGCATACTCATGCGTTCGGGGACCTCGGGTTGTTCATCCTCACCCTGATCATTTTCATCTTCATCTGAACTATCTTGAGAGTCATCTTCATCATTCCCGCCAGCTGCTCCCGCGCGATTAAGCTTGCGTTTCTTCTTCTTTTGCCGTTTCGCAACTTCTTTGTAAAGTGCATACCGCATGATCTCCTCTGCCGCACGAGCATCTTCAGATTCCACTTTGACAGAGAGACGTGCCTTAGCGTGGGCGGTAGATAGACGAATAAGGGTTTCTAGTGTACGTGCTGTTAGAGGAGCTGTCTGGATATGATCCGTCAAAAACGGAACATAGATCAAGATGCAGGGAAAAAACTACCTTCTTCCTATTGGTTTGACCCTCATCCTCATTGCGAAGGTTGGCATAAACATTCACGATATGGTTAGCTGCGCCTTTCGTGAGAACTGGAGCAGGCTTGCTTTTCGAGTACTGAATGTATTTTTTGATGAAGGCGATGCTCAACACCTCCGTTTTCACCTGCTTGCCTCTCCGTGTTCGTGACTTTGCGGCCGTCAGGCCAACATGGAGCAGGGGATCGTATTTCTCGAAGGGGCTGGACTCTATCTCGCCGTCCACCTCCGCTGATTGTACACCCGGTCCGTCAATGGCAAGCGGCTGTGACAGGTTGTCATGCACAGGAGTACCGTCTTCAACTCCAGGTGGCATATAACGGTGCATACGCAGTACGTGATCTGCAATTCTCCGATCTCGTTCTTCATCAACATCATCGGTGACAATGAAGAGAAGATCAAAACGCGAAAGAAGGGAATCGGGTAGTGCAATATTCTTATGAGGATCTTTATGGATATCATACTAGCAAATATCGTAGTCAGACTACAAAATCTAACAAAAATGCACGTAGATTGACGCACTTGGCCATAAATCGGATTAGCAGCGGCAACGACACTGCACCGCGCGTTCAAACTGGTATGGATACCAGCTTTCGCGATGGTGACCGTCTGTTGTTCCATGACTTCGTGGATCGCCACGCGATCGATATCTGACATCTTGTCAAACTCATCAATGCAAACAACACCGCGATCTGCAAGAACCATTGCGCCTGCCTCGAGCCTTCGCTCGCCGGTATCGCGATCCGTGGTAACAGCCGCTGTTAAACCGACACCAGAACTTCCCCGTCCGGTGGTAGCAATAGCGAGTGGGGCAGTGCCCAACACAAAGCGAAGTAATTGCGACTTTGCGGTCGACGGGTCGCCGACCATGAGCATGTTGATGTCGCCACGGATATGGGTACCATTAGGTAGGTTCTTTTCCGCACCACCCAGCAGAAGTAAAAGGATAGCTTCCTTAATTTTATCGTGGCCATAAATGGACGGAGCAAGAGACTGCGAAAGAAGGCGGAAGATGTCGCGTCGTCTAGAAAGCTGGTTGATTTGCCGAATATCAGTATCAGTCAACGGTGTCTGTGCAATACCGCCTCCAATCTTGGAGGAAAGGAGATTGATGTTGTTTGCGAGAATTAGGGATCTGTAAGGCAATAGGAAGATAAATGATAGATTTCAAGGGAAAAAGGAAAACGAACTTGAAGGCGCCACTCGAGCCACCTCCCACACTTCGATAGAAGCCAACCAGTTGTACACGATCACCAGGTTTGCATTTGTCTACCAAATCATCATCAAGGATAATATCTGTACTACGAGGTAGCTGGCCAGCCGGAGCGCGTTCAGGCATCTCCTGAATGCTGATACGCTGGTGATCTCGGAAGACACAACGACCATATTCCATCTGGAGTGGATGGCCATCGTCATCTTGCTGAGGTGTGACAGTGGAGGTCGGTGGCAAATTTGATGTCGACGTAGTCGCGTCGCGGTAGTCGCGAGCATGAAAGAGTTTGGTTTCGGGGCAATAGTGAACGGATTTGAGCATTTTTGGACGGACGAGTGAACAACGCGTGATGATGCCCTCTAAGGAGATCATCTTTCCAAGATGTTCTGATTTGAGGGTACGTGGGCTGACATGATGATCACCAAAGGAGCCGCTGAAGCCGACGCGATAATTCTTTCCCTCGAGCTCGTGTTTTTCGGTGTCATGGACTTGAGTGACAACACCGACGAGGGCATCGTCAAATGCGGGAAGAAAATCGATTGGTTGCTTGAGCAAGCCATCTGCATACTCTCTGTTATAGTCGCGGAGATCATCGATATTGACTATTAGACGGGTTTGATCTGTACGGAGCATACGGGCGATGTCGTCTCTGTAATTATAAATTGGGGAATCTGAAATGAGGAATTCCTCGAATTTACGAGTTCTGTCGCGCATAAGATCATCTTGAGGAACGGGCTCGTCGAGCATGGACATGGTAGCAAGATCAATCAGTGAAGTAAAAGTTGACGCGTGCACATATTGACGCGACTACGCCTGCCCTTAACCTTCACGTGGACCAGGAACGACCAGATCGATGGACCCACTCATACCTGAGATCGGCCTATCCCTCAAAATCGCAATGTCGGAGCTTGGACGGAGACATGGAACAATTCATTGCACTGCAAAGTCGTATAATGTTCGTCGGCACACAACAAAGTCGTGTGCATGCAAACTGAAAGAGAAATAAACCATTGAATCAAGACAGAAACAATCAAAGAGAGGGGACTAATGGAGCTAAGTAGCTAATTCGTAAAAAGAGAACAAGTGGAATACATGATTGAATACAAGGCAAGTGCGTGCGTGATGTCGCTCCACCATTGAAGCATGCAAGTTAGGTATAAAACGAATGTGAGAATATTATAATGAAGAGGTATAAAACGCAAGAAGGGTAAGATCAGACATTGGTGGGCGTGAAGTGGTGCGGGGATATCGATGATGGGCAAGCAAGATGCGATGCCACAGTTTTAAGCACGTAAAACATTAGTCGTGCTGAAGAACATTTAATACAAGTCTCGGTGTCCAATATATACGAACTCACAGGACAATTTTCACCAGTCAGCCCCAGAGCCGCCTCCAGTACCACCAAATTGATCTGCAACTGGAGCGACATCCTGTGGGTCCAGATATTATGTATCAAAGTAATGCGATATATATATATATATTTCTTACAGATTCAGGATCCCTAGCTAGCATCTGTTTCAGATTATCAGTTCCGGCGCTAGTAGATGAGGAATAAGTTAAACACTAACTGGTAGGGCAAGCGAGACTTGTAGGAGACAAGCTAGAATGACAGCGATATACCACTTTGAAGGAAACATGATTTGACTAGGTTAAGGAGTGACAGACTTGCTTTTATGTGATGCGTGAGGTATGAGAAAAGTTTTGGATTTGGGTTTACATGATGATGATCCACGCGGTCAACATTCTTCCGGTACCAAGGAACAGTCTCTCTATGGCCGCCGAACACAGGAACAAGTCTACAGTACTTAAGGCGAACAGAATCTAAGATCCAACTACACGCATCTGCGGCAATTCACTGGATCTTATTATTGCAAAACGTTAATTATGTGCATTAACGTTGACTCTCGTACAGCCTTCAAGCGGTCAGTGTGACCGGGTGTGCATAGTCCTCATATACCCCGGGGTCCTCGGTTCTGGCTCCACCCACAAGGCTCAGCTTCAAATTTAAAACCGTATCGATAACTACTCACCTTTGCATCAAGAACGTAAATATAAAAGCTTGTTGGATTTTGTTAGCTCATAATTGGGTTACCTTTTGCTCCTGATGTATCTCGACAGCAATCCGCTATTGATCTTCACCGAGCTTGACAACTGTTATCATCCCGTTTAATCACCCAATCACCATAACGAAGCACATAGCTTATGACTTCTCCAATGACGCTTGTAGTATCTCTGACCCACATGGCGATGGGAGTCTTGGTTATCTGCCCAATGAATTCATTGTCGAGGCAAACGAGCTTCCAATTTGTCAAGCGCCTACGCTTTGCATCTTTTTCCATCAGTCTTGTTCCTGTCGCACGAACAACGGCCAGCCACTGTTCCTGGCAGTATGGTATCGGATCCACTGCACTTTGCACCGGTCCGATGTACTGCCAGATTGTGGCCGCACGTATCTAGTCCATCACTGCGCCGATGCACAACTCACAGCACCTGACCGGTCAAACAAATATATGTCATGCCACTGTGCATACAGAATACAATAGATGCGAGTATTGAAATACTCAGTCCTATATCGAGCGTTACAATGAGTAGATCAAAATGGAAGACGGGACATACCCATAGCTTTATCAAGCCATCCCACGAGGCCGTTACAACTTTAGACTGCACACTTAGTTAGCATCGGTCCCGAAACAAATTAAACAGAGCGAACTTACCGACTCGTGTGGTAGCCACTCATGTGCAATAACAACCTTTGAGTGAGCCTGTAGCCTGGATTTAATACGCCCCGTTTTCCAGTCCCAGAACACCACGTTCCCCTCGCCGTCACCACTACTTATCCACTTGCCATCTGGAGAGAACCCAACCTGGCAGGCGTACCCAGCCACGGAATGTCCCGCGAACCTTTTCTTCCTGTTTTGGCGGAAATTATCCGTACTGTAGATAAGAATTTGGTTGTCTAACGATTGCGCAGCAAAGTATTTCTCTGCAAACAAAATAAGCAAAATATATGTCAGTTGATTGTTTAATATGTGAAAAAAAATGAAACACACTTGAAGGGTGAAGCGTTACTGCTGGCATCGAGTGCATATGAGGTTCTGCGATGTACTTTATCACGACTGGGATATCGTAATCCCAAGCCCGGATGGTCTTATCGTCCGACGTTGTCACAAAACGTCGGTTCTCGTCGACGAAAGTAATAGTATTGACAGGACCCAAATGCTGGTCATACTCTTGGGTTATCTCCCCAGAATTCATGTCATACTACATGGTCGGATTCAATGGTCAATTAAGCCCGAGATAGGCAGGAGAACGTACCTGAATAATCTTTTTATCCGACATACCAGCGAGGAATATGTGTTGTTTGTCTTCATCCGGATGGAAGCGCACAACGTAGGGAGTCTTGCCGTTACTGAACCGCTTTAGACACTGGCCGGTCTCGGTATCCCACAGTTTCATCTGGCGGTCATATCCACACGACAGGAACTTCCGGCCATCGTTGGAGAACGTGACGTCCTTAACCGCCTGTACATGGCCATGGAAGGTCCTGAGACAGTTTCCATGAGTATACACGTCCCACAGCTGACGGTAATGAGTCGATTTAGGACTGAATAGGTTAAAAAATTAGCGTACCTTTATTTTGGTGTCCATGGATCCGCTAAGAAGGAGGTGGCCAGTTTCAGGGAATAGTCGGATTACCGAGACGCCTTGCGTATGACCGGTCCAAGTATGGATGCACGTCTTTGGAATAAATGTCTCTTGGGAGCCTACCTCACTGGCAATATGAGGCGCTTCCGCCAGAGGCGCATGCATATATGTTCGGCCTTGATAGTCGGTCATAGATTTTCCATGGAAGACGGAGGTTTCTTGGCCATAGGCGCCAAGCTTTGGTTTCGCTTTCTTCTTTAAAACCACCGGCTCAGGCTCCTCTTCTTCCTGCGGCTGATCACCAGTGTCTTCAACACCATCCAAGAATCCAATCTCCTCTTCTCCATCCCATGCAGCCCAAGGTCCAACATATGCGCCTTCACCCTCGACAACATCAAGATCTCCCTTATTCTTTCTCTTTCTTTTCAATTCCTTTTTCTGAGAGTTGGTAGCTCGTAAGGTATCAATTGTTGCAAAGCCATTTTCGCGAGCCTTGTCGACTGAGCCGAGAATAGACGGTGCGTTTGGATCGATCGACGGATTGACCGAGTAGCCGAGGATGGAATGTGTCAGATGCTGGGCCTTGAACGCATGGTCTGACATTGATTGTTCTTCCACATGGCCCGCGAGTGCATTCTGATTGATAAACCGGTTTGAATCACCGAATGGATTCTCGGGACCCTGGAGCGGCAACATCATTTCGCTGTAGGGAATGTTAACATTCATCTGCGTGTCCGTCGGCCGTGTCACTAGCGATGTTTGATTTAGAGGGTCCTAAGAGCACGGTGAGTGGCATGGTGGATGATGAAGTGTATGAAAGACTGACTTCAGCAAGAACATGAGGCGCGGCCTGAGACGCGAGTTTGTCCTGGACCGTGCGCGGTTTTTTGCTGGCAGGAAGTTTTGACAGGCCAAAGGCATCATTCGTAGTGTCCTCATCTGAAGAATAAGCAGCAGACATGATTGACGTTACTGACAGTCAGTAGTTGGTGCTCAACGAAGGAGGAGGGCGTGGTAAATAACTTCCAAAAAGAAGGTGAGACCTTTATGTAATTTCGTGATGATTGGAGATTTTCATTTCTTGTCTAATTGATTTGTGTGATGCAGTTCTTCCTTCCTCGAGGCCTAGCACTAAACCCCTCATTTTTCTTCTGACTTCTTCCTATTATCTACTTAAGCTTTATCATGACCGAGCGCATCGTCGGTCGGCCATGGACTGCTCAAGAGGACCGTCTTCTTGCCAATGCCGTCGCAATTCATGGAGAGTCAGACAATTGGAAGGCCGTCGCCCACTGTGTCCCGGAAAGGACCAATAAGGCCTGCAGGAAGGTCAGTGTTGATCTCATAATCCCAATTCAGTTCTCCCAATACGTTCAAAAACAGAGATGGCTCCATTCCTTATCACCGAATGTGAAGAAATCTGCTTGGACGCCAGAAGAAGACCATCTACTTTTGGAACTCTACAAAGTTCATTCAACAAAATGGTCTGTGATCGCGAGACGCATACCCGGTCGTACCGACGATGCTTGTTCAAAACGCTATCGTGAAGCGCTTGACCCTTCCCTCAGACGTGATGAATGGTCCAAGGAAGAGGACGATAAACTCTTTGATGCGTACTCACGTTTGGCCGGGCGATGGGGCCAAGTCGGCCAGGAGTTACAGCGCAGTGGATTAGCCTGCCGTAACAGGTGCTGTTTCTCCCGCACGTATACATAACTCTCACGTAACTCACGGCCACTTTTCCTTAGGTGGAGGCTTCTTGAGCGAAAAAGAAACACCTTAACCGAGCCTCAGGGTGTCGCGGTTTCAAAACTGCCGTTGACTATGTCTTCAGAACCATCAAGTCCTATGTTAGCGTACCCCGATCCCACAATTTGGCCACCTCCACCTATGCTCAATCCCAGGCAGTATTGGGGTGAAAATTTATCTCAGTTTGACGGAGGTCCGACATCCCCAGCATCTGGACAGCAACACGGTCATGTAAGGTCTCACAATGACGTGGGATTGTTGGGCAGTGTAGAACCCTCAGTTTCCCATCCACAGTCGGTACAGCACGTTGTCAATCTTCCGCCCCCATTTCATTATTCGTCTTCATCATTAAGTTCGGCCTTGTCTTCTCCACACACACTTGCAACGAGGTATGAAAAAAGCACCGCGGCCCCTAGCGGCTCTTACCAAACGGGGGAAATTCACGCCGTCCCGCATACAATTGCCTCCGTTCCGCCGGCCGACAATGTGCCCGCGGTTTTTGACTATGGGGTTGTCCTCGATCCATCTCTTGTCAGCGCCACTCAAGCTACGGAGTATGCCGCTGGACATCGCCCTGCGTATGAGGACCACGTTGCGCAACATCAATATAATGAGATCCAGCGAAGCGTCGCTCCCACACCTGTACCATCACATACACCCGTTCCTGCTCAACGTGCGTCGGAGTATTATTCGCCTGTTCCTCATCACCATCAATTGATCCGTGATGAAGAGGCTTCTCCATCACAACTGTCTCGGGATTCGTGTTATCCAACCACTTCTCAGGGTTCTTCCGCCGCATTGGTCCCTACGGCACTAGGCCCAACCCACGAGGCGACTGACAGCTACTACGTAGTTCATCGCCAACAGCTTGAGCATGATGTTCGGCATGTTGTGATGTCATCGCCCGATTCATCCTCCGTCTGCAGCGTTCCCCGCGAGTATTTCCCGTCTTCATCCTCATCGGATAATTGTTCCCCCGTTTCACCTATCGACGGTGCATTACGCCAGACACCCTGCAACCAGTATTATCCCTCTGAACACGTGGTGCCTGCGCACCAAAACATGAGCTCAATGTCGCGGCCCACCACAACAGCACCTGAAGCTCGTGGAGACTATTATCAACCACAGCTCAAAGGACAATTGCAGCCTCAATTTCATCCACTATCTAACGAACCCAAGCTTAACGGGCATCGGGCTCCTATGCCTGTTGTTGATTCATGTCCACCACCCACCGCCTCACCTAAATTCCATCCTGCACCATCCGCCCAGCGTTCAGCATCTATCAGCCCATCCACGTACACGCACCTGCGCACTACCAGTGTACTCCCCAAGGCCATCGGATCAGGTGCCAAACGCGGCCCTCCCCAGGATACTTCATCGCCGAACCCTGACGACCCCAATCCTCGCCCGACTGCACGGCCACGGCAGTCATTCGTACGGAAGCGTGCTGATATTCATGCTCCTCTGAGGCTATCCTCCGACTTGCCCGCTACAAACGAGTAGGTCATGTTCTCATGGAGGTGACGCAATTAACTAACGCGATGTCATTTCTTAGCCCCTCTATAAAGCCATATGCGTGCGGTCACGAGAGCTGCTGGCCGGTGACAGCGGCGAGGTCCCTTACTTGTTACACTACTTCGCGGGGTCTTTCGGACCACAATAAGAGTTCGCATCCAGAAGACTCTGGCGGAGAGAGGCCGTACAGATGTGGCTTAGACGGTTGCGGAAAATCTTGGAAGGTACGTCATTTCGGTTCCGAATTCCTTGGAGCTACATTAATGACGCCGTTCGGTAGAGTATTAATGGGTTACAGTATCATTTACAAATGTACGAACCTATGCATGTTCTCATCGCCGAAAATACTAACTATGACCTAGATCTAAGGCCCATTTCCAACACGCTATTGTGTCAACTTTCGTCACCTCTTACATCGATGGCCTCACTATGCCCTCTGTGGAGGCATCTTCTGGCGAAGGTGACAGTGACAAGATCAAAAAGCAATATTCTTGCCCGCATCAAGGCTGCCCGAATCGGTACAAGCAACTCAGTGGACTCCGTTATCATCTAGCCCATGTAAGTTAACTTCCCGCAATATGAGCCTGAGTTTAACCGAATGTGTCAGGGTCACCCTACAGATCTTCCGGTTCAGCTGGATCTGGTACCTCCTGCCCTGAGTCGTAAATTGGCCGAGAAGATGCGGAAGGATGGCACCGGCTCACAACCCCCTGAGATTCAAACACACAAACCTCTTCCTGCTCCCACCTCCTCGCCGAGCTGCTCTCCCGGACATGTATCCGCATAATGCGTGGGCCCCCGACTACAATCAGCAAACCACCACCAAAATCGCATCGATATTTTACTGGTCTCATAATTGCGACCGACCCCCAACATATGTTGGCCCTGCTCATTGGTTTGGTATTGTCTTTTGTCTTATTGAATTATTAGGTGTATCTTTATTGCTTTCATTTGCTTTTCGTCTCTTTGCGTTCTTCCTCACATCGCTCGGTTTTTTTATGGCTTTTCGTATCAGCCCGCCATTCGCTTGCATCGCAGATTTACCGCGTACTTTTATAATTGCTATGTGTAATATTTGGTGGAGATGCCACTGTCCCTAATTGTATCTATACACAGTTCGAGCTAACAACATGTACATTTGCGAGAGTGTAACAAAGTCATCATGAATCTATTCCGTAGGAGATCATCCATACATATGTTTCGTTGTTCCAAAACCCCGAACGTGTTGTCCTCATTGAATCACCGTCTAGCTCCAAATTGGCCGGCGCTGCGGCGAGGTGAGCTCAAAGTTACATGACTTAGGGGTAGAGATCAACTCACAGATTCTTCAGCTCTGGATCTGCCATAAGTTCCTCCATAGAGGGCGCGGCTCCACCGGATTGCATCCGATTCATCTAATGAAGAATGATCGAAATGACTACTTGAAATATACAAGAGAGGGAAGACGCTTACCATGTTAGCGACATTTGGGTTCGACATAAGCCTTTCCATTCCGCCGTTGGCCATCATCTGTTGTGCCATTTGCATCATCATAGGGTTGTTCATGAGGCTAGCGAGATCGGGCATGCCACCTGCCCCACCCATTCCTCCCATGTTGCGGAACATGTCCGCCATACCACCGAGTCCGGGTGCACCCGCACCTGGGCCAGTATTTGACAATGGGGCATCACCTTCAGGCACGAGTGGTGGCGGGCCATCGTCATCATCATCTTCAGAAGGAATGCGGTCCATGGCATTTTGTAAACCAGATTTCAGGTTGGCGTTTGTGGGGTCGAGCTCAATTCCCTTTTTGAATGCGGCAGCGGCAGCTTTGTAGTCTCCCAAAGTGTATTGCGCGTGCCTAGCGGAGCGGTGGAATGAGATCGAAGTATGTGGAAATCGATAGCAGATACTTACCCTAGACGAGAGTAGGCCTTGACGAATTTAGGATCAACTTCGATGGCTTTTTCAGAGTCGAGGATTGCAGATGCATGGTCGCCTTTGCTAGCGTATGCGGCTGCTCTGTTAGAGTAGTAGACGGGATTGGCAGAGTCAAGCGCGATGGCTTTGGTGTACGCGTCAATGGCTTCGTCATACTTCTTAACTGTCATGTGCGTATTTCCCGTTTGCTTAAGTTTCTCAGCCTTGGCCTTTGTTTCTGCTGAAAGGGCAGAGGGTGTGGATGTGGATGCTGGCGAAGATGCTATTTTGTCTCTTGTTTTCAAGAAGACATCGAATATGGTTTGTAACTTCGCTGGTTTAATGTCTAGGCGTTGCCGCTGCTTGTCGTCCGACGGATCGACACCAAATGCCTCGCCGATGCATTGAACTGCGTGAATGCGTGTCGATGAGCCACAGAACGTAAAAGAGACGAACGAAAACACAAAACGTACTGGCGACTTCAAGACCTTCCCTGTCGTCTTGCTTGACAGTTCCATCATCTATGGATTGATTCAAAAAGTCGATTATGGACAGAACGAGCTGCTGCTTCTTGTCCGCCATGTTAGTGGTATCCGGAGATCTAGTATGTCGCAAATAAGGATCAACAAACATTTCCAACTCATGAAGGGCTAAGGCGTCTTCGTTCATATAGGCAGCCATGTTTTTCTGTAGTATCTCTGGCGAACCTCCTCAGGACCCGGTCATTTCTTCAAAATCCGGCCAAATTTACGAACGTCGGTTGATTCTTAAATACATCAACGACAACGGCACCGACCCGTTGACGGGGGAGAAGCTCGAGGAGTCTGACTTGTTGACTGTCAAAGCCAGTGAGTTTTTTTCATTGTCACTTTTTCTCGCAGCAGCATATACCGTTTCTTTTTTTCGTGAATGCTGCAATCCGAAAAAATCAATTCAAACTCGCTAATTCATGACTACAGACCCCAAAACTGCGCCACCACGACCTCCCGCTGCAACTTCCACCCCTGCTCTGTTGCACATGCTTCAAAATGAGTGGGACGCCTTAGTATTGGAGATGTTTGCTTTGAAGCAACAGTACAACTCCACCCGCCAGGAGCTAAGTTATGCACTATATGCACAAGATGCGGCCAGTCGCGTCATCGCCCGTCTCATAAGAGAACGCGATGCTGCCAGAGAGTACGCGCTTTCCAAGTATACTCTTTCTTACATCACGCTGACGCGTCCTGTTCTTGTTTCAGAGCTCTTGCCAATGTCCAGGCAACTATGGGAATCGCTCCAGCAAGCGGTGCTGCTGAAGACGTGGAAATGGCTGAAGAAAATGGTACTCAGGAAGGTGCTCTCCCCAAAGAGATCGTCGACCAGATTGACGAGACCCAGCAAAATCTCTCTGCTACCCGCAAAAAGCGCAAAGCTCCGGCCGGTTACACGAGTACCGCAGAAGTGAAGACATTCGTTGCAACACACACTATCCCGTCGTTGCACTCGGCCTCCCCTGCTGGCATGACTTCTCTTGCCGTCTCCCGTCTTAGCCCGTCTCAGTTCCTTACGGGCGGTAATGACAAGATTGTTCAACTATACGATAGAAGTACAGACAAGGTATTAGCCTCCCTCAAAGGCCACACGAAGAAAGTCAACCACGTCGCTTTCCGCGAGCACGAGGGTGAATCGACTTTGATTTTGTCTGCAGGTGCAGACAAAATCGCCAAAATATGGGCGCATGATAGCGCCTCTAGCGAGTACATACCAAAAGCAACTATTAGGACGCACAAGGGAGAACTCACTGGCCTCGTTGTACATCCCACGAACTCCATCTTTGCATTGTCTTCCCTGGACAAGACATACTCAATCCATGAACTCTCCAACTTTACCCAGGTGTACCGGTCAGCCCCCGGAGAAGATGCTTTCACATCCCTTGCAATCCATCCTGACGGTGCTCTCCTTGCATTGGGCACTCCCTCATCCAAGATTCAAATATGCGATGTTCGCTCCGGTAACATAGCTGCATCCATCACACCACCAGATGCCTCGCCTTTCACCGTCAATTCAATCTCATTCTCAGAGAATGGTTACCATCTCCTCGCTCCCGACAGCCCCTCTTCTGTCGCCATCTGGGACCTGAGGAAGATGAAAACAGCACATACCATTTCTCTCGGGGAAGGGTTTAAGGTCAACAAGGTGTTCTACGATTACAGCGCACAGTACCTGGGAGTCGCGGGCAGCGAAGGCATCCATGTGTTTGCTCACAAGTCGTGGGATGAACTTGTACGTTTCGAGGAGGCGGGTGATGTGTCGGATATTGTGTTTGGAGAGCAGGGCAAGGAGATCTGGGCTACGAGCGGAAGGGAAGTCAGGATCTGGGGTTTGCCTGCTTAAGTGTATGACTTTTCTTGTTCTCATCAATATTATTCGTGCTGTATTTCATCGTACTGTTGTATTGGCTTTGGTTCGCAACTTAAAATTGCGGTGGGGCTCATGAAAAGCTTTGAAAGCATTGAAGACTGCCATCGGGGTATGGTATTGGGAGGGCAGTAAGGAAGGAACGACAACCTTCATAAGCTTCATTCGTCCATGGTCTGCCTCGACTACAAGACTTTAGCACAAAATCAGGCCGTGTTTTCATCATATTGTTTCATTGTGTCATCGGTACATACAAGTGTGTTGATGCAGTCACCAGAACCCGAAAAAAATAATGGTAATGCGAAGATATAATGCGAAAGTAATGCAACAAAAGATAATCACGTGTTAAGGACAGTGCTGTGGTCGGTTAATCCATATGAAAGAAATGGGCGTGGTGAATCATGCAGTGGGGGATTTTACAAATAGTGATACAAAGACCATCCATCCGATGTAACATTTTTAAGACCAAGTCGAAGGGCCAAATGTGTTGCCAGGAGGCATCACGTAGAGGGGCGTGCCCATTATATCTGCAGTGTTCTGCCAGGCGGTGTTACCCCACCAGTTGAGGTTGATTCCACCTTTTGGCAGCTGAAGAAGGAAGAAGATAATGATAAGGCTGAGCATGACGCCTGCGTCAAGACCAGCGGAGAGGATGTAGTTGTAGCGCATCCACCACCTGAAGTGATAGCGGCGCATGAACCACTGGAATGTGAAGCCGACAATTGCCCAAGACGCAAAATTGATACCAGTGGCAGGAGGCATGGCGCCGATGCCTGCAAAGAACACTGGGATGTTGATGTATCTCCAGTAAGAGAGAGGGAAACGGCGAGCAAGGTAGTAGAAGGGGACGGGGAGGAACGCGCCAACGGCAAAGAACCAGAGCAATGGGCTGTACATAGCACCAGGGCTGAAGAGACGGTGGGGGCCAATGCTTCCCCACAGTAGTGATGCACTTCCGAAGGTTGCGGTGGATGGGCAGCTGAAGAACTGAGGCTGGGTGGGTGTGCAGATGTCCACGATGTTGGCGAACATCCAGTCCTGCACGAGGGTGACAACGATGGAACTGAGGAAGGCGGCGAGGACCTGTGCCGTGAACATGAGGCGCGGGGGTACCTTCATGTAATGACCAAGCTTTAAGTCACCGGCAAAGCCAACCGCCTGGTTTGTACCCATGTATGCACTCGCTTTGAAGATCATAACAGCGATGGGTTTGCCAGGAAGCAAGTAGGCACCAATCATCTCGAACATGACGTTCAAGGCAATCTGCTGATTGGTAATTGCTTGGAGCATGCCAACCGGAATCGCAAGGAGTGCAGCGAGAGCGAGCGCAACGCAAACAGCCCAGATAGGGAGATCCGTGGGGAAAACCTCCACCGTGATGAAGAGGAGGAGAAGCATCACGAGGCCCAGGATAACATACCACCACTGAGGAACTTCGGGGTATGCCTGCATCAGCCGCGAATGAACATCACGCTCATCTCTGAGGCTGCTCTTGAGGCGGCGAACGATATCACGGCGGTACCACACTGCGATAAGACTGTCAGAATGGGAAAACAAACAGGACCAAAAGAACTCACAGAATGTGTGCACAACTACTGAGGAGAAAGCGGCAAATGCAACACCATATGCAACAGCCATGGTTGCCGTCATGAAGACGGGCGAGTAAGCCTCGTACTGCGCGACGTTGAAAGAGCCATTGGTGACCACCTGAGCAGCGTCATACTGCAACCCAGTGTTGTCGAAGGTCGAGTAGGAGGAGATTGGCAAGTACGCGGTGAACCAAGTGTTGGTGACTACGAGATACTCTTGAGACATTACACAACGAAAGGGGGAGAGAACATACAATAGATGATCGGAGTAATGATCCAGAAGCAGATCACAAGGGCAACAGCGGTGTTGGCCTCAGACCACCAAGGCGTCACCAAGGGGCTACCGATGTACGCGATCATGGACCAGTCGAAAGTAAGAATGCCCATCCCAAGACCAGTGGAGGTGCCAAAGAGCGCGTTCACGACCACGTTGTTAGGTGCAATCCAGCAGACCCAATTGAACACGCTCAGTCCAGTCCACAAGTATCCAGGTACCCAGTACCATACGAAACTGCATCCCAGTGCAATACAAAAGAATTTCTCCCGGGAGATGTGGCGACTCTCAGGTTTGCCATACGACTTGTGTAGTGTGTTGAACAGGGCGGAGGTGACAAGTGCCCCAGGCCAAATCATGCTACTGGGCCAAACAAGGAATCTACGAAGAAGGCCGCCCAGAGAGAAACCGATGAGTTGCGTTGAAAGAACAAGGCAGAGTTGATAGGAGGTACTGAGGGTCTGATTGTAGAAGACCTTCTGGGTCGCGACAATGTCGGTGGCATAGGCACCGCTGACTACAACGTTCGCCATGACAGTGATGAGTACGTGTTCCTTAATGTTGAATGGTCCTGGGTTGAATGACCAGGTGTACCCCATGGTATTGAAGCGTGTAGTGGGGAGGATTCGCTCCATCCCTTTGCCAAGGGGTAGGGCAGTCAACTGAGCAATAATGGCGGTGATAATAATAGAAGGGTCTAAGAGTGACTTGAGCAAACGGAACCAAGAGAGATGAGAAAATGTCAACTTACAGCGCATAGAGAAAAACTGGTTAAGAGCCGAAATGAGGACGGTATAGAAGATACCCAAGAACCACATGCGGAACGTATTGACGTGCATTGTGGGGTCATCAATGCTAGCTACAGCAGCGCGAACTTCAGGGTACGGTGACTCGCTGTCATATGACGGTCAGCAAAGCAGTGGCAAAACATCATAGGACTCACTCGTCATATTCAAACATTGAACATGTGGCAGTTCTCGAAGCCGTTGAGTAGCGCGTAGACTCAACTCGAGACTCGACATCGAAGTCCGAGGCACCCCCAGAGTACTCTGACATCGCTATCTTTTTGGGCTCAAGCTCATGTACCTCAGTGGTGGATGAGGTAGGAGAGGGAAGTGCGGCATAGTAGTCAAAGTTAGGGTCATTGAGATGCTCCATGAGAAAGTCGACATCCTCGGGAACATCGGGCACGCCTCTGGCGCGAAGGTTCTGAAGAGCGACAATGTTCGTCGCGCTGCTGTAAGGTTGAGTCTCCATGTCGAGACCAAATAGGGGATGGTAGCGCTGTGAGAGAGGAAGGCAAGCACTGGCAAAGACCACAAGGAAGGCTCAGCAAACAGGTAGTGCGAGTACGGGGGAGAATAAATTCCTAACGATTCCAGGAGATCTGGCGGCCTTTTGAGGGCAGACGGAGCGTCCACTTACACAACTGTGGATGTGGTGACTTCATCTATTTTGGAACCTAGGACCACTTGTGGAAGAGTTCCGCCCTGGAAGCGCACCATACAATAAGCCTAATTTGACATGGCCCACTGCAAAACAAAAAGCTGGGAGAAGGCCCGGGTAGCGATCGGCATATCAAAACTCAATTGTTCATGACTCGTCTGATAAATAACCCACTGCATTTAAAAGTTGAGAAAGATGCCGTATCAACGTTCTCTGCTGATATTCCATCATGCAAAGAGTCAAACGACAAAGTGGCACTTTCGTAGCCATGAGGCATTGAAACACGCGGGTAGTGCTAGGAACCTATCGAGTGACATTAGCTCACTATGTGAAGTTTCTACTAGCCGGAAATGGGCTCAAGAAATGCTTATTGTCTTGTGAGAACTGTTATTGTTGTGACCGAAGGAACTTTATCAATTTGGTTGAGGATCAAAGACAATAAAGCGTATTACTTCCGAACTTGGTACGTTATCCACTTGAAGTTATTTCTATCACGTGATGGAGACGCGTGGAGTAGGTCTGTACATAGTAAGGTAGACTGGTGACTAGCCCGTCTGTACATAGGTTGCGGTACTCAATTGTTGCTGTGTGGTGATAATTCATTGGCCAATCCTACTATGGGTGTCGAGGGACAGCAAAGTGCGTGGTCGCAATCGCTACATGCAGCATCCCAGCTCACTTGCATGTGCGCGGAGGATAGCGTAGGACGAGATCAGAAAATGCTCCAGTCATGCTCTCACCCCATATATTGGGTGGACCAAAAAAAACGAAGGCCCATCTATTATAACGCGTTTCCTGACCGGGCTTGCCATCGAGTCTTCAGATGAGTCATGACTAACTGCCTGGTGACCTGGTCACGTATCTGCAGAAAGGCATTCCTTAGTTCCTTATACTAAAAATATAAGACGTCACGCGCCATAATTGCAACTTTCTTGCTCAGGATTGCGAATGAGACCGGTGCTACAAAATCAAATTCCAGTCTCCTACGTGGTTCTCACCTCACTGTCACTTGTCACCGAGCCTAAAGTGCATTGCCGCAAGTATGTCCGCTGTCGAAACGGTTGCTGAAGTCTCGCAGACCTCGACACTTAACCTCCGCGGAGGGGACCAAGAGCAGAAGACAGAGCTATACTCCTATGCTAATTTGCTTCCCCATTTCTCACCTGAGCAATACCCACCGCTCACACCCTTCAAACACGAAGATCCAGGCTTCCGCGCACTCAAGCACGCAGATCCTCGTGCATTCCTTAAGAATGCGACAAACGTGGTGGAACTGACGCCCAATCTGGGTACAGAGGTCCATGGTGTGAACCTCACAACCCTTGATAATGACGGAAGGGACCAACTTGCGCTCGAAGTATGCCAATTCCAATTTCCGTGATATGACCATGGTCGCTTATTGTCTGAAAGGTCGCAAGAAGGGGAATTATGGTTTTCAGGGGTCAGCACGAGTTCATAGATAGAGGGCCTGATTCGTACCTAGAGTGGGGACGACACTTTGGAAGGTTCGTCGTGGTTCTTCTTTGTCCGCTCAATTGGGCAAGTGCTCCTGTTGCATTACACGTCGAATTTTCATTGGTGTTAGAACAATTATTGACTAATTTGTTATGCAGGCTGCACATTCATCCTACGTCTGGACACCCCAAGGATTATCCGCAAATTCACCTTGTCTACAAGTGAGCAGTGCAAGCGTGCATATTCATTACTCACTAACTATGAGCTTCAGGGATGCAAAGTCGTCCTACAACTTTGAAAGGGAGGACAGCATCACGTCGACTGTCTGGCATTCCGATGTCTCGTACGAGCTGCAGCCCCCCGGGCTTACAACGTTCTTCCTCCTCTCGCAGCCGACGACAGGTGGAGACACATTGTTCACGTCCCAGATATCGACTCTTAAGAAGCTCTCTCCGTCATTTGTGGCCTTCCTGCGCACGCTCAGCGCAGTACACTCAGGGGCCGAGCAGGCTCAATTCTCGCGCTCCGGCAAGCGTGGCGGCATCGTGAGACGTGAGCCAGTGGAGCATGTCCACCCACTCGTGCGGCGTCACCCGGTCACAGGAGAGGAAGCATTGTATGTTAACCGACAGTTCACGACGCGTATTGTTGGCCTGAAGCGTGAGGAATCTGGTGCGTTTGATCACCGTGAGGAATGTCAACTGAACGCTAATGGAGACTGCGATTAGAGACGATCTTGAAGTTCCTTTACGATCATATCGATAAGAGCGTAGACCTCCAAGCCCGAGTGAAATGGCAGCCCGGGACCGTCGTGCTCTGGGACAATCGTGTCACTGCGCATGTAAGTCTGACATATGAGCGTCATGCCTTGCTGGACTTACATTAACCACGATTCATCAGTCTGCTATCGTTGACTATGGAAAGTCGAATGAACGCCGTCACGGTGCACGTATCACCCCGCAGGCAGAGAGACCGATTCCTGCTCTGGAAGGCCTTGAATTACCCAGTCTTTAATGGATCGTGACATGATATTGAATGAGAACTGACGAGCTTGAGTGCAACCCATGTTACTTGTATGCATGAGATCTATATTGCAATATGAAACCATACTATAGTGGCGCGACTTCATGGTGGTAACTTGAAACCTTTCAGTGGCAGTAGCCGAGGATGACGTTGTGACTTAGACCTTATACTGCACCTGCACCGACTGCAATTCTCTCCGATCAATACTACTTACCTGCTAGATATTCCTCGTGCAAGCCGCTATGTCTTCGGACGCGAGAATATTATACATAGTCTACTGCGGTGTCGCAGTAGCCGTTTTGAAGGAGTTCAATGCCGTGGTTACTGAGCCGTACATGGTGACTACATTTAACTTCATCTTGCCAGTTACTAGCCTCTCACCGGATTCACCCGCAATTCTGATGATAATCTAGGATGAACCTTTCCATGTACCGCAGGCATTAGCTTACTGCAAGGGCGAATGGTCAACTTGGGACCCAAAAATTACCACACCACCGGGATTGTACGTCGTTCACAAGTACTTACTGTTCCTTTGACAACTCAATTATCTCGCAGATACATACTCAGCGTGTTGTTGCACTGGGTCTTTATGTTCAAATGCAACCTGAATTTGCTACGTCTCACCACTACCCTTACCCTTTTTGCGCTACCGCTTGTCCTCACGCGATTGCTGGGGTTCCATCAGCGACGTCGTTCACCACCAATATTAGCACCTTTGATCGAGGCGCTTGTTCTGTCAACCTTTCCAATAGCGTGGTTTTTTGGTTTTCTATATTATACAGAGGTTCCAAGTCTTGTTTCTGTTTTGTGCACCGTAGTTGCTGCGACGCAGAATAGGCACTGGCTTGCTGGTTTGGTACGCGTTTCAGTTTGTCCTAAGTTTTTCTAGAATGCATGCTCACAACTCCAGGGGTGTCCTTAGCTAGGAATCGTGAGCTGCCTCTTCCGTCAAAACAATGTTATTTGGGTACTGTACGCGTATGCAGCGAGCCAGCTCATGCGTTTGCGATTCAAACGTGGATACGCCAAACTACACGATCCCCCCGCTTTGGGCGCTGGGCCAGGTGAGTCACGACAGGGTTGCTATGTCTGTGTTCATGGGTTCATATCGTGATTTCCAGGTGACTTTCTTCGATCGATCACGAGTGCCCCAAAAGCACTACCTGAATTACTCCCCGCGTTTACTCCTTATGCGGTGGTTCTCGCACTTTTCGGTGGTTTTGTGATTTGGAACGATGGCATCGTGCTTGGTGCGTTTTTCTCGGCCATAATTATCGAGATAGCCCCCAATGTTATGTATAGGCGACAAATCCAATCACGTTCCTTCATTTCACGTGCCACAGCTGTACTACTTCATTGCATTTGCAACGATGATCGGGTGGCCGGCAGTGCTTTGTGGTGAAAGCGGCCCGTTGAAGGTTGCCACCGAGGTCATGTTGCGCATGTTTGGGAATAAAAGGTGACCGGGTTAATTATGAGTAAGCGCGTGGATGCTGATATGGATCGTATACCGTAGGAGAACGCTTCTGACGGCCATCATATCGATCTTCATGGGGATTACTATCCAGCGTTTCACGTGAGCTTCCCTTTACTGGTTGATAACCAACTTACCTTTAGGGATCTAACGTAGTATTCATCACCCGTTCCTCCTGTCTGATAACCGTCATTTCACCTTCTATATCTGGCGTCGAGTATTCATGCTGCATGCGGCAGTACCTTACCTATTTATTCCGGGGTACCAAGCGTGCGCCTGGGCGTGGTGGATTCGTGTTGGCGAGTCGTTTTCTAGATTCCAGAATACATCGATGACATTAACCCTGGACATCATACATCAGCCCGTGATCAATCGCTGCTGCAGACGTTGGTCCTGCCCGTTTTAATTTTGCCTACATTGCTGCCTACTCCACTGCTGGAACCGCGTTACTTCCTGGTGCCTTATGTCCTGCTCAGGGCTCAGGTTGTGGATGTGCGGCCCTACGGTATTTTTGTGGAGGGTCTTTGGTACATGGTAATAAATGTAGCGACGACGTATATATTTCTGTACAAAGAACGAGTGGGAGTTGGGAGATTTATGTGGTAGAGCAATAAATCGAGTCATATATTTGGACCCACTGATGCAAACAAGACCACACGCGTCCGAATGGTTCGGTTCGAGTTGAAAGAAAGTCAGCCAAACATTCACAGTGCAGATCATAACGAAGCTCCAATTCCCCTAATGTTGCCAGAAACGAGTACCCAGCCATCACGGCCTTCTAAACCAACCACGCGAAGTTCTATTCGACACTCACTCAATTTCACGTCAGTAGGAAAAGCCTTGGCGGATGTAATCAACAAGGAGTCCCGCGACCGCGAAAAACTTAATGAGAAAGCCCTGAAGAAGTCCAAGGACTCTTCAAGACGTTTAAGTGCTATTGCACTCATGAATTCCAGCGCAATTCCCCAAGCTAACGCCACTGTATCCTCAAAGTCAAAGTCCCCCACTCCCGGGCACGCCAAGGAGGACGCTTCTCCATCCAAGACCATCACACGCAGTATCAGGAGACAGTCTGGTCTCCTCAGACCTGCTCCTGCTTGTGACGACATGGGGCTAAAGGTGCTAGACGCCGTTGGTGTCAGTCCTTCTATGAAGCGTTCGTCTTCCCTGCGCCCAAGGACTGCTCCTGCACCCACATCGTCTGCATTGCCGAAATATCGGCCCAAGTCCACTCTTATAGAGTCTGTTATACCCAAAAAAACTGTTTCCCCCGCTCGTGCCAGCACGCGCAGGCGGCTGAGCTCATCAGAGGAAGAGGACAAGGTCCATAGCCTCTCTTCCAAAGGCAACGTAGAGGAGAAGAAGCCTAAGAGTTCGATCAGTCCTCTCCCTCACAGAGCACTTACGGTGAAGGTTAACTTGCCTAACCTTACGCCTCCTTCGACGCCTTCCAAGATCAACAAGTCATCAACGCCGAAGAAAGCCTCGCCTGCCAAGGTAGAGTCCGGGCGACCAGCTAAAAGCATCAAGATAACCACTACGTCGTCTGCGTCCAAGTCAAACATTGCACGGCCTCCGTCGTCTTCATCGTCTCGTAGCTCTGTCTGCTCACAGGGTTCACCTCAGACACCCTCCAAGAGTGACTTTGGGTTCGGACGCTCAAAAAACAACCAAACATCAAGCCCTCTGCGTTCTACCGGTCGTCCTGCACCCGAGTCACCCCTTGCTCATCACACTCGTCAACATTCTACTGCGACCCTTGGCCGAAGTTCAACGCCCACGCCACTGTCGCAGCTTGCGGAGGAAAACAGCGAAGATTCCATTGAAGTTGATGATGTTGAACTTCTCCTCGCCCCTGCCGCTCCTCTTGGGGCACCCACACCTGCGATCCCCAGGATTCGGGCTGCTCGACCTCAACATAATGACTCAGAACCTGAAACACCCTCGCGCCCCTCTCTATTCCTTCCTACACGAGCGAATCTTTCTTACCTGTCACCTGCACCTCCGACCTCACAGAGCACACCTGGCCTCCGCCCTCCTAAAGCCAATAGTGCAAATCGTGGCTCGATAATGTCTTGGGAACAATTGACAAACGATGGATCACAGATAATTGCACAGGAAGAGGTAGAAAAAATGCTTTCGGAGATTCAGGCGCCCTTCACGCCAGCTGGCCCTTCACCGAACGTCGGTGTTCTTGCACTTGAAGTTCCTGAAAGTCCTTGCCTCTCTGCTTTGCCATCGCCGGGTGGCTATGGGTCGATATCCCAGGTTTTATTACCGGATGTTACGCCTTCGCCCGCAGTGCATCATTTTAACCAGGTGTTTGATACGTCTACGGAGCTTCCCGCCCCTATGGACTCGGGCACAGTCACTCTACTTCGCTTACAAGTGGCATCTGCCGAGAACACAGCGAAGGAACGCCTCGTTCGCCTGCAGGAACTGGAGGAGCAGCTGCACGCCGCGAAACGTTCTCGCGTTCAGGAGACTGAAGAACTCGCGAAGCAAGTCTCATTCCTGGAGCAACAGCTGCATATCAGCGTTGAGGCGAGGGAAAGGCTGGACGAGGAGCGCTCTGCCTTCACCGCATCCCTGCAGGACCAGTTGCGTCACGCGGAAGCTTGTAGTGAGCAGGCATCTAACGCTGCTCTTGCACGCGGACAGGAAGAGGCTGCTGCATCGTGGGCAGACTTGCTCAATCAGAAGCAGCAAAAATGGGAAGTATGTTCCCTCGCTCGTGAGATTAAGGTAGAATGGGGCTCTGTTAGAGAGCAGGCGGAGGTGGAACAAGAATTTTTGCAGGCGAGCCGCGAGACCCTGGGAGTATTTCTGGCTATGCTGGATCAAAGCCAGAAGCAGATGCAGTGCCTGCTTGCTTGAACGACGTGAGTGTCATCGGAATCTGACTTGGCAGCAAGTTGTCTGAACGTCGAATTACAGATTTATGCTTATGAGCTTCATCTATTCCTTGGATCAATTTGTACTACATGGATGACCCCTTATTCTTCTCGTTAACACTTATGCCCATCTACCGGCACTTAGTACGCATCACCTATCATCTAGCCATAACTACGAATCTTCCCTTGAGAATGTTGTTTACTTCTAGCTGTCACTCAGAAAGAACGTACTGATATGATACCGCCCGTCTGCCACCATTAAAACCAATGGAAGGGATACACATTATATATGTATAATAGATTTTAGTGATACACGTCAACCACTTAAGTCCTGTAAGATACAATAACCATATGGGTGATATAATCTGACCTGCAGAGTCTACATAACCCAACCAAGACGAGGTTATGCGTAGCAGTCCAAAGCGACTGTGCACGCATCCAGGAGGCAACCATAATTATCTGCCACGGTAGCCTCTCTTAATCTGCCAAGGATGGCTTCTTGGAGGGTATCCCGTCTAAAAACTGTAATCAGCATCAATAGTCTTCGACAAATAATTCACGCACTGAATAGGACCGTATGCAACTTTGACGTCGCATTGCATGGATTGAATCGATATAGGCCAAGAAGAGAACGTCCGAGTGTCAAATATGAAAGATATCAGGGCCTTCGCCTTCTTGCTAGGGAGCATAACTGTTACAGTTGCAGTGAACCCGGAACCATCATCTTCTCCGTGAGTAATGGCGACTGGGTACTTAATTGCGACCAACTTTAGTTGGGTTAACAATTGAGAGCAGGCAGACCAGTAGTCTCCTAAACGTTCGACGATCTAAAATTGTTGAGTTCAGCATGAATTTACCTGATATTCAGAAACTAGAAACTTCCTACCTGTCGAACGCTGAGATCTCCATTAAATTTTGCAACGAGTGCGCTCGCTGTCTTTAGTATCAACAGGCTAAGAGCGGGGAATGCATCTTTGTACTTGAGCTTCGCACTCTGGACTCGCGTTATCGACACCTCCTTGATAACTGGGCAAAAGTTCTCGCATGGGACGGAGACGTCATAAGATGACGCATATCTGAATTCAAAAAGCTCTGGCAGGACTTTTGTGACTTGTAGCATGTGAAGATTTTGAAGGGCTTCTAGCTCATCTGGGCAATACTTTAGCATTGCAAAGGATTTTTGGGGAGACAAATATACTACCTTTTAGTCTGAAGACTTCGGCATGCGTGCTGTTTTTCTGTACCTGAACTTGTCGTTCAGCCACCTGGATAGCATTGGTGGTTTCAAGCTTCTGAGCTTCAATTTCCTCCAGCTTCTCCTGTAGACGATCCAGTTTGGCTTTACCCTCATCGACGTCTGCTCGGAAGGCGTCAAGCGCAACACTACAAAGGTACCGCTCAATCAACTAGTTCAAGACTATCAAACTCGAAGCATATTCACCTTTGTTCTTGAATGGTCGTTTTCAGCTCATTCAAATAATCTTGGTCGCAGTTCTCGAGTTCAGCGACGTCAGCCTGTTCTTGTTCCAACTCGCGGAGAAGATTTTCGTATTCCTCGTTGAGAGCAGGCACAACTTCCTGGGTTTGACGGATAATATTTTCAAGAACTTTGGCATCCTGTCCTCGAAAATATTAACGTAACGAAACGGCAAAGGATACTGAGCATACCGCCTCAAGATCTCGAAACCCTTGATCCGCCTTCTCATACAGTTGCTCAACCCACTGCATCTTCCAGTCGTACCATTCTGACTTGGCCTGTGCATGCTTGTTGACCTTGATGAGCTTGAGCTGATGGAGGAGCTCATTCTGGCCTTCCTCGTCCGCCAGCACAAATTCTTGGAATAACTCAGGAGTCATCTTGAGGGCCTCGTCTTCTGCTTCTTTGTAGATGCCTTTGATTCGCTCGATCCAGAGTTGCAGGTCCTTACTAACGTGCGTGTACAACTCTAGCTGTGGCACATCAACTGCCATTGCAACCACATATTCAGATAGAGGGATCTCGCTTTCCGTTGACTGTCGCCTGGAAGGACGAAGGGCAGACGGGTGTACGGTAGAGCGACGGGGGGCAGCAATTTCATCCATGAATCGTATCCCGGTCATCTCAAAGAATTGCTCTATGGAGATTTGTGGGCCATCTTCAGGAGGGAAGTCTCCTTCAGCAATATCTCCGCGCCCTTGCTCGGTGGGGTTATAAATCCCCTCAGAGATAAGGGCTAATGGCGTTAGGTCTGAAGTTACCTCCATCCCCTCGAAACCAGGCTCTGGAAGGTCTTCTGGTATTTCTTCTGGTCCAGGGCTGTGTGGCCGAGGAGATGCGCGTACCGGTGATGGTCGAGGTGAATTGCGTAAAGGGCTTTGAGGTTGAGGAGAAGGAAGTGCAGGGGTGACAGTCGCGGGCGATTTCCTGAGCAGGTCAGCAAACGGGGAAGCCCCTCCTGGAATCTCATAAACGGGAGATTCTCTGGTTGGAGAGTCGTGCGGTGGTGCAGGTGTGGTCTCAGCTCTGACCTCCTCCTGTGACTCCAATACACTCGCTTTCCCCGTCGTTTCTCTAACAGCTCCCTCCTTCTCGCCTGCAAAGGAAATACTCTCCCTGCCAATATACGCGGTCGCTGTCTTGGGTGGAGCAGGAGAAGCAGCAGGAGCTGCTCCGCCCATACTTTTCCTCTGCGCGAAGTGTCCCGAGGGACGGCGAAATCCAATAGATGGGCGTTTATTCGGGCCTGAAAACGGCTCTACATTTACTTGAAATGGTGTCTTCTTGCTTGGGGAGAGCCTCGGAAGCCTACTCGACTGAATGGGTTGCTCCTTGGAGAACTCATTTAGTGATGCAGTCAGTTTCCGGGGACCAGCTAGCTTTTTAGCGGGACTGGGTCTGTCTTCTGATTCTGAGTCATCGACTACACTTTGGACCCTCTTTTTTGGCGAGGGACGAGCAACAGGAGGGGCAAAAGCTGCAGAAAATTTGGCTTTGCTCGGTGATTTAGTAGGTGAAGGAGGACGAGGGCGGGCTGGCGACGCTGGCGTTTGCCCGCGAGGTGTGAACGAAAACGAGAATGGCTTGGGAACCGTAGTAGGTCGTGGAACAGGAGTGGGTGTGAGTGCATTTAGGATCTCCCCAGGTGGCGGGGCTGGTTTGAATACAGCAGGTCTGGCTGCTGGCTCCTCATGAACACACTCCTGTGGTTCGGTCTGAGCGATATCCCCATGAGCTTCAACTGTTGGTTGCGCGGAAGGGAATGAAAGGTCCGTGCCTGCGACATCAGACTGGTCCTCGCTTGGCTCCTCCTGCCTGTCATATGTGGACGTGATCTCCATAGTAGAATTTCCATCCCCAATGCCAGCACTAAGACTGACACGGCGCATAAGCTGAGTGACATTGATAGTCTGGTTGCCGTCGTTTTCCACATCATCTTGCGTAAAACTACCCTCAGCGCTACTAAAACTGTCGTTTTGTTGTCCAGATTCTTCAACATCTATTCCATTTCCGAACCCGAGGGATTCACGAGCTGCTTGGAGCCTCGTGAGAGCATCGGTGATCTCCATGTCCTGTCCCCCATGTTCGTCCTCTTCATCGGACGAGGGAACGTATGGGGTTTCACCAGAGTGGGTTACTGATCGAAGAGCAAGCCAGGCTTCACTTGGGGGGGCTGGTGGACGGATGAGTGGAACAGTGAACTCCATTGGCTGAGAGACATCGCCTTCAGATACGAATGACTGAGATTGGTGGGAGTCATCTTCAGTATAAGACTGATCGGCAGGAGCCTGCTGCTGACCACCCCCCTCATGATTGTCTGGTGACGAGATTATATCTGCAAGTGGTTGGCGAGAAGGAGCGAGTGCCAAGGAGCGTCGTTTTTGAATATCGACATAAATGGCTTCGGTGACCTCCATGTCGTCGTCATCAAAGTTGAAGTCATCATCCGCAAAGTCGTCATTAATAAGCAACTCCTCATTTTGAGCTCGTAGATATGCAGCCGGCCCAAAAGCTGTATCATCGGAGTCCATATCCATGGACTCCTCTCCTGCACCATCACTGAAAGCGATGGATCGAATTGAGCTTCGGCGACGGAATTTGTTTGCTCCAGGATATGCATTTTCATTCGTAGGGCCTTGTTCAACGGCCTCCTGCACAGGCGAGGACTGAGGGGAAGCGGTGCTATTCGTATTTTGTTCCTGTGTTTCGAATAGCCGCACATGTGCCCGGTCTGCGAAGCTAACGCGCCGTGCAAGAGATTTTCGCGTGTTTTCGTGAACATGGGTCAGATCCATGGATTGCGTGGCATCGTCATCATCCTCAGGGATGTTGACTGCTGGTTTGAGGATACTTTTTCGGGGAGCCTACTGGATTGTAAGGAAAATAAATGGTAGGCGATCATATAACTGACCAGTGACCGACGCGTCTTCGAAGCAGGATTGATCTTGTCGCCAGGTGCAATAGAATGTGCTCGCCGCTTCTTGCCTGGATGAAGAGGCCGATTCTGGTTGGCTACCGCGATAGATTTACGTCTGCTGGGCGACCCTCTACCGCCATTGGTGGTCATATCCAAGCTGTGTACGTCCAAGCAAAGGCAAATCAAGAAAGGTGATCGTTGTCGTGAACGAACGATATAAAGGCTATTGTACTGAACACGCTCACGTGATACAGATTAGACGCGTCTCGTCACATGATATTATCGGGACGCGTTCGTGCAATCTCACTAATTATTATTATCATTAAGTATTATTAGTCTACATCCGTTCTGTAACGCCAAATATAATTTTCGCCATTTCTGCCACCTCATTACGACCGAGGTACTTCACTTGTACGAGCATAGAAAAGCATAGTATTACAGTCTACAAATGACGGCTGTCCCCGAAGCTCTCAAAAGAAATCAAGTAAGTAGTAGATCATCGCCCATTAGCTTATACGCATTCGCCTGATGTTTTTGTTTCCTCCACCCTTTTGGGCGTTTTTCTCCACGACACCAACTACTTGTTCTAGTTCTTCCTCAGTCACTACAGGCTTCTTACCCAGTTGCCTTTGAGGAGGTTGTCAGTCTGTTGTCGAATTCGTGGCACAATTCTCACCTCTTCTTTTTCTTCGTAGTATCAAGGTCGCCTTGCCCAGGCACGAATACAACATCGGGACCCCCGTAAGCTGCTCGTGCCTTTCGATTGGGTAGAATCGTGACAGAGTCGTCAGCGTCACCTGTGCCGTCCTCCAGAAGAGAAAGATCTTTGATTTGCTTCCCCAACAAAGACACAGTGCGAGTTGATCGACGACTAATTCTGGATTCTGGAATCCCTACTTTCCCTTTTGCCAGAGGCTTGGCGGCTACTTTAAATGGCCTAGACTTGGCCTTAGCTAGAGGGGCGTAGTCGTCGGACTCATCGTCTTCACTAATCGGGTCGTCCTCCATACTTTCTTCTTCCTCTGTCATTTGCTCGGTTTCGCTTTGAGCACTTGCATCGGTCTCCTCTTGATCGGTGCGTAACATTCGGTTGGAGGTGAGCTCTAATTGTGTTTTGGTCTTCCCCTTGCCGTCAAGAGGTGATGAAGATCGGCTTGCTTCGGAGTGAGCCGGCTCATCGCTATCTTCTATAATTTCTACGTTCTAAATCGGAGTCAACTCCGAACCAACAAGGGTGTTTTATCCTACTTGAACTCACCTCGTCTTCAATCTCACCTGACTCCTCATCCCCCTTCACCATCTCTCGACGCTTTTGAGGGGAGCCAATTAGTCCAGCTTGATGCAGCATGTCGATCTTGGCATCCATTTTCCGCTCGTTTCGCTCCACCTGACAAACGCTGTAAGTTGGTGAGTTGCCCTCGAGGTCCAGACTTTACCTCGCTCATAAGCCTCTGGCTGTAAGTCTTCTCAATTTCGCGCATCCTTTCTTCCATTTCCTTCATAACGTCTTCGCGAGTTTCCGCTTCGACTATCACACAGCGCATCTCCGCCTCGTAGAGCTGTGAAAACGGCGTCTTGTTGAACAGACATCGACCATTAGTAATAGAATCGTACCCGCAGGCGCAAGTCCTCTATTTCATCAAACAAGGCATCCACTAGCGGATTGATGGGTTCATCATCTTCCTCCTCACTCTCGCCATCTTCCCTCGCCTCATCCTCTGTATAGAGCAGATTGATGAAGGGTAAATTTTACAATGTAATAACGCACCTTCGAGAACCTCGAGATGCGCTTCGCTGACCTTTTTATTAGGGAGAAGACTCGATATCGTCACCTTCCTGGTCACAGCCCTGGGCAGAGCTGAGCCGGCTGTATTCAGCTTGCTTGGATTGGTCTGTACGCGGGGTGCAGGTGCGTTGTTCACGGTCGTCGAAACTTCTCTCGCAAGCGCAGAGAATTTCATTACATGAGAGTTCTCTTCGAAGCCGGTATCATAAGGATTGATGTTGACAATCATCACCTATCATTATAAGCTCTCCATGAACCACTTGCACGATGCTCCAAGCCGAAGACTTACGACTCGACCATCACCAACAAAGTAATCCATTAATACCTCCGTGAGTTTGCTATGCCTAAATGGCACAACAGCCAACGCCCTCTTAACATCACGAGTATCCGTCCGCCCAGGATTTGCTAGACTTTGTGCGAGGCGCTTTTGATTGGAGCGCATGACCTACGGATGGTGAGGTGCGATACTAGACAAAAGCATAGTCACCTACCTCCATGCATTGTCCAAGGACCATGAGAGACTTGTTGATGTTTCCGGCCTCCTTTAGACGATCGCCAGTTGTCTGCGTGTGCTTGGTTCGCTCCGATCCTGCTAGATCCACGAGGGTTAACCGCGATATTTGCAGAGAGCTTGGGTCCTGCAAAAGTTGAAGAATAACACCGTATTTCCAGGATCCGTACTGTACTTACATCCCGGTCACCCCGATGTCCTCTTAGAATCTTGATAGTCACCATACCATGGCTCCTGCTACTTTGGCTGTTAGCCAGCGTGCCGAAGACACGTCGGTGCAGCTGTCCTAACTCGACAAGTGCCTTTGCTTGCGCAGCACCAGTTACCCGAAAGTATTTCAGTCCTGCAATATACTTCCCCGCACTTCCAGGCCCACTCTCATCTAAAGCATCAGAGGCAGGTGAAGGTTTAACAGTGAGGGCTTTACGCGTCACCAGAAGCGGATGGGCGAGCTGTGCGCTAGTGTTGGAGCGAGGGATCTGTAACCGCGACATATCCTCTGTCACTTCAGCAAGAAGATCGTACACCTTTTCATTGTATACTTCCGCGTAAGATATCCAGATAGAGTACTCGTAGTTGCGGTCGAGCTTAACGATAGTTGGATCGATATCAATGTGATCCGTATTCGAGAGGTGTTCCGCAAGGACTTCTGCGAGTCGTGGCTCATCATCGATATCTGTGGGAGGCAGGAACTCAGAAGGATCAGCTTCTTCTACGCCGTACAGCCTAACGGGCCTGAACTAGGAGAAAATTAACGATAAGTTAATAGGTCGTGTATATTAAGCCATCACTCACCCGGCCATCGCTGTGCAACCCTTCGACGCTGTTAAAAATGACGTCCAGTGTCCGCGGCAAGATACCTGCAGAATCAGGACCATTGCCTCCCTGGATCGTATACGTCTTGCCAGAATTTGTAACACCATATGCAAACAACAAGCCATTCTGTCCATCCAGGAGATCACGTACAAGGGGAAGTGTAGTTTTTGCGAAGAATTCTGCCTGTTGTGTTCCTGGTAGGAAAACATGCGAAAATCTGTAGACTGACGAAGGTGCGACAGTTGAGACACGAATGTGCGGTCTGGAGCTGCCTGCACCGTCATGGGAGGTGTCAGTCATCTGTACAGACGTGTCGGATAAAGGGGCAAGGTAAGGCATAGACATGGGTTCATCATCCCCAAGATGAGGACGAATCCGCAAATAGGCCTAAAGGACGTTCTCAGTATACGATAAAAATCCAGTACGTATAATCCACCATAACGGGTTCGCGCTCTGCAGTTGATCCGTAGTCTGCCTGTGCTTGCCTAGTACCGACCACCTTCTTGACAGCAGGAAGCTTGGCATCAGGCGAATTAGCTCGATTGGCAAGAGGTTTTCGACCAGTTGTTCGCATTTTTGATACCTCAGTTTGTGCAATAGTTTTGCTTGGAAGTCTTGCTCGAATAGTCTTTATCCCTGCTGGAGGACTCGAAGGTGGGACTGGTGTCTTTGTTCGAGTCGATGCCCTGGTCGCTGCTGCACCAATCTTCGATCTCGTGGCCATGATGTTGCAATTTTTGCTACGATTTACCACTGCTAAGTATAGGCTGGAAGTCGAGAGGTTGGAAAGATTTGCAGAATGGGTTGAAGTTTGGACACGTAAATAATCACCCAGATGTGGCGTGCCCCACGCGCGCCAACGACGCGTCGCACCACGTGATTATTTCAATTCTCCACTGTTGCCGCCATCATGATACCGACGCCAGATCTTTCTCATTTGACTAGGCATGATCTCGAGCAAGTGTACGACCCAGCAGGTAAGTGAGCAGACATATGGGCATATGGGCTGCACCGTAACATAACATATCTCCAGAAGACACATTCTTGCTACTGGATGCCCTCGAACAGGAGGCGGAAGCGCTCCGGAAGGAACGTCCTCTGATCTGTCTCGAGGTCGGGTGAGTTTTAGCTTATACATGCTATAAAATGCTGAGTGTGACTCAGGTCTGGATCTGGATGCGTGTCAGCGTTTCTTGGAAAGATATTCGGACAATCCTCTTCTCGTGAGTTCGTATTCATCATTCTGGATGCAAGGCTGATTAGCAACAATTTACCAGTTTACCTTTGCACTGATATAAACAAACACGCCACACGTTGTACACTCGCAACAGGGAAACAGAACAAGGCACAGCCTGAGTCTTGCTGACGTTCTATCTGCATCTAATTCACAATTACATACTAGATACCTCTAGATCCAGTGACATGCTCGCTAGCGCAACCTTTCTTATCGCGATTGCATCACGCAGTTGATGTACTCTTATTTAACCCTCCTTATGTGCCGACAGATACAGATGAATCTTCCAGTGCTCAGAGTAGTGCAGGTATTGCAGGGTCCTGGGCAGGGGGAGCTGATGGAATGGAAATTACTAATCGTTTGTTACAAGACGTTGAGGTATCATCTTTCCCATTGCTGTGGAATATTATTAACTATGCTTCTCAGTGTCTGTTATCGCCGCAGGGTAGATTTTATTTGGTTGCCTTGAAACAAAACGATGTCCCAAGCATCCGATCCAGGATGTTGGAAGACTTTGGTTTAACCAGCCAGGTAAACTCAACCTGTCCAGTACAAGTTGATCACACTCTTACGATTGCTAGGTTCTCATCGAACGACGGGCGGGAAGAGAGTTTTTATTAATCATTCGCTTTGTACGGACCGCCCCTAGCTGATCCCGGCAGCGAAGCACGTCTTAATAATCAAACGGCATGAAATTCTTGGGATATCAAGGAGTAGCAAATGAAACATAAAACCAGCGGGCCATAGATCGTAAATTAAATGTGTAGTAGTCCCAAGCAAGATGTCAAGAAATGCTTACGCAGCAAGTTAATTGTCTTCTGGTCTGCGACCCCTGATACTGAATCTCGACGGCGACGTCTGTAGCTGCGATCGTTCGAGGGACACGACTGACGCGTCTCGTGCTAATGGATTATTCTCTGCATCAAATTCGAGACGGAGGCGGGCAAGCCCGCCGCCCTGGAGCTCGACGGTAACATCAGCAGCTGTCGACCGACCAACTTGTATGTGCCGCCAGATCTAATCAAATTTGTCAGTAAAATCATACCACAACCAACGAGATCTTAACGTACGTCAACCTCACCCTCAGCTAACAGCTTATCTTTTCCGAGCGTCTTATGGTCATAAATCCAGAGATGCAATTTGGGCGTGTGCGCGCTAGCACCAAAATTGAAAGACTCGTTCCTAGCATAAAATTTGAGAGGCGACATCATGAACAAGGCAGGAAGGTCTTACCATTCTGGTGATGATGTCTTAATACCGTGCTTTGTTTTGAACTCCTTGTCACCAACACGTATGAGTGCGTACGGTTTGGTGTCCGTCATAGACACGTCTTTTGCGCTCATCATCGTTACTCTGAGTGTTCCAGGCTCAGAAGGTGGACCTGAAAGTGAAGGAGTGCGATTCAAGGAGGGGAAAGCGGAGGAGGTAGCGGCATTAATATCTTCGTCTGCAGTATGCTCCCCTATTGGTCGCGATGCCTGGCCAGTAGCGGCCTCGGGTATGGTGTGGGGAACATCTAACTTTTCATGACTGCCTCCGAAGTCTCTCTTGAAGACATTACCAATGCCGCGAACGACGCCCTTGCCAGCACCGAAGGGTAATGATCCGATATGGGTCATGGCGCGGCCTGCGGAAGAGAAGGTCGAGGTCGTCTTCCGGCTCTTGGCAATAATCTCCGGTTGGAAGATCAATCGAATTGCCACACGCCCTTTCGCACCATGCTTTTCCGAGGAAAGCTCAATCATCTGTTCGGTGGCCTCGAAGGGTTCTATATCACGCAGATTGATGGTACCACGCCCAAGACTCTTGGATTGTTCGAGTTGGTTCCAATCGAAAACTTCGACGGAAAAATCGGCCAACTCTCGAGATGGCTAACATCCCGTTCAGTGGAAGATATATGTCGATAAATGAAATGGCATACCACATTAAATTCGAACATTTCTGACCAATCAGGGTTGAGAGTTTTCTTTTTGGTTTGAGATGTGAACACCTTCGTGCCATGAAGAGTGAAGACGGCGAATGGATCGGATGTGCCTAGGTATCATCTTAGAACGAGACAACGTGCACGTAGTAAAGCTTACCTGATCTGTCAGCAGAACGAAGGTCCTTTCCAGCCAAAAGATAAACTCGGAATATGCCTTGGTCTGCGGCCAAGGAGGTGAGAGGTGTAGATGATGCACGGGCTCTACAAACTGCTTACTGTTGATACTCTCTCTAGCCAAGAGCTTCACTGGGACGGGTACATAGCGGGTTTCAATCTCAACGGTAGACGAATGGCCATCTGCATGTGTGAGTGAGAAGGACGACCGACGATCCTGCAGATGATAAGGATCAACATCTACATCAAGAGCAGACGACTCACCAGGGTGGCATCTAAGAAAGCCTTAGCATCACCCTTCCATTCCGCCACAATGTCATCCTTGTCGAAGTCCCCACTCTCATTCAAGCGCAGCCAGACACGACCAAAGTCGAGCTCTTTAAGGAATCCTTCACCAACATGCGCCCATTGAGCATTTGTACCTCGCGATTTCAGGGTGCTGAAAGCAGGCCAATACGCGTCATCCAAGAGCACATCAAGACGAGCTTTCTTCTGCAAATGTCCACCTATTACGTTAAAGATAATTATACCCGACTCTTAATACGCAGATGAGCATGAGTACACGAAGGACTTTAGCCCACTCACGATGCTTGAACAGCTCTTCCTTGCTGAGCTCGATGCCTTCATTCGCAGAATCTTTTTCCGTCGGTGATGAAGCTTCTTCGTCCGTGTTTGCAGCTCCGTTCCCGTTGGCTCGGACTGATTCGCTAGAATCTGTTTGATGAGGTGGACTATGCATCTCTGCCTCAGTCATTGGATGATCGACAGTCACATATCGCTCCTCTTCATCGCTGGAAGAACTATGGGTGCTGATACCATTAGCATCATCGCGCTGGACTTTATGAGCGGCTTTCTGGATCTCGTTCTCGTCTGCATCAAAACACACATGCTTCACGTTCAAAGCTGATACGAATTCAGCTCTGTAGTGTAGCTGCCCTTTGTATGAGTTGCTGTCGGTCTGGATTGGCTCAGCAACCTCCTTGGCGCCAGTTGATTCGTAGCGGTATTGTGGATCAGCTGGCGACTCGCATGCGATATCACTAACAAGCAATTCCACCGATCCAAGGGAGCGATCCTGTGATCCTGGTCAGTCAGTCAGTCGTATGTACCAGCGGACAGCGACAAACCTTAGTCAGATGCTGGTAATCCATGACTTCCATGAACAACGACTGATCAGAAGTTAGCCTATTAGATTCGAGGACTGGTGGAGAATCTTGCCTCTCTCAAGGAATGGACTTAGCGACATTAAAAAACACAGATGAGTAAGGAAAAGCAATAAGACGTGCGACTGCATACCCGGGATATATATTATTTGATCCCACTCAGGGTTCAAATCTGCAGTAAAGGTTATTAGGGCTTATTCACAATTATTTACTACGCACTGTTGTTAATAACTTCAGTCCTCCCAAGAGTGACATTATTCACCAATACTCGCACATACGGATCACTCTGAAACAGACTGTTGTCAGCTGTGCCCTCCTAAAAACAACAGATGTATCACTTTGCCGCCAAAAGTCGCTTCCACGTTCCTAAGAATTGATTGTCAAACATGCTGTATCACAGTTCCTGAATGAAACTTACTTGACATCCGTCGCCTTCCGCAACCAAAGTCTAACAATACCTATGGGAGGCACATACTGATCTGCGCTACTCAAGGCGCCAGCCATCTGCAGCGGCTTCCACTCGCAACTGAGCCTGATCTTGCCGCTGTTGCAGCCGCTCAAAGGCCACCATTCCCTGTTAAGAGCGGGGTCCGTCTGGAGAAGATCAACCAGCCGGACAGACATATAACCGACCACAGGATCTCTGAGGAAATCTCGCTCATCAATCACCTTGATAGTGATGACTGAAGACGACTTGTCTGCACAAATGAACTCTGTCGACGACTCCCAAATGGGATTGTTCGTGTGCTTGATGATCTGCGATTTGTGTGTGTAGGAAGTGCTGTTCCCAAGGAAGACCTTGACCAAGGGGTTCAAGTCGCCGGAAAGTGATTTTGTAGCATCAAGTTCCTTAGCCTGGTGCATAGTCAAGCGAACAATTCCAACATCTAGCAAGGGTCATAAGTCTTGGAGGGAAAATTAATCATGGACGCACTTGTTTGAGGCAGATTTTCTTTTCCATTGACAGATTCAGGTTTCAAAACCGGGAAGTAGTTGACGTTGAGACGAATCGTTCCTTTATCCTTTCCATCTTTTAAAACGGGTAGCTCTAAACCTTCCTGAGTTGCATCCTCCAGTAGCTTCTCCAGCTCGAAGGTGGCAGCACCAAGAGGAGTGTCCTTACGATGATCATTGTAGTCAAGGAGACTAAGCACCAACGACTCTTGAAGGGAGTTGACCAGAATGAACTTTGTCTCCATCCATGTTGGGTTGTATCTGGTGGTAATAGTGAGGCCAAGCAAAGCAAAACGATGAAAATGGCTGACGTGCTCGGCTTATACTTAGTTCTCGCGAGTTCCTCGCGGTTATTGATGCTGATGCTGACATAGGGATCAGGAGAGCCCCCGCCAATCTTGTTGGCCTTAAGCCCGCGAGCAGCCTCAACGGTGACTTGAATGACGCCAATAGATGTATCAAGGGGAACCCCAGAAAGAAGTTGTTCAAGATTGAGAGTGAACACATTCGGGTCGTACATCATGGGACTGAGCGTGTCGTGAACCATATCCCGAATGAAAGTCTGTAGACCAGGAATCTGATAATAAGATGAGCTCAAGTCGATGATACTTCGTCATACCGCTACTTACGTGGGCTATGTCAAATCCGAGCGACTCGCCACCCACCGGTTTAAGGACGTAGTCAATAACCGGCTTTTCAAGGAAGCTGATATCCACGATCTGCACGTGGGGGAAGTTCGCCATCAACTTCAACCTAATCCTCATCATACCACTGAAGGCGATGTCCTCGAGAAGGACGGGAATGGAGGCTGTGGCAAGACCTTTGCCCATGCGGACGGATAGAACAATTTTGGGGTTGACTTTTTGAGCTGCTTGACGAGGGGACATGTCAGATGTATCATTGGGAATGAAGGAAATTCCCCAATCCATCATAATGATATCGTCAGCAGTCCTTGGAAATGTCCTAACTTTGTCTATGTGAGGAGCCTTGGTTCCAAGGGTGAAGGTCGTGAGGCGCAAGGAGTCCAAGAAGGCAGGAGTAGTGGTGCTCAGGATCTGATCAACAGAGGCGACAACAGTAGCAGAAAGAACAGGCTCGTAAATGAGCCAAAAACGGTCCAAAAAGTTGTTCATCCAATCAGCGGACTCGTGCTCGGACGCAAGGCGTGTCTTGATCAATTCCCGCTGAATGTCATCACGAGCACAACGGCGGACACGAGTCATTGAAGTCACATAATAGGTGTTGCAAATAGACAGCAAAAGAATCAGCCATCCAAAGCCGAAGTTGAATCGTGTCAAGAAATGAGAAGCGAATACAGCCTGTACAGCATCGTGTAAATGAGCTTATTTCAAATGGAAGATCATAGACTTACAAAGAAGATAAGAGCAGCATTATGGTACCACTGGCCATAATATTGCTCGGCCAAGAAAAGCTGAAGTATGTGGTTGTCTTTCTCCTCGCCTTCTTCAGGCGGAGGTGAATCAATGTTTGCAACAGCACGCCAACCGACTTTGTACCAATCCGGAATCGCTGGAGCAAGACCAGAGGGGTATTCTCCGGGTACTGTGGGTGCAGATGGAGTTACACTGCCCGATTTCTCCTGCTCTTCGTTGGTCGCTTCGTCCGTGTCTTCAACTGTGATGGTGGGGATGGGCGCTCCGACAATGGGTGGCTCTGATGTAGACGTTGGATTTGGGTGACGTAGCAGAGATAAAAGCGCGCCTTTTCCGCCATGCCCACTTCCGTCCTGCTGGATGATACTCTTCAGTTGGTCATGCTGCATCCCCGCAGCAGCAGCCTTCTGTTGTGGAGTGGAATCCGGGTCAAACGAGTGAACTGTGGCACCTTTAGATGCGTCATGGCTCATAATATCATGAATATGAGTTTCAGCTGTTTCTTGAGGTGGTTTTACACCACCATTGGAAGGTGTGTTCGTCGCCATGGCCAACGGCGTGGAGAGAAAGAGAAAGGAAAAGATGGGAGCGGTTGAGTCGGCTCAGAAGGGACAGCTAATAGGGTAGTAAGATAGACTTAGTGTGTTAAGGAGGTTGTTATAAGGAGCTTAATGATTATGAGGAGCCGAATACCGAGCGTCATGCCATGTGACCAGGTTGACATAGCATGGGAAACAACTTTGACCCCCAAGGTTGTCACAAGGACAGTCCATGAAATACTACAAATCTCAGGAGCAAGCTATGTTTATTCCTTCTTCCGACACATGAGTTATCAACGGTCAAGCTGGTTATGCTCCGCGATATCTCGCAAATATGGGCCTACCTGTCTCCGCTACTATTCGCAGAACACTAGTACGACCCCAAGAGCAAAGGCTCAGGTATGATCGATTGACCACTGTAGAATCAGCTCATTTATGTCCTCAGTCAAAAATCGCACATATCGATGCACAAAGACAAGTCTCACCCGCACTCGTTGACTCGTTTCATAGGAGACACGATTATCTTCGCATCTCCTTGACAGAGAGATGTAATCTTCGATGTCTGTCCTTCATTTTATTCATTGTTTCGAGCACTTAAACAATCTGATCACAATGTAGGTTTTTATTGCATGCCAAGCGAAGGAGTAGAGCTATCACCGGCCAACCATATCTTAACCGACGACGAGATCATCCGATTGGCAAATCTTTTTGTGAGAAGCGGTGTCACTAAAATACGTTTGACTGGGGGAGAACCTACTGTGCGGAAAGGCTTGGATGGCATAATTCGCAAGTTATCATCGACATGCTTCTGAATATTGACTAAGTTCTGTGCAGGTCGCCTCAACGAGCTCCGCCCACTTGGCCTCCAGTCCATCGGAATGACCACTAATGGAATCGCCCTCCATCGTCGTCTGCCTCTTTATATCGAAAATGGCTTAACACACCTGAATCTGAGGTGACTGTTATTTCTTCGTGCGTTCAATACGACATGTCTGATAGTGATCAGCCTCGACACTCTGGACCCCTTCAAGTTTGAGATCATGACTCGGCGTCCCGGTCACGATGCAGTTCTTCGTTCACTCAGCGCTGCCCTCCACAGTCAAGGCTTGCGATCAGTGAAATTAAATGTCGTCGTCGTTAAGGGTCTCAACGATTCAGAAGTCCTGGATTTTGTCGAATTGACTGCGGACAAAAACATATCTGTTCGATTTATCGAATTCATGCCCTTCACAGGTATCTTGTGTCCCCAACAATCATCGTCGTTGCTTACACCGCCACAGGAAACAAATGGGACAAGGCAAAGATGGTCCCTTCCAGCCAGCTTTTGGACATTATCTCAAGGAAATACCCTTCTATAACACGAGCACCCGACGAACTCAACGACACTGCACGATCCTGGAAGATTCCGGGACATGCTGGTAGTTTAGGCTTCATCAGCAGCATGTCAGATCATTTTTGCTCGTCCTGCAACCGCCTACGTTTGACAGCAGATGGCCAAATTAAAGTATGTTTATCGTGACTGGAGCGTGCCACAAGTGACTCACCCTTGGACCAGGTTTGTCTTTTTGACGCTAAGGAAGTATCCCTTAGAGATGAAATGCGACGTGGCGCTAGTGATGGAGAACTCTTAAACGTCATTGGACGCGCTGTCCAAGGAAAACAGGAGAAGCACGCCGGAATGGAGGACATTGATGTCATAACCAACCGACCTATGATACTCATCGGAGGTTAGGTACTTTCCTTCGAGGTAGAGTCTACTAGTGTGCGATGGGTGCAATATAGTGTCCTGATGTCAATCAACCTTTCCAGGCATACAGCCTCGCAAGTCTAGAGTGCGATCGTTGCCCTGCCTTCCTGCACAACACTACCTTGTCGATGGTACACCGTTGTTACCTCATGTTCATCGACGCTGGAGCTCGTCATCTAGCCAATCTGACCTCCATTTGACTCACATTGGTTCTGATGGTCGGCCATGCATGGTTGACGTCGGTAATAAGGAAGCAACAAGGCGTAGTGCTACTGCCAGCGGTCGCATATACATCCCAAGATCTGCATATGACCTTATCACAGGATCGGATAATGCCAATTTTACGGACGAGATGATCCAGAAGGCTCGCAGCAAAGGGGATGTGATGACAGTCGCCCAGCTGGCAGCGATCATGGGGTGCAAGCGAACCTCCGACCTTATTCCGCTATGTCATCCCCTCCAGATATCCAACGTATCCGTCACATTGACGCCTGAGCGTCGTGTGCGTCCAGTTTCACAGCCTGGTGATGAAGGCGCCCTCGAGTATAGCATAAAGTGTACTGCTACCGTGACATGCGAAGGCAAAACCGGAGTGGAAATGGAAGCACTGACGGCGGTATCGGTCGGTCTCCTTACGGTCTGGGATATGCTGAAGGCCGTGGCGGGTAAAGAAATGAAAATTGGGGAAATCATGGTCGCGCATAAAACAGGTGGCAAAAGTGGTGATTTTACTCGAGGTCCGTAACCATTAGTTTCATCACCGATGTACGTGTAGTCCTCAACATATATCCACAATTGCACCCTCATTTTTTGGCAACTTTTAATCTTATGGTTCTCGCGTGCCAAGACACAAACTTCAGGTCTACGTCGCTCCTCCTAGAGTCCGATTACTATATTTTACCTCTAATATACTCTACCCCTCCATCTTGCTCCACCTGCTCCATCTCTTAGCGTCATGCCATCATGCAGTATGTATGTTTGGTCAACGTCATCTGCACACCTGCAAATATAAATTAGCCTGGCTTGAAATGGTAGCGCTCTCCATGTTCAATTCTTCTCTTTTACTTTCTTCTTGCTTGCCGTCAACTCAACATTTGTGATGAAACTCGTCTTCGAGGAGAGTCCACAGGAGTATCACGATCTGTGGGCTGAAAATTTGAACGTCACAATCCTGCTCTGAAATGACACAGAGCTGCATCTGAAAGCTTGCTAGACTTGATCAGCTTCACATTTGGCCGTGTTCTTGAACCTAGTTCGGTGTAGGCCAAGAAATGTGCCCAAGAAATGCAAACGTGAGGTAAATAACTTGGGCTGTTGAGTGTTGACAGTCACCATCGCCTACCTTCGCCCACCCACTTCTACGGGCGGCACCAGGCTGCCGGGCATAGAAGTTCCAAAAGTCGCACCCATAACCAAAAAACAGCCAGTCTTCAATGACTCTTGCACTACGCTCGTGCGAGATATAGCAAGCGAACTGCAAGGTCGTGAGCGTCATATGATGAGATATCAACACGGGGGTACCGAGGGGATGTCCGATATTCATTGGGATATTGATATTGTAAACACTGCAATAACTCATTTATTGGAAAAAATCAATGAGGGCTCATGGCGAGGTTATGTGGTAAAAATGCGAGGATTGATATCATCCAGTATGCTCATCCTGACCTCGGCGGTATTGCATGATGGAAGGAGATGCACTCCAAAGACTCATGGAGGTGCATGAGCAGCCTCCGCAGTGTTACACTGGGCCGGGGGATTGGTATGATCAGTGAAATATGGTATGCTGTGGATGTTGCGTATGAGCATGAGATAGCGAGGAGTTTTTATCCAAAAGTTAAACCTTTGATTGTTTCTATTACACAACACTTAACATTGAATCAAAAAGACCATTAGTACTCGAAAGTGTCAAACCCAGCCACTCTATTCTTGGATGAAAGTCGCGAGAAGTGCATTGATGTCGGAGTCGAGTCGACCGGCTACTTTGGACTGTCGATGAGGTTATCAGAAATTGCTATGAAGTAGCAAGATTCAATTGGTCCAATACTAACGTCTTCAACCTTAATAACCGTGGGGACTGAGGTGATTTGCCACGGTTCGCCTCTGAAAATATTGGAGGGTGTTTTCCATCTGAGCACCATCATAGAATTGAGTGCCAGTCCACAGATGACGCGATGTGCCTGCCTACTCGGGCTTTCGACCAACATAGACAATTACCGCAGATGGCCCGTCTTCAGGACCGAAGGTATCTTGGATGGTCCGATCTACTGCTACACAATCCTGGCGGCCCAACAAGTCAGGACTGTGTGTTGTCGCTGTACTACATGAGACTCGCACTCACAGGACACCATAACTGCCCGTTCACGCGCGAAGAGTAGAAAATCAAGAATCGTTCTTGTGCGTGTTCCAGATCTTTAGGATCGGAAGGAAATTCGACTTCACGAAGCGGCATCTGTCAAAGTAGGACCAAGATCAAGGGTAGTGGTGAACATCCTAGAACGTCTATGGATTCGGAGTTCGGCATGCGGTATGTATAAACAAGCTTAAATAATCCAATGTCAATTACGGTATCAATGGTCAGGAGGAGCAATCGAGTCTATGTAGTAGCAAAGGCGCACTGTCGGTAACAGCATCGACAGATCGAAGCGAGCCGGAATGGGGAATTGTCTTCCTGCACTGTTCCATCTAAACAAAGCCCAATAGATGAAGATTAAATAGTGCATCATGCTGTTTTCGATGGCGAGGTTGTTGGGTGTGCCTGCTTCACGAGGGGATGAGAGAAATTGGCCGCCCGTCTCCCAAAATCACCATGAACGTCTAGTAGTATTTTGAGTGCGTTCCGCGCACGGATTCGAGACATCTCATCCCGCTTCGGTGTTGTCAGAGCAGTCTTGACTTCGGGTTTGTTCTCCTGCCATGGATACTGTTGAAAATGATTAGGTATCATATGCATGTACCAAACGGACGGACTGACAGGAAGGAGCTGCAAAGATAATTAGATGTTAGTGTATTCGGGGCACGTAGTAACAATCATATACCTTTTGCAAGTATTCATATGCAAGCAAAGTGAAGCCAAACTGTGGGCTACTTCTGAGGATACGTGCCGGTCCTCCCTTAAACAATGCCTTGAAACCTTCTTCCTTATCTAGAGGAAGTACCAGTCATGAATATCTCAACTTTACTAGATGAGATCGGCACTTACTGATCTTGACAAATGCATCTGTAAGACCTTTGTAGTGGGTCTGACCTTGTCGCGCTTCGACCTGTAAGCGAGTCTTCACCACATCTGTGAAAAGTATCCGATGGGTATCATCACGCGTACTACTCAAAAAGAATACGAACCAGCAGGAGTTGTTAGGTAGGCTGCTGGCATGCCACTGGTGAACTCGCTCTATCAGCACATGTCGTAAGTTTTTTAACGCAAGAAACCTTACGCAATGCCCGCTGCACCCAACGTTTCCAGGAATGACAGCTGCTTTCCGTTGTAGCCTTCATGGAAGATATCCTTTTTAAGGTGGGAATATGCTGTGAAATAGATGGCCGAGAACGGGATGTCGCGAAGCAAGCAGGCACTGGCCCCTTTATACAAACCAAGCACACCCAATTGGCGTACGATGTTAGCAGCACCAGTTTTTACTGCTCCTTCTACCTTCGCGGCTTCCCCCTGTATTTGGAGACGAATCTTACTAAAACTCGAGTAAGGACCAGGCTATGGCCAGGGTGCTTAAACTTACACAATTTCCAGGGGATTGGTAAAGATCTGTCATCGTTGTGGGCGACATGAATACAGTCTTTAAAAAAAAGAAGACAAACCACTTGACAACCACCAGCCGTTCCACCGGCTATCAACTCCCAAGCAAGCTTGATGCGTCCTGTCTCTGGATCCATAGCTCGACCACGGACGAGGTCATTGACTGTAAGCTTGATAGCTTTCTCTGGAGCAACGCCCTGTTAAAACGTAAGGCGAGGTGAAATATTATAGAAGTACAACGATAACGCACAATCAACTGTGGACCAAGGCCACGGTAGAAACCCATGAGACCTTCGTTGCGGAATATTTTCTGAGCACAGTCGATGCTATTCTTGTACAGCATCTGACCGACCACTGTACTCCGCTGATTTTGCATCCTTGAAGTTGTTCAGCAACGAAACTCGCGAAAACCCAGTCAAAAACGCACCGTGTCTGTCAACCAATTGGATTTGTTGTAGACTACAAGGATAATTGATGAAATGCACAGCGTACCTTTACTATCAAGACAAGCATATCAGATAGATCCAACACGGCATAATTCCTAATCACTTACCCATGTCAATAGGGTAGACAATAGTGGCACCGAAAGCCCCCGCAATTCCTATATTTATGTTAGAGTTGCGTCGCGATAGCGCTGCGCAATAGATAACATGCCTCCTTGAACAAAGCCGTAGGCAGACTTCAGTACTCCTTGAAGCAATGATGCATTCGGGCTGGCTTCATTGGCTTCGAGAACCTCGTGAGGAGCCCTCCACTGGGGATCCAAGAGTTGAGCAAAGTCTAACAGAGCAAGCTTCTTCTCGCGGCTACCTCGACCCGCAAAATGGAAAATGATAGACGCCTCCATGGGCGTGAAAAGAGCGTAGCGCGAGATCGCAGCAGAGTGATTAAGGAAGTCAGACTGGTCAATGCGTCCATCCTTTGACTTGGCGGTGGCCTCGCGTAAAATACTAACAACCTATTAGTTGATGACAGCCATATCAAGCAGGCGGAATTACCGCTCCACCATGTCCATCTCTACAATACAAAAGTTCGGGTCGCTTCCAGGCCGCAGAACAATGAAGCTCACCTCGAATAACATTTTGAAATGCAACGACCTCAGAATAAGATATCCGCCCACTAGCAGTGAGCGTGCATAACGTAGGCAGACGTTCAATAACTGCATCAGATAGTTTATGCCCAGCAATCTCCTGTTATGAGGGAAGTATATGAAGCGCAAATCATGAAGAATAAGTCGTTTACAAACCAAAATAATATGTTTGAATTCCTCAGGCCTAATAAATCCATCTTGATCCTTATCGAGATATTTAAAGGCCTGTCGAAGACGCTCTCCCTGAAGGCCCTTCATCAGCTGAGTAAATTCATTGTCTACCAAAAAGTTAATAAATCTGGAATTAGAACAATATCCGCACTGACATCCAAGAACGTGTGTGCCGTTTTTTCGCCCAAGATATAACTTAACCCAATCGCTGTGATCACGGTAAACACAGATAATTTAGAACTCCAATGGTACGTACCAGTCAAAGTCAAAAGGAATGGCAGATGGCCCAACGTTGGCCAAGAACACATTTTTGAACTCATCAAAAGTTATGGTACCCGAGCTGTCCCTGTAATGCGACCGCGCCAAGTTTGAGTGCTGCTATATATAATGGGACGGGAAGGAAAGACTCACACGTCGAAATACTGAAAGGCTATCCAATAGTCTGCGTCGGGACGTTTAAGAAGCGTCTCAAACACTGTGAAATCGTCCCAAGAAACCAAACCCCGCTTCGAGGAGTCGGCAACACGAAAAAGGATCGCGAATTGCGCACGACCTATTTTAGTCGAATCGCTTTTCGGAGCGATAGCATTGACAAAGCTGTCGGGGTCAAGATATCTGTCGTCAAGCAGTCAGTAAGAGGTCAGATTGTTTTAGCATGAATCATGATATACTTCTCCCCGTCGATCACGACCTTTGCATTGGCTTCAAATATTCTTCTCCACCGCTTCATCTCGTTCTCGGGTGCTGCAACCACACTGCGAACGCCTTTCAAGGCGGAGCCAGTCAAAGAGGAGGATGCCGCATCAGCGTCACAATGAACTGTGTCGATAACGCGTGTCATTGTTCTAGTGTCAAGACTCCGAGGTGAATTAATAGTGTCTAGGAGGTATCAGGTATGTCTATATGGCAAGAGAGGAAGCAAGCAAGTCTAGGGGGGAGGATACTTATGCAACACTAACTGGTAGCCTGCAGCAATGTAGTTAATAGCGCAGGAGCGAAGATACCAAAAATTTGCTCTAACAGGGCCAATGCAGTACTATTGCAGGGATAAACAACTTGGGTGATTACATAACCGAATCACACTGCCGAAAGACCTAGCACATGACACATGCGATGCCAAACGCAACGGGTTTCACTTGATTCCGAATTGTCTATAGGCCTCGCCGCTTTAAATAGGGCATCAATCAAGAAGCATGTCGGCGCAATGTCGGCGCCCTTATTCTAGATTACCGTGCAAAGGCCACATCACGAGGCAATCTAAAACTTATACAGTACATGTCTTTGTTTGGAGCAACAGACCGAACCATGTGCAATGCCACCTCGGTTTCCAGCTGATGTCCGAGTTTACTTTCCACTCTCTAATAACTACAATCAGCATAGCCATTGCACTGAGTCACGAACATTACCTGTATAATATCCGCTTCAGCCCTGTCTGGCTGGAGTTCGCGTGTGAAGCAATGACAATGAACCATAGGCATGTTGGCGTTATTACCGCTCAAATCCCGTTCACTAGCGCTTTCTAATAGAACTCCACGGAAGGCATCGAGGAAGTCGATTGCTGAGTCCGGGAGGTTCATCACAAAATGTGAGACGGTTTGACGAGACTGGTTCTCCACAGTTGACTGATCAACCAGTGCAGGTGCTGCAGTTGGAGAGGATTTTGCTAGTTGCAACCTGCGTTTCTCCTCCTTTTCTTGCATCTTGCTGAGTTTTGGTCCGGTGTATGCGGGGAAAGGATTATCTCTCGCACGGCCAATAACCTTTTTAATGAAATCACGACCATCCTCGCAGCTAGCGCGGACCAAACTTGCGACCTACCGAACAACGTGAGAACGAAATATATATCAAATGAAAGAAATACCTCACTTTATTGTCAACGATATTCTGGCTCAAGTATCTCGCACTCTCAGGGTTCAGATCGTTCGCAAATACTGCACACCCTTTCTTTGCAGCAGGAATTGCGAAAGGACCCACGCCAGCAAATACATCTGCAATGACGTCGGTTGGTTGGAAGAGTTGGACAAGCCGATCATGCTCTGTGTGAAGTCGTGAATTCCAATAAACACGGGTGAAGTCAAAAGTGAATCGGCAATTAGACTCGTGCTAGGGATTTTCTTAGCTCATCGTTCCATGGAAAGACTTGACTTACGTGCTCAACGACATAATTAGGTTCTCCCGCAAGTAGTTCCATTTTGAAGAACCGGTACGTTGTATCGATACTGTCTAATTTATTGACAACTGTTTTAATCATGGGATTTTTCTGTGGTAAATGGCATCAGCGGAAGTTCAGAATTCGAGGAATCAATACTTTCATCCAGAACAATCTGACCGATGATATGTTTATAGGGTAGATATTCTTTATTGAGATTCATGTGAGCTGAAGGACTTATTAGCGACGATCAAACGCGAATGCCATCACGCTCACCGAGGTGGCCAGTGATCGCGAACCCCGATGGAGAACCCTTGCAAAGCCCCTCGGGCAATATGGAATGTAAGATTTCATCTGGACATAAATCAATACCATCGACATGAGCAACCACGCAGCTCGTACCAGCTGTCCAGTAGTCATAGGTCAAGTCTAGGTTGTGCACAACCAGTGTAGCAGACTGTTCCTGCAAGAAATTGCGAACCTCCCACGAGAGGGTGGCTGGCTTGCAGATGGAACATCAGAAAAGCGCGTGTCGTTCAATCGAGAAATGCTACACGGTACCATCTTCAGATACATTCAGCAATACTAGCCTTTCGAGGTTATTGTGGGGGTCCCGAAGAACGCTGCGTACTTTTGGCAAATCCATGAGAGATCTTCAAAGTATATTAGATATGATCTCTAGACAACCAAAGTCACATACTTCTTCATGACATCAGACTTCAGCAAGGATCCAGTTTTGGAAGCAGGAACTCTGGCGGCAAGAACAGGGATAGTCTTTTTAAAAGCATCCCTTTGAATAGTGGTGTCCATCCAACGATGTACTGGAGGTGATACATCGAGTGTCAGTGTGCGCGCCATGATTTTAGAGAAGAAAGATAATCTAGGGCGTTTCCTCGAAGTTAAGGTACTTAGACATAATTGAGGTCCAAGCATGGAAGTTGTTTGTGCATGTCGGTCACTGCAGTGGATCACACACCGTGCACTACCTCCGACTCCTACTACAAGCTTGAGTCTGTGAACCCGACTGGAGTGACGCCGAGCAATCGATATGTGTTACGAGCACGACATTTCTGATACTATTTCTCATCGGGACACCCTTCCTCCCCCGTCAGTCCTGCGACATGTCGTCGATGTACATTGTCATCCCACCGACTCAGAGATTCCTGTGAAGTCAATGGACAACTTGCCCATCATCATCGGTGCCATGTCCACTCTTCAGACGGACCAAGGGTTAGTGCGAGACTTGGCTACTGCATTTCCCGACAAAGTCGTGCCGTCCTTTGGTTAGCTATGAATCGGCTAATCAATCCTGTGATACTGAAGAACCGCTGGTTTTGATGCTAGGTTACCATCCGTGGTTTTCGCACTGGATCGCACTGGCACCGTATGAATCAAAAGAAAATCATTATAGGCACATATTCAAGGATGCAGATGAGCACCCGGAGGCCTTCCAAAAGTTGCTTGTTCATCTACCTGAACCAGTGACCCTACGAACCATCTTGGAAGACGTTCGTCAGAATTTAATGGCTTTTCCAAGCGCAATGCTTGGAGAGGTTGGTATCGACAGAGCTTTCCGGGTGCCTTACGACTACTCCTCGTCACCCGGAGAATTGACGCCCTTCACCGTACCTTTTGAGCACCAGTTAGCTATCCTTGAAGCACAGCTTGACCTAGCAGCAGAGCTAGGCCGAAACGTCAGCATGCACAGCGTTAAATCGCAAATGGCTACTGTGGAACTCTTAGACCGCATGACTGATAAACATGGCGAGCATTGGATGAAAATAAGCATTGATATTCATAGCTGTGGCCTTAGCCCGCAAACGTGGCTGTCCATCGAGGTATGCGCCCTGTGACCTGACCTGACTGTCCCATTTGCCTGCATTGAGCTCAATGGGCTTTTGCAGAAGCGTCATCCAAATGTATTTTTATCTCTCTCAACAGTTATCAACAGTCGGTCTCCAAATCACCGAGCGCTGATCGCTGCATGTTCTTCGCGCCGTATCCTTGTTGAATCGGATTGCCACAAGATCGAAGACTGTGTGCAGCTTACTTGGGACATGGTGCTTATAGTTGCCGAAGTGAAAGGATGGCCAGTTGAATCGTCCTGGGAAGAGGTTGTGGACGAAAGCCAGCAGGGAGTTGTCCGACGTTTGGAAAACAATTGGAAGGAATTCGTGCAGGGAAACCATGTCGGACTTAGCAAGATCAGCAAATGAACGACCAGGGAGCGGTAATAGAAAGTTGTTACCAGGCTCAATCATAATGTTGTCCATGTTAACCTGCTCAGACTGGACCGCGGTTGACTGGTATGTAAGTTCAATGTATAACTGCCAATGTATTAAACAGAAATTTTTATTGAATGGTCCATGAATAATGAAAATGGTATCACCGCGACATGTAGCTTATGAGCAGGAGTAAGCACCCTCCAATAAGAATGCCAAGGATGACAGAGTCTCTCCGCCGTCGGCTCTTGATCATGGAAAGAAGATTGTTGATGCCAGGTATCGTACCTGTGCTGATTGTCAGTACGTGTCATTACGACTGTAGGCACAATACTGACTTATGACACCAGTCATGCGCGTGTTTATACTAGCCAAAGACATGCTTTGACGCGAAAATTCTGCCCGAGTTTCATATGCTTGGCTACGGCAGAACATTCAGCGAAGAATAACGAATGAGGATGAAACTTACTCGATGATCTGGTCTGTCATTGAATGAGAGCTGTCGATTCTCCCTCTTTCCGCCAGCAGTGAGTCTGCCGCGGAAGATTTGTATGCCCTGTCACAAGAGAGTGTCATCAATAGGACACTCCGCAAACGGAACGCAGAATTTACTCGATATCATTTCGAACGCCCGAAAGTAAGTTTACTTTGTCAAGTGCATGCTGGACATTTGTCTGCAAGGTATAATGAGGGTTAGGCTCACATACCACTGAAATGGGACAGACCTTTGTTCTGCGCAGTTCCTTTGCATAATCCTGATAAACCTCGCCATGTCTCTGGATTGCACGGGACATGGATTGTGATGGCGGGGTGTCCGGGTTGTTTGAGAGTGCGAGTAATTCATCATTGGTTTCTCGTAGCTAAACATATGTCCTTGTAAGCTACCAGTATGCGTGCTGGGGCACCTGTGTGTCCCACCTTCTCCAGGAGGTCCTCAATTTCGCCTTCGACGTCTTTCCAGCGTTCACGCGAGCCCGCCTCGATGTCGTCCTGGTTTCTCGTTATTGTCGATGCTAGGCGGGAGTACGAGGTAAGCTTTGTGTCGAATAAAGACTCCAGAGTGCGGCACTGCCTGTGCAAAGACTCATAATCTGCCATGACTGATAGTACTTGAGTTGGTGGTGTCCCCAATGGCGGGGCAGTAATAATAACACGTCACTGTCACAGCAACATTCATTTTGTCACAACGTCTACGCCGGACCGACCGTCATCATAGTCTATAGACATCTTCGGTAGCTTCTGCCAATAGTACTGTCAGCTTGGAGGTATATAAACCTCCTCGATGCTGCTGCCTCGCCTTACCCTTATTTTATCCCGCCTACCGTTTAACTATCTTCAAGCATTTTCTATAATAATGTCTTCTGCCAAGAACGCATTTGACCTGACCCCTCAGAGACCAAATCTCTTGAGGAAAGGACTCCCAGCAGAGTTCAGAAGGCTTTTGTAGCCATCAAGGAGGTCCGTTTGATGTGCACTGAAGACGCAATTTTTGCGGTATCGCAAGGGGCTCAAAGTCCATTCGGGTTCATCATCGGTCTTTGCAAAGGCGCGCTGTCCGCTTCATCTACTCGATTTCGCACCTTGCTGACAACTTATTTCTAGCTCTTCAAGAAGACGGATACCCCGCGTCTTCGACAACCATCCTCTGATTCTCCAAAGTACTTCCTTGGTAGATCAGAATGTAGCGTACTACCGCGATGCTTTCTCGTCTTCCCCTACTAAGGTTAGTAATTCACAATTATGGTCTCATCAGACGATGAATTCTCTCTTGACTCTCGAACTCGGCAACGAAGGAAGGCTGAGGCGTCATACAGAAGGGTGGGATCACCTCTCTGGATGGATTCCTAGGGATGATGGACGAGCACAGGAAGAAGCTCTTTGCGTCTGCAACCAACGCCATTTTGGTGGCAAAATTAGTTGGACGAGCCATATAAGTACGTCATACTGTGGGATATGATAAATGTTGCCGCCGCCGCGTAGTCTCCGGCAAATGTTACTGGTTTGTCCACGTAAGCTGTCCTGTGGTTTGAACTTCGCGTCACACCATATCAAGCTCGTGTCAATTGCCTAGCCGGCTGGCCGCGTCAGCCATACTCGCCGCGTGTTCTGCCAACATGCAAAGCGCTCACGGTGACCTGAAAGGATACTTAAACCCAAGCACACCAGTAGCATTCAAGACAACCCTTTAACCACCTTCAACCATGAAGCTTATTTTAACAGGTGTCACTGGTGCTGGTATGTTACTATCTCTATTCCGGGCATGGAGTCCCAAACCTAACGCATCCCTACTTATCTGCCAGCTGGTATCCAAATCTTTCGTCAAGCAGTGTTAGATGCAGCCATCGCGAAGATCACGGTACTCTCTCGTAGAGCACTCCCATCATGGATGGATATTCCCGAAAACGACAAGACAGAAGTCATAGTTGTGAAAGACTTCTTGGATTACCCTAGTGATCTTCCTGCTCGTCTGGCAGAGCATGACGCCTGCGTTTGGGCACTGGGGAAGAGCTCAGTAGGCCTGTCAGACGAAGAATACACGCGCATCACATACGAATACACCATGCACTTCCTGAACTCCCTGCAAGAAGCAAGGACGAAGGACAAAACGGGAGAGCCGTTTAAATTCGTTTTCATTTCAGGAGAGGGCGCAGATCCATCTGGCAAAAGTGACCTCAAGTTCGCGAGAATCAAGGTATGCGTCTGTTGCTTGATATTTCAGTAATCGCAAGCATTGGAATGCTCACGCCGCATCTAGGGCATGACTGAAAAAGCTCTCTTTGATCTCCCTCCGTCCTCCAACGTCAAAGCGTCTGTCATGCGACCTGCTTACTTCTTTCCCTCCAAAGATCACCCATCAGACCGAGATAACATTCGTTCACCAACAGCAAGGGCTATGGATTGCCTCATGACGCCCATTATGAAGACCATCCTGCCCTCCATGTATACACCGATTGAGGACCTTGGGCTTTTCGCCGTAGAGGCAGCTAAGGGCCGATGGTCAGATGAAAAGTTATTTTCAAACTCAAAAATGAGGGAGTTAATCAAGGCGTCGCGCACTCTGGAAAACCACTAGTGAACAATACTGGCATTTAGAAGACTACGTACATATCATGTCCCACATCACATATCATTGCATGGCTGGAGTTTCTTATAGTACACAGATATATAATGGTATACATCGAGAACTTCGAATTTCGAGTGTCATTGGTGAGTACAACGTGTACTTATCCTGTTGACCAACTCAGAAACCGAACCAACGTCTAGCGCTCTGCTCAGTCGCAAGTCTCTTAGCCTAATCGAGGTTAGCAGACAGATATGACAACTAGTAACCGAATATTCACCTGCGCCACCATATCTTTGCTCCCTTGTTGTAGGGAATCAATCCGCTGTTCAATGTTTCCCAACATCTCCCTTTGGTTCTTATTTAGCACTGACTCATCGGAGAAGTGGTTGGACGATTATGTACGCACCCCCTTTCAGCAAGAGCATCGTTCAGACGAGTATAAACGCCACTGCGAGCGTTCTCCATCGTCTTCATGACACCGGGTCCATAACTGGCGGTAGTGTCTTGTAATATTTCCGCAGGATCTGGTAGTGGTATAGGTCTGTCGGGGCCCGCAACTATATCGATGTTCCAGATCAACAATTGAAGGTATTCGAGGGATTAACATACGTAATGCATCGAGCTGTTCTCCAGTCATAATGGGTTTCCCATACCGGAACCATGTGCCCAGCAACGAAGGGGGGCCAACAGACACCGGCTGCGGGTAAGGGGGAATTTCATGATGGAAACTTGTCAGATCAACGATTGGGTGATCATAAACACGACGGGTCTTGAAAAGTGTGCCAAATACGATCTGTTCAAGTATGCCTGATTCGTGACGCCTCGAGGCAATGAAATCTCCTGTTTCGTCCACAGACACGACACTGGCGAATAAAAACTCAAGAGCACGACCAAAACGCAATTTGGGAGTACGTACTTTTCACATACTTTTGCAAGAGAGAATGTATGCAGGTGCTCAAGATAAGGTAAAGAGTACACCATGGCTTCTGGTTTGTCATTGAATGCTACGAGTACGTGAGAGTCTGGGTTTGTTGTTAGCACTAGTTTGATTGCTAGGCTCCGAGTCGAAGAGCTCACTGTTCTTCTCAATCACTTGAACGTGTCCAACTTTATTTTTCTTGCTATTCCATTCTACTTTGGAAATCCTCTCCCCTGAGATATCAAGCGTACAACGAGCACCCCTGGCACTTGCTGTCACCCAGAAGCAACGCGCAGGATTGTTATCTCTAGTTTGAAGAGAAGCAGCAAAACGTGATCGATCGGCACGCCAAGCAGTACCTTTCTGCGAATCGATCACGAATGAACCACCTTGCATCACATTTGGAAGGCCCTCGACCCTGGTGACATCTTGTGCAAAATCATACAGCGAAGACTCGGGATCCCGGATGATCTTGAAGACCTCCGTGCTGCCAGACTCATGGCTGGCGATCAGCCGCACAGCTAGCTGTGCATCTAGTCACGGGGTCAGATAGAGTTACATCGTGTGTACTAGGGCATACCCATGCTGACAGTAGAAACGGTCCACGTCAGAGAGACAACAGGATCTGCATCTTGATTGCGGACCAGAAGCTTAGACTGCCTTTTCTGACGCTGTGGTCTAAGGAGAGATGGTCCACGCAGATCGATCACTGCGACAGAACCATCAATGTAACCAACACCAACGAAACCTATTTCGCGTCAAGCAATTCATGCAACACTGGGCTCGAAGGAGAGCATACCTATGTCCGACAATGCGCAGCATGTCAAGGAAATATTACCCCGAGGTAGCATCAAGAAGGGATGGTACCTCGTCCCTGGTCGTAAAGAGACATTACCAAGCAGGATAAACTCTTTGTTTCCCTCTATTTCGATAGGAGAGGTGACTTGTGTAGTGTTCAATTGATATACCACCAGGTCGCCTGATTTCAGTAGCACGACACACTCCAAGGATTCGGGGGCTAATTGGACAGTGGCAACTTCTGAGACACTGGAAAGTGGTAGGCGACTGAGATCTATAGTGAGATCATGAATCGCTGAAGGAAAATTCTTCTGAAGGGGAGATGTGCTGGAGCTGATGAGAAGCTGAGGGCTGGCGTCGTGGAAACGAACAGTTAAGTCGCGATGACAGGTGATAAGGACTCGGCGCGGATGGCTCTGAAGCGCAGTGTGAATAATCAATAATTATGGGTAATCAATTGATCAGTACCCTGGAGAGCCTCAGCTCGCTGAGTCTTGTATCGTCTATCCATGCAGATCCTCCAGTTATGGGTAAATCCGCATCACCAGGCACGAGCTGTTGTCCCACGAGTACATCATGCATACTTCGTTGTAGAGTCAAGAGCTGTGCATAAAATACTCCACCAAGCCCACTGTACAATTTTGAGGGAACGTGCATTGGTAGAGGTTCTTCTGCGCCAAGTGTCATATCCTCTAGCGTCGCAGAAAGGTCATGTATAGCATCGCTGTGTTCGCCGCTATTCTGGACGTCTGTTCCCGGCAGCGAAGACATCATTTTTGGAGGCAGGAATTGTCGAGCCTCAACCATCCGTGAATCAGAGGCCCCAGTGAGGAAAAGCATGGCAACAGGATCCCAGCAACCAGAAAAATGCGGATTAGACTTTGGAAAGAGGACGAAGTCATAAATAGGCCCCGATGATAGATAATAAGTTGTTTCTAACGGAATCACTGAAAGTCGCATTGCCTTTCGGATAGAAGCGTGGAGCCCAGTTTTGGAATCAGATGGGGCAGGAGGTTCCGGAGAGTTGAGAGCGGGCATTGTGTGTACAGTTAACCGGCAAGGGTCGTTACTTCTGTCGCCTCCCAAAAAGACGAGAGCAGTTGCTCCTCCTCGGGGATCTGAGGAGTTCGGGAAGCCACACCAAGCGACCCTATAGATTGGCTGACGTTCTGACATATCAGTCCCCTTTTCATCTGAAGGACCCCCGTTTTGCAGAAAGTTTTCAAGCTCCTCCCCGTTTATGACATTAACATCCAAATCTGTGGATGTTCGCACCATCAAAGGCTGATCTTCGTCTTCCACCGCCCAAAAGGCGATACAACCATCTGCATAACCCACAGCGAAGAAATGCCCAGCTGGGTGAATAGCTAGAGAAGTAACGGAAGGCCACCGATGTGTGAGCACTTCCTTGGAGAGTATGAGTTTACGATAGACTGCAGTTGGAAAAGCTCCGACTCACAGATTGGTGATATCCTCCCCCTCCTGGTGCACCAGCAGGGATTACAAGTTCGTACGCCCGTAGAACGTTGCGTGAAGACTGAAAAGGGAATGAACAGTTACTCTTGGCAGACACAGCGGTACAGTGACAATGAATTCAAATACACACCAGGTCGTACAGTACCACTCCCCCTAAAGATTGTTTCAGGTACTTGTATTTGATCGTAGAAATGACTGACCACCGAAGGCTACCAATATTAAGTTGAGGTCTCGCGGATGCGCGACTAAATCGACAGGTATGTTGCTAAGGCCCAATGTAAGCAAGCCTCGACGGCAACATGCCAGTGTTGTTGCACGGACCAACCGGGCAATGCATGCAAGGGATCTACCACACTGCTCGCGATCTTAGTCTGAAACATATTCCACAAGTTCGGGATGACATAGGGTGACTTCTTCAAACACAGAAGATCATATGTTCTGATCTCTCCCGATTGCAGGGCAAGAAAGATCTGGAAAGAGCAATCTTAGAAACGTCTAAGAAACTCCTGAGTTTCAGTGCCCACATGGGTATGCGAAGGTGATAACATAACAGCACTTGTGTTCAGATGATGTAGGTCAGCAGACATCATTACTACAGCAATTGATCACTTGCGCACTTGATAGCATGGTCAAATCTCGTCGACTTCGGCGGTTCGTTCAAATCTTTCAAATTCCATATATGAAGTCGATCGCGCTCATCTAGTGGTATGAAGCTTCAGCAATTAAAAGAGGTTGACGTACTGGCGAAGAGCTTACCGACAGAGAGGAGTTTGTCTGTGGAGGCGGCGAGCTGCAAGATCTTGACCGGAGAACCTTCTGGCGTCTGCACTGAACTCTCTACGCCAGGACTGCCCAGCACGCAAATCAAACCGCTTGCCGTGCCTAGAAGTAAAAAGAGAGTAGTGCCTGAGTCACAGTTCAAACACTCTGACTCAAGTTGAGAGATCTCACCGACAGCCAAAAGGCTCAATGTAGGCTCGTAAGTCAGCACTCTTGTGCCCAATAAATAGTCAACGGTTCGCAGCTTGCCAATCTCCCAATCGTCGGGGTCTCTTCGACCAGTCGAAAGATCTGCAAGAACGTGTCTCTCTCCGAACATGACTGCCGGCGTGTCTTCCTCGGGGTCGGGACACTTTCAAGTTAGCCTTGTCCTATTATGATCATGAATTATCACAATCAACCTGCTCCAAGGTTAGCCAGCAGCAAGCGAACTAGGTCCTGCAGTGATGGCCAGAGACAAAGTGTTAAACGGTACTGCTCATGACTAGGTGACCGTGACGTTGCCAAGTGCAGTGCCGCGCCGCGCTTAATATGGTACTACAAGTTTCTGTTTCAAGTTGCTCACGCTGTCGGTGTGAGAGGGTTGAGTTGGATCGAATAATTCTCCTTAGCTAGAGCGTTTATGACCACGTTTCGATGGAGTGTATGGATGCTGACTTACTGACTAGAAATACAAAAGTAGGTAAAGATAGATGCTACAACGCTAAGAAACTGTAGTAGAGTCCATTATGACGATCTCGGAATATTTGGCATCTTCTCAAACACGTTCACTCGCGAGGATACAACTCTGCCACCCGGATTATTGGATTGCGGCACTCCGCCTCTGATCTTCCCTAACCAGGTCCGTTTAGATGAATTTCTAGAGGTTTGAGGTTCAGATGTGGACCGAGGACTGTTCGTAACGTCCGAGATAGTAGTTGTGGCTCGTCTTCCTGGTGAAGGCAAACTAACCATGCTTCTGACAGAGCGTACCGGCGTAAATCCGGATCGACCTGAGTGCAATGTTTTCCGGAGACGTGGCGTAGTGGCCGCCTGCATGTCCGAGTCGCTGGTATAGCGGCCCTCGGGTGGAACGGTTTCCCTGTCATCATAATCTGGTGCGCGTCTCTTCTTTCCCGCAGATGTCGGTACCTCGTCTTCAGGGATTCCGGTTTGCGTCATACCTGGCTGCATGGGTTTCCTCTCTGGTGTTTGTGATCGGGATGCTGCTGAGGTGTTCGACGTCGTTCGATCTCGATTCAGGATTGGCTTAGTATCTGTGAATATAGACACCCGGGGCACAGGAGGGACAATGGGCGGCGGGGGCGGGGGCGCTGTTTGCACAGACAGTGCAGCGAGGTTGGCCGGTGGGGTTTGCGCAGATCCTTTCGTAGAAGCAAGTTTGCTTTGTAGGTTCTGTACCTTGCGTGTGAGGGCCTCCACTTTCGTAGACAATTTCTTGTTCGCCTTCAAAGCTCTATCATAATGTTAGTCTAGGTGAGGGAACCGCAAGTGAATTCGCTTACTCCAATATCCGATCGTCATAGTCTTCAATTTCAGCGCACTTGTTTTGCAATAGCTGATCCATTTCGCGATTTTTCTCTTCCAATTCAGCAACGACGTCATGAAGTTTAGGTTCCGAACGAACTGCGTCCAATTCCCATTGGAGGGATGACATCGCCTTCTCATGTTGTGTTGTTTGAAGTGCAAGACTAAGCTCGGCCGCTTTGCCCGCCTTTTCAGACTGAGCGAGTCGAAGCTGTACCTGTTCGAGGGTCTCCTTGAGGGAGGAATTGGATGTTTCGCTGTTCATTGTTCGTCAAGATCGTGCCTATGAAGACGGCAAGCCTACTTACCTCTCCCGTACCTGTTGCTCCAGATATCTCGTCAACGATATCGAGCGCTGAATCTCTGCTTCCAAGCTGGTGGTCTCCACTTGCAGCGATTGTTTCTCTGCCTGGAGACTTGATAACTCAGCTTCAGCCTGCTCCAGTCGCCAGCGCGTAGCTTCATTGGTCTGTCGAAGTTCCGCTTTGAGAGCATCAAATTTGGCTTGACGATCTGCATGCGAAGAGAGCTGGTCATCGAAGGCTGCTTGATCTTGCTTGCGACAGGCAATTTCATTCTGTAACTGGGTACGCAACAAATCCTGTTCCCGGGATCGTTCGTCAAGGCTGATACTAAAGTCTTGAAGATCTCTTTCATTGGCTTTAAGAACAGCATCTTTCTCCTCCTGATTGTCCTGCAATTCGCGAACCTGTTGTTCTGCTTGTCGCAGAGCGTCCATGTGGGCTTGCCTTGCTAGTTCAAGTTCGTTGATTGACTGTTCCACGAGGTCCGCAAGACGCTGGCATTCCTCTTTGGCAGCAGTGAGTTCGTTCTGGGTGTTAGATAGCGTATTTCGTAGGATATCAAGTTCTTCAACATGTTTGGCACGTAGAGAGTCCTCCGTCACGGCTCTTTTCTGGTCGTCGTCCGTGAGAGCTGCGATTTGGTTGTTCAATTCTCGATTGCGTTCCTGCACTTCTGCAAAGCGAAGGTCGGCACTTTGCGAAAGCTGCGTAGCTCGTGAAAGCTCTTGGCTCGTGTGCTTGAGGCGCTCTTGTAAGTCTCTGACTTCGACAGCATGACGAGCATGCAGATCTTGTAGCGCAGCGCTACTCTCGCTAGCTTGAGGTTCCTGAAGGTCGTCCTGAGCTCTAGACAAGGATTCGCAGGTGATCTGATGGCGGGTGCGAAGCTCGTCGAGTTCGTCCTGCAATGATTGCAGCTGTCCTTGATGTTCTGAAATGCGACGAGTCGAAGCAGCGGCTGACTCATTGGATATTTCGGCGAGATTTTGCTCAAGTACAGCCAACCTTGCATCGCGAACTTCTAAAGTGGCTACTTTGTCTTCGAGTGCACAGCGGGAGGATGAAAGTTGGGCTTGCAACGTTGCAACTTCTTGACGAGACTTCTCCAAGTTGCAGTCACTGCTGCTCAATGCCTCGCGTACAGTTGCAAGCGAGACCACTAGCTGATCCATTTCGGTACGTTCTTGTGACCGGAGAGCTTCAAGATGACTCAGTGATGCGATGCTCTCTCCCAAGTCTCGGATAAGCACTTCTTTCTCCCCAGCAAGCACTCCTATATCTTCAGAGAGCTTCGAGTTGTGGGCTGTAAGAACAGCTATCTTGGATAATATCTGTGGTTCTTCGGCGAGGTGCTGGTCGACCATGCATTGGGCGCGACGAGCATTTGACATCGCTTGAGCGACGGTGACTACCATTGACGATAGCTCATCACTGTGGGTGGTTTTGAGACTGTCGTTCTCCTCCTGCAATCTTTCCACCTCGAGCTCTGCTGCCTCAAGGTTGGTGACAGCTTGGTCGCGAGCATCTCTAGCTTCTGCACAGTCTTCAACCATTGCCTCCTTTTGCGCCGACATCATCTCCAGCTCCGACATCATCTCGGAGATTCGTTCCTCCTGAAGTTTGAGGTTGGTCTCCAGGCGGCGAATGTCATGTTGGTGAATGCCGATCTGCTCCGTGCGACGGTTGACACGGCCTTCAAGTTCCTGTATCTGCTCACGAAGCGTGTGAGCGATCCCAGTTGCCGACATGGTAGACAATTGTTGCGCTTGCAGAGCACTATAGCGGTTATGAGCGTCTGTTAATTCTTCCTGTGCAACCTCTAAGTCCGTTTGGATATTCGTGACTTGGAGGCTGAGTGAATTACGTTCCGATTCGATGTTTTGGTACGCTCTTGTAAGCTCTGCTAGTTGTTCCTCTGTTTGCTGGAGCCCATCGCGGGTGTCCTCGTGAGATGACTCTGCTGCCTGTACTTCGACAGTCAGAGATTGGACTTTGGCTTCCAGCTCTGTGACCAGTAGGAGCAGGTGGCTACGTGACTCTTCTGATGCAGTCAGCTGCTGGCACGAGACCTCGAACTTGCTTTGAAGGTCTCGTAAAGTAGCATCTCGCTCTGCGACTGATTGGGAGTGGTCAAGGACTTGGTTTTGCTCGGCAGCATGCAAACGACTGCGTAGGTGATTCACAACGACGCCCAGGGCTGTAATGAAAAGGACAAGACGCTTGCTTTGCCGATTGTAGGCTAGGAGCCTATCCGCCTCCTGGGTGAGTGTGTGGATGCGCTTCTCCAAAGTCCGGACTGTGATTCGAGTCTCGGTCTCGGAGAATTCGAGGGCACGTCGTAGGTCATCTCGCTCGCTTCGTATTCTGTCTACAGCCCTGAGCAAAGTTTCGATGTAATTGGCGAGTGTTGCTTCATCGGGGTGAGCAGAACCGCTGGTATTGGTCGGTGGCAGCGGAGTAGAGCAATTTGGGTACAGGAAGCTGCTGTCGAAGTTGGATCGGATGTCCTCGACATCGATATCCATATGATCCTGATCAGTGGCCGTCGAATGCCGCGTCGACTCCTCATTGCACTGGAGGTCCATAAGCTCTTGTTGTAATCCACTAGTTCAACATCAGCAATCCATCGGGCTAGTGGCCAAGTATTGCATACCTCTCAGTGACCATCAGAGCTCTAACACGCTTCTCGCTGTCATGGAGCAGCTGATTCGCTCTGTCCAGCTCCTGACGTAGATTAGCGCATGCGTCTTGTACTTCCTTTTTCTCCTCCATGAGGTCTCGCGCTCTCTTCTCTGAGCAGGTAAGCTTCTCCGACTCAGCACGTAGCCTTCTTTGCAGCTTATCGTACGCCGCCTGCGTGGGTCCACTCTGCTGCTCGCGCAGTAGACTCTCCAATGTCTCTATCTTTACTTCATCTTCGTCGATCCTCTTCAACAACTCTTCCTCCCTCTCCATTGCGTTCCCCGCGCCCTGACTTGATTTCAGTACCTCCAGCTCCTCATCCTTGTCCTCTATTACTGATTTGAGCTCCGCGATACGGGCCTGCATAGTCTTCTCCGCTGAAAATTGCGTATTTTGTGTCTTGACAAGATCTTCCTGAGCTCGAGCGAGTTTCGCTTCCATGTCGCGCAAATTCTTATCTTTATCCGCCAGGAGAACCTTCGTATCGTTAAGTTCTTGCTCCAATGCTGGTGATCTGAAACTAGACACGGAGGAAGACCGAGGCCTCCCACCTCGCTGCGGCAATCGAGAATTGGCTGTCGGCTGGGGTTTTGTATTTTCCAGCATCCTCTCTAGCTCACGCACGCGAGACTCCATATTTCGTTTCTCTGTCTCCAGTTTGAAGGCCTGAGCCCTGACTGACTCCGATTGGCAAGACATAGTGTCAAGCGTTGCCTCGAGCTCCCGTGCTGCTCGTTCCTCAGTTTTCAGTCTGTCCTGCGCAGCAAGAAGTGCAGCTTCTCCATTCCTAGAGGTCATTTTCTCGATCTTGAGTTCATCTGAGCGCCGCGCTAGATCGCTTTCAAGCCTGAGAGCACGATCGGCCTCGGCGCTGAGCTATTGAGCTAGGGGGTGAGTGGACGTGGTGATCAAGTAGACAGAAGTCAAAATGACCTTGTACAATGTTTCATTGAACGACGTCTTTATCTCCTCTAGTTCGGCCTCTCTCTTCATGAGGCGGCTTCGCAGGCCTGCATTCTCGGTGTCTGAGCAGCGAGTCAGGAATGATTGTTAAATTACGCGTTAAAAGTGTACCTTGGCTTGCTAATTTATCTTTGAGAGCTTGCGCTTCTTCAGACACATCGTACTTTCCGATGTCCTTGAGGGACATGACTGTTGTGGTCGAACACTACGAAAGTACTCTAGTGGCAGGACCGTCAATGCCAGCACAGAAACCAAACACAGTTCAACAGACCGGCGCGTCGTGTCACGTGATCGTGTTTCTTTGAATGTTCTCACTCAGGCTGTGCAATGTGCCATTGTGCATATGTTCGTTGTGCCCCCCGGGGCAACGCCTATAGACTAACACAACATGGTCCCGTGGTGCACATCGTGCGGGGGCTTGTGCGGTCCACAATTCGTGTCCTGTCAGGATGAAAATTCCAAAGCGTCACATGCTACATAAGTACTCTGAACGTTCATCGAGAAGGTACAGGCGTAGTAGACGCGAACAACCGAGCAGAAACCAATGCCGACAGAATGTAAGGCGGCAGGCCACCACTACTGCTAAACGAGATCGACACCCGAAGGTGTCACGATGATTGCATGCTCTGTGGATTCAGCGAGTAACACTTAGACGACCAACAAGGCAAGCGGCCGCTCTGATTCAACAGCAATCCTTGCGGCTGGCCTCGTCTGGCTTCCATTGTGTCAGGTTGTGTCCGACCCACGAGGCCTGAGGCATTCGATGTTCAAGCCAACTCACCCAAAATATACGTCGTAAGTACTTCAGTTTGAATCGTCTATTATGCAGGTCTCCCTTGTCCGAGCGGTGTTAGGAACCAACTACACATCGTACCATCGATGCGAAAGCAGGTACAACTTGCTAGCTAGTCCTCACACTCCGGAACTTGGCACATGCACTTAACCACACTTTCCTACTAGGGCCAACTGGTCAGCCTGGAGTCAATCCTGGATGCAAATAACACCGACTTATATTCACACTTTCAGGGATGTACGTTGAAACACATTCATAGCCGGTGCATATGTGGTACATTTGGATGGGATATATTTACACTGACAAACGTAGATGAAACAGCAATAACGGCGAGGATCTGCCAGACGAAGGAGACAGATTCTTTGTGTGTTGTGATACTATTGAGATCTCAAATATTCAATCTAAAAGGATCGCTGCTTGCTTTTTACGTTCTGAGAATAGTACTTACTCTGGGCAGAACTCCCCTGGGGCCACTGCAAGAGTGCGGGCAAAGCTTGCGCGACATCAAACAGCTTATGACAATGTGCCAGCAGATTACAAGCAGGCCTCGAATTTTATTGTCGCCGATATCACATTGGCTTACACAACATAGTATTCCATTTCAACCCGCTGTATATGAAGACCCGGATACCCATACCACACCATAGTAAGTCGAAGCTTGAACTTGCCAACGGCACAGATACAGGCACATATAACCCCCTCAGTCGGACTATATGGAAGGAAGACAGTCGTTCCTTCTTAATTGTGTATAGCGATCGTAGTGATGACCAAGCCCTATAGATTACTGGATGTGAGATTGCCAGCAGTAAATTGTAGTCAACATTTCACGTTTTGTCATCATGATACTTTCACCTTGAGTTAACTTGAAATCTGACAAAGGCCTCACAAGACTAGTACGTGGCACAGCTCACCTTTCACTTCAGTACTCATCTGTGGTTAATTATCCGGAAGATGGATGTCAAACCTGAAAGCACTGCATTGAAATGGTAAACCTTATGGAGAGCATGAAAATTTGGCACTATACAAGACCCACTACCAATGTGGCGGAAATCTAGATATTCATCAGCGGGTTCGATTGAGCTACAGAGCGCTCTGTAGCGCTCTGTAGCACTCTGTAGCGAATTACGTTTCCCTGATGTTGCGATTCAAAACAACTTGGGCCTTCACCAATTCCAGCACTTCTTCTGCAGCACCCCAAGACCTCTGAAAACCTGCCGGTCTTGTGAAGGTGTGTTATTAGGCGATCACATTCATACTTTCTAGGGAAAGGCTTACCCAAAACCATACGCATGTACAACGAGCATGGATTGTTCACAGTCACGGTCACTTGTGGGACTCCCATTCCACGGAATAAGGTCATGCGTGCTTTGCAAGGGCAGCGCGATTCGCTCTAGCTCGACTCTTGGCCCTCCTTCTCTTTCAGGTCTCAAACCAACGTTATGTTTCAGGATTCTCGACTCGGCACTCTTCAAACAAGGGGCCAATGCGGCGCAACGATCAAATATTCCTCTCGCAATCTGCATATCTAAAGAGGTGTCCCAATTCCTGAACTGGAATACCCCACCGAGGATTGCAGTATCAGATTGACCTTTTCCAGGACGGGGAATGATGTATGTAACTTCCTCGGTCCCTAGATCGCAGGACTGTAATGAGGAGCTAATTACCACGGCTCATTCCGAATACGCACCTGACTCAACAAGCAAACACTCCTGCAGACCTGGCGCATGTACCAGAATCGATTGTCCGCGAACGGGGTATAGTTTCGTGTCTTCCACTCCAATAATGGATCTCGAACCTTTAGGCTGATGTTAAGAGAGCAACTTCCGAAAGAAACCCCTTACCAAGCGAAGACGCATTCACCAGAATACCATCGGGCCCCACCAGGCTCCTCAACTCGTCCAAACTCCTCACATGTCTGCGTTCAAAGGTGACTCCGCGGGAGATCAGTTCAGATTGGAGCCACGGAAGATATTCGGCTGGATTAACTGAAACCGTGTCGAATGCGACTCCAACTTTGAATGGCTCAGGGACATCAGAGGGGGAAAGTATCCTGATCTGCCCTCACGTTTATCCCGGTGTCCGCAGTCATAAAATAAACTACATACATTTTGCACAAGGTCTTTCCACCACAAATCTGAAATAGTCTTCCTTTGCGCGGTATAAAGCCTCGTGGGTAATAGCTGGTTTGCTCCTTACTCACGATCGAGGATGACTGGAGGGGTTTAGACTAACCTTAACCAACCCTGTTGGGATCATGTCCCATAACTTATTACTTGGTTGTTGCAGGATCAGCTGGCGTGCATCTCTTAGTCAAGGATAACACGTACAAAGTTTTCTCCTCCCACTTCCTAACTCGTTCATCTCTGCCTCCAAGTTCCATGGGAGACCAATTAGCGCCCTGGTTGCTCCCCATAAGTTGTCAGACTTCTAACATTATAAACAAAACTCACAGCGTATGGGCTAGCCCAACCTTGAGAATCTGTGTCTTCGGGCAGTTCCCTAGCGATGACCCTGACATTAAATGAGACATCGTCGTCCAGAGCAGCGAGGTACGCAATCGTTAGCCCAAGCACACCTGCTCCAAGGACGACGAGAGATTGCTCTGCCTTCGTGGTAGACATCGCTGATAGTAGTAGGGGTGGTTAATTAGCATCTGACACGACGACGACGATAAACTCACCAGGCACCGGATCGTTCAAGTTCTCTCGAAATGCGATAAGCGTTCTTCCGCTTCGTTTCTCTGATCTCGTGTTGTACCAGTTACTTTAGTAAGTAAGGTTAAATTAATGGTTAACTGTTTACATAATACACTGCTAACCTCTGCTAACCCTGCAGATCCTCTGAATTAAATTTCTCCGTCGACGCATTCGAAAAATTCGTGCAAACCTTCGAGCTATGAAAGTCGTAGAGGCTGGGAAGTCCACCTGCCGTCGACATACTCAGATGCGCACTTGTGAAGAGGTTGGCAACTTGGAGATTGCACAGGATCTTGAAGCATCCTTCGCGTGGGCACCTCTGCTCTTGACCGATGGAGATAGGCCTTCTTGCAGGTCTGGAGAGTATCTCGCCCAACGACGTTCCCATTGGATCTTAGTAAGAGTTGAGAAGGAGTGGGGAGATTCGGAGCGTTGGGGTGCTGTTTTTGATTTTGGCGAGTTGGATCGAGTCGGACAAGGAATAATACCAAAGGCTATTCTAGATGAGGTTGGGGTAGTCAATAAATGTTCACACCTCAAGGCCTCGACGTTCACTCATGGGCAATTCTTCGGAGCACCATAAACCATAAACGATTTTAATTGGTTGACTACTGTCTGTCTTACGTCATCCAGTACTGTAACTAAACACTTTTACAGTGCCCTTCTTGCCGAAGCTTCTGAAGATGCGATGGAGTGTAAGAACTGTGAGCTGAGACAACGTCAGTACTATTGCGCAAACTGTCTGAGAAACCAGTACGCAAAACACCTGTTATGAAGCCCAACCCGTGCTGACATTGCCTGACACACAGTCTACGCGATTTCCGCCTTCAAATTCGCCATTTTTCCTCGGATAGAAATGAACATGTTGCTCGTGCATCCCGGGCATTCAAGTCTATTGAATCTGGTCGCCTCCTTCGTGCAGAGATTGCGCGAGCGGACCTCAACCTCGACCAATTAGCAGATAGCCTTGCCAAAGTGAGAAGAGACTGCGAGAGCAGTACGTGTCTTACCCTTGCTCCCGTGTACTGTTCTAAACGACCTAGAGCGCGACCGCCTCCGTACCCTCAGAGAGACCCTTGCTCAGCGCAGACGCACACTTAACGCTGCACGCCTCCTTCCACCCCAATCACAAACGCTCACAAAGGAATCTCAGGAGCTCTCTGTCCTGAGCCAAACTATTGCTAGAGCACGCTCAGGCCTTGTCCAGGAGCTAGTGGAGGTATTTAACATCGTCGAAGTTGGCGGACGACCTGCAGTGGGCGGGCGGCCAGGCGCAAGGGGAGAATGGACTGTTGGTGGACTGGTTCTTCCAGTACCGGGAGACGTTAGACGTACGTTACAATTGATTACTACGCCAATAATCTGATCACCCAGGGTGTATCATAGGATACCCACCGGATCACATCAACGCCGTGATAACACATACCATTCACTTTCTGGGACTTCTTACTTTCTACCTAGGCATTAAACTCCCTTTCGAAGTTTCGTGGTCTTGCAGAAGATTCGGTGTCGGTATGCCTTGGATCGGAGCAGGACGAGGGAGTGAATCTTGGGCAAAGTGCGTCTAGTGTTCTCATTGTATTTTCGGCTTGACTTTTTCACCAATCACTATGTCCTCCCACGGATAGATGGACAGCCAAACACCCTCTGCACCTCACCTCAAATCCTTCCTCTACTCCGTCTTCTCCCTCCTCCTCGCCATCCCCCGCACCACCCGCCTCACTAGCTGACTCAGAAGCTCCAGAACAAGCACCAGCACACGGCCAAAACCAATCGTTCACCACCGGCCTTGCAATGCTTCTCTACAACGTGTGTTATCTTGCTCATAGCCAAGGTGTCGAGATTCCTTTGTCCCAGGCGGGCGATGCGTTGAGTAATTTGTGGGCTGTATGTTGTAGCGGAGAGCTTGGGCGGTGAGTCTGCGGCGTTTTATTCCTGCTTTGTCGTTTATTCATTTTGTCATCCGAAATGCACGTTCTCATGTTGATCTTCCATTACAGTCGGTCGCACTCTACCACCCCGCTCCTATTACCTCCAACCCCTCCCTCGTTTACGCTCGACTTTGCCCAGGTCCTTCAAGCCACTGCTGCTAGTCCTGCTCGGGCAGCACGAATACGGCCGGGACGCTCAGCGCAAGAACCTGGCATCAGTAGAATTAGGAGTGAACGTATCATAGAGGAGGAAGATGGCTGGGATGTGGTGGAGCTTGGCGGAGAAGAGGGATTTGGATAAATGCACGAGCTTGGGGAGACGGTCAATGATCAGATGGTGGTGACTATAGATGTTTGGGACAGTTCGATTTGTGACCCCGCAAGAGACCATTGGATTTGCATTAATTTTGGTGAGTACATGTGTACATAAACAATTGGCATTGGCCTGTATCTTATCCTGCTAGCTCTGTATCTACTTAGAAGCCTATGATGGCGCTGGCACGCATGTATTTTGTATTCATATATCTTGCGTCTGGAATTGTGTGTTTGGTTTGACTGCTCACAGGGCCAGTTTGGAAAACACACTACACCAGCGTGTTCACCCAAGGCAACAACCCTGTAGGCACAAGCAGTGGCACCAAACTCGACACAAGAGCTGCCCTGCCCCCCTGGACCGTTATCATGAGACCCGTCTTTGAAACTTAGGTAGTTTCATCTCCTGCTATTCGGAACCGCTTGGTGCGCGCCGTATGCCACACCAAAATGACCACTGTGATATTATCTGCGCCGTCCTGCATTGCGCCTGCGCTTGCTGCGTGCTTCTCAGCTTTCTCCCGTGCGAGGGGCTGCTGATCCGATGGACCGAACATGACAGGGATGAGAACCGGGGGAAGGAGTTCCTCAGAGAAGGGAGAGTTGGGGGGAGATTTATAGCGGGGCGCATTGTTCTGGGAGCCTGGATTCGAATCTGGAACAATCAAATGATATGGTTGAACGTGAGGTAGGCTCAACTACACCCTCGCAGAACTTGTATCTAATGATGATCATACTAGTCTGTACATGGTCTCAGTACTAGATGTATCCATAAGGGATACGAGCTGCCATATCGTGAGTTTGTGCAGGAAGGCCCGAGAGGCTTGACGGTGATTTTTATTTTTGTTTGGCTCCTGCGCAAGCTTGAACTGGCAGATTGATGGTATGACAGTGGTGCACGGTCGAGAGCTTTATGAAAAGGCAGAATCTAAATCTAAATTTTACGAAAGACGTTATGAGACACGGCGAAGCAAAGTAGCGAGCACTGATTGACGTTGCTTCATGCGTTCGAGACCTCCATTTATCATCAGGGGGCCGTAGGAAGTGCGCTGGGTAGAATATGCATAAATCTGCATTAATTATACTAGTATGCGCGAATGGGAAAATAAGTGGGATCCAGAGAAGAGATCAGCCGGGACCTTCCCGGGTTCCCTGGAGTGAAGAGCACGAATCAGGTTGGATGAGAACAAAATTACAGGTGCGAAGCCAAAGTCTAGTATGAAGATCGCATCATGACTTTTTAGCTACGCCCCTTCTGTGACTCACGAACACTTAAACGCCGTACAAAAAAAATCATACATCGCCAAAGTCCTGGCTGTAATGATGCTGTCATTGCCGGCTTTACTCACAAATCGATCCCACTGGTCCCTCAAGATTCTCATACCTATGCAATGACCGCGAAAATCACGTAGGAATAAGTATTATGACGCCAGGTACTCGTCGTAGGGTTCTCACCGACAAACTGACGATTGCAAATGTAGAATAAATCGAGGGCTCAGGCTATAGCTTACGCCGCTTTCCAAATCCACTCTGGTCGGCCGCTGCACTTTTCCGTTTGACGCTCTCAACGAGGTTCTTGAGGCTGGTGTCATCCACCTTTGTGGGGAGTCGTGTGCTTGTCTCATCTTCAGGGCGACTCCTTTTTTGGCGTTTAGTTCGTTCGTCAATAAGTGCCACCATACTTTTCGTCTTTTTGAAGCTGTGAACACATCAGCGTCATTGGATCACGCAAATAACGAGTACTAACTGAGGATTGCTGGGATCGATGGCGAATTGATAGTCCTCGTGGATTGCCTTGAACCGGTCATCTTTAACGTCGATAATGAAGTCGTCCTGGACTTCATCATCATCATCGAGCACTTTCTTTTTGCCCCTTTTCTTTGTGCCCTTCTTCCCTGCTTTGACGTCTGACATTATCTCCTGGTGTAGCACTGGCTTGTCGTCATCCCGTGATCTTGACACACGCTTCGCCGACCCCGATGCATTCTCCGCCTCAGATTCTCCTTCTCCTTCACTGCCACTTAACCCCTCGAAGAAGTCGTCATCGAAAGAGATATTTTTCCCAGGCTGCCCTCGACCTTCATTATTCGTGACTGTCGTAGCTTTCACTTTGACCTCTTCCTTTCTCTTTTTGCGCTTCTCCCTCATCTTTCTTTGATATGCCTCCATTGTCGTCTCGTCTTCGGGATTTTTGGCCTCAGTGAGACCAGGGGTGAACGTGATCTCCATGTCCACATCGTCATGTTTTCCTGCGTCGTCATCCTGGCCCCACCCTTCTGGAAGTTCGTCGTCGTCTCCGGCAAGAAGTAATGTGCGAAGTTTGTCTCTCTGGGCGTTCTTCTTGCTCCTCTTCTTCGATGCAGGATCTGGATCATTATCGGACTCAGAAGATGATGATGCGATATACGCCTTGAAGTCGGCTTCTTCAATCTCTTTTTTGGTTAGTGATCGTCTAGTAATGTGATTGCGCTCTGGATCATCATCGTCCCAAGTGAGCTTGACTTTTGAATGACGGAGAGCCTAGAGTGCAAAATGGATGAGGGATGAGGAATGAGGGTGAAAACGAATTTTCCCCTACATCTGTCACGAACTCTACTGCTCGATACCGTGTTCCAGGATCATCTGTCGCCTCGTCACTGCACATGGCTTCGGTTGGACGAATGTTCAAAAAATAATGTCAAACCGGACTCACCGATATTCTTCATCGAATACCATCTCATCGGGCACAAAGCTGAGGTCGAACACGTTTGCTGAACGCTCAAGCTCAGTACCTTCGAGTTCGTTGTAGATATGCACAGCAGCTTGGGCGGTATCACATTCGACAATTGCGTAGTAATACCTTTGATTGAGCATTTCGTTGAACACTGCGCCAAAGATATTTAACGAGGAAGCGCACCGTAATCTCTCCAACTGATACTTTCTCAAAGCATCTTCATCGTAGTCCGCTCCGTCTCCGGTTTCGTGGATGGTCCGTTCATTGACATCCTCTTCGTTTTCTACTTTCTTTTTGAATACCTCTACAGGTGGTCCCTCCTTTTCCTCCCTTGCGATGCGCTCTTTCCCAAACTCACTTGGATAGACGCGGACACTCAGCACCTTCCCTCTTGCGACCGTCGCCTTTGCGCTTTTCGTGTTTTTGAAAGACTTTTCATCTTTGGGTAGCACTGGCACAGACGTCGGAAGGGTAGCAGGTGCAGCTGGCGAAACAAGTGACGAAAATATTTTGTAAAGATGTGCTGCACGGATATGGTCCCAATCAAGATTAACAACAGCTAGTCTTCTGGTCTTCTCCGTAGCTTCTTTACTGTTGACCTCCGGGGCTATCTTTGCATATGCAGCAGCCTGTGCGTCCAAGTCGGCAAATGTGCTCTCATCAAGATCGATCTCGCCTTCTTCCTCGAGGTCTCTGCCTAATGTGACAAACCCAGGGCCATCGCTCTCATCGTCGGAGTCGCCCGCATCCTGACTTTCCGCCTCTGATTCGGAGGAGGACTCCATGAGGACGCCACCACGAGCATAGTCAGGTAACGTGGAAGTTGGAGCCTCTGCTTCTTCATCTTCCTCATGTTCCAGCCGATAAAACCGCCTGAGGTTGTCCTTTTCATGAGTTTCAGAAATTTTACGACCAAATTTATCCACTCGGCCTGTAGCAAAAATACGAGGTGAGAAGCAGTAGACGATAGAGTTTGAAGCGCACCTAGTTTTTCCTTTCCTTTGCCTTTTTGTTTCGATGTCTTCTTTCCCGCCTTGTCTTCATCAAAAATTCCTTTGAAACGTTCGTCAACTACAACTTTTGAATTGTGTTTCTTGGGGCGTCGGAAACGGGGGTCAGTCTTCAACCGCGCAAATCGTGGGTCAGACATGGCACGTCGATCTGTCAGCGACTAGACAAGCGACAGACGATAAGCCGATGCGTGCTATCAGTGCGTGATGAAATGAAAATGCTACTCAGCAATTATGCACGAACGCAACTACTATGAACACTCACAAGCGAGTGCTAGTACTTATTGTCGCGGATGGCAGTCAACTTGAGTGTTTTCGTTTGGTCAGCGAAATAGGTAGCGATGATTCGAAACAAATTCGAAGGACGTGTTAGTAGTACTAGATCAAATGTGCAATGTGCATATATGTCAGAATCATATATTATTTGGATTCTTGCACAGAGTCCACGACCCTTATGTAATGGCACTAGGTTCTTCAACCAGTCTTCTTCCCATCCCAGCCATCAGTGACATGTTCGTCGCCTTTTTCACTTTTCATCATCCTCTCCTTCTTCACCATGTTCTTCTCGATGTAGTCGGGGTGCTGGTCGTTGACTTCCAGTGCCTCCTCCGTCTTCCTCAAGAACTATCATGCCCTCTCCGTCGTACTTATCATGCATAGTATATGAATTATCTTTGTCATCGAGGGATAAAACTTGTGGTCCGTTGACGAAAAGGTCCTTGAGCGCACCGTAATTGATCAATCCGTCTACTGTGCTTGGGATTTTTCTTGATAATATTCCACATTTGACACAGAAGCTATTGCCGACAGCTGCATCATACTCGATAACAGTCCCTCCGCAATCCGTGCATATCATCATTACCTTGTTTACAAGGTCACTAGAACCGATAGTTGTGGCTGAAAAAGTTGGAGTTTGTACACCATGAAGTGGTTTACCACAACACAATCGAAATCAGTTTCCCTTGGCGGGCAGGTTTCGAACCTACCGATGACAAGGTTTTTTTCTATTGGAACACACCTTGACATTCACTCATGGATGGTGTCGTCGGAGGTCCACCTCAACTGGTCTTAGCCAAGTGGTTACCACAACAGAATTACAATCCGTTTCTCTTGGACTGCTAGGCCGACTCGGAAGGACAGGTTTTTTCTATCCTTCAAGTGACATTGACTCATTGATGGTTTCCTTGGAGGTCTATCTATCAACTGGTCCTAGCCAAGTGGTTACCGCAAACAGAGTCAAAATCTGTCTCTCCTGGAGTTGGTTCGAAACCTGCTGACAACATTTTTGCGGTGTATAGATCTGCGTCGGAGGTCCATCTTAACTACTAGGCCCAGTCATTGTACCGAAAACCCCTTTTTATGTGATAGTCTGTCCATGAAAAGGAATTCACCTTCACACCCCGCGAGGGTTGTCTCAGAAACATAAGACATATCCCCGAGGTGCGTACGTGCCAACCTATATTCTCGACAGATTCGGATTCACTACCAAACGAAAAAAATTAATGGGGCCGGGGGGCAGAAGAATGTACGCAAGGTAAGGACATCGTGAGTCTGACAGTCATTCTGATGTGTGCAGTTTGCGCGCGCTCCTATATTGTACCAGGGCGAAACAAAATACATATATTTAGCAAAACCCGGGCACAGCTGTCAACAGAGAGGTCAATGCAACACTTTAGAATGCCCCATAACGGAAAGCTCAAGATACCATGTAGGAGTGGCCCACCGAGGCACGCATAACAGAAAAAAGGGGCTCAGCGACTCGGAGAACTGAGTACTGAATGACGATTTTGACAAGCCTCTAACTCATAAGGTGTCAAATTATTGTAACTGAAAAGGTGGTGTAGTTGGCAGAGGTTTTGGGAGATGGGAAACCGATCGTGTTTGACACGAGCCTTCCTCAACTGACATTGGGAGTTGGGGACCGGCAATAGATAGTACTCCAATGGGTCAACATGATGGAAACTGATGGAAATCACAGTATTGAACAAAGCTCTAGCTCAATATGCTTAAGATAGCTCAGGTGGGCCAGTGTGGCGTATGGCATGGGAAACATACCTTCCAAATGGTCTCTGGTATACTCTCATTAGTGGTTTTATGATACAGAGCAGGCACAGCTGAGGTTGAAGCTGAGGGGTTTATGAAGAGTAACAGTAACCTAGTAGCTAGATGACTCTAGTAGACAACCCGTGTACTCGTCGACATGACAGCCTAGATGAAAAGGTAGTAGAAGAATTGTACTAGTAACGAATTAAGTTATATCTACGATTCGCAGCCTGCCCGGGCCCTGCACGTTCTCCTTCAGTAGAGATAGCTCCTCGATAACCACACCCCAGGATCTTTGGTAGCGTGTGGCTCTGGAACTAAAAGTCAGAACTTGTACGAATCTTAGATAGTTGTCTCACCCTATTCCATATGCATGAATTACGGGTATCTCCTACTGCTCTTTTTCTGCATTCTTAATCACGTATGGAGTCAAGTTGTCACTTCGTCTAAGAGGAAGCGAGATCCGTTCAACTTCCGCACGTGGACTGCCCCCTCTGTCAGGGCAAAGGCCGACAGTGCGCCTCAGGAATCAAGATATTAGTCCCTTCTTTCGGATATGGCTCCAGCGCGGAGCAAAGCGGAGCACCGCTCAAATATCCACTTTGCAACCGACATACCCAAGGGATGGAGTCCCAGTTTCCTATTTGGTAGGTTCCATTTAGAAGTGCAGCGTTCACTTCTATCATTCCAGGGCAAATGATAGATGACACGTGTTCCGACATCCCGGCACCTACTCACAACTACACGTTAGGATAATAGCAACGGTACAACTCGGCACAATCGTTGATATGACTGACCAGACCGTGCCCCACCTGGCTCTACCGAGGTCATTTCTGAAGTTCGACTATACTAGATGGAAAAGGGGCTGTATCTTCTACTCCAATCAGGGACCGTGGACCTTTGAATCCGGCCATCAATGACTATAGAAGGACAACAGTGTTTACTCACCGAGAGACGTTACATCAACCAACAACCCGGTATCCTAAACTCCTTGCGTATTGGCGGCGGAAGATTCGAGCTATGACCGAAGCTACGGTAGATACTCCAATGGGTTGACGCAAACTGTATCATAAGTAATTCCAACTTCGTATGGTGCAGGGATTTGAAAATCTGAGAGCAAGCTGAACTATAATCCCTGTTGGTGTCTAAAGAACGGCAAGCAAAAAAGACGTACATCGCGCACAAGGTCTTTCCACCCTTTGGTGGGAAGACCGTCATCCGTATCTGCAAACATCCTAGAAGGTAACTTCCAGAACCCCTAAGGATCAGTCATGTGCCAGTCGAGAAGCGTCTGATCAAGACCAACTTTGACTAGGCCCGATGGTATCATTTCTCATAATCTATCACTGAAAAGATTTCTCCATAAACCTCGCAATATTGACGACATGCTTCTTACAAGGTTGCCCCCTCCTATCTTCACACACGCTTGTCTGTGGCATTGGAGGCCAATCGCACCCTAGATAAGATTGGTATAAGAAAGTGCTTCAGGAATGCTCAAAAGGAGCACAAAGCGAATGGACTTGCCCAGGCTTAAGAACCCCAACCCCCAGGCATATCTCTCGCAATGATCGTGGTCACAAGCAGCAAGGTGGGCGTTGGTGAGTCCGGTAACCCCCGCTCCGAGGATGATTAGAGACACGCGAGAATTAGAAGCAGAAGACATGGCTCCTGCAGTGATGTCGATAAAAGAGATAAGGTAGGGGACGATAACTTTCGCTTCCAAACTCGGAGTATGAGCGCCCCTCCAATGGGGTATAAATAAATGTATCTGCGATGAACGGACAATCTGGATTTGAACGAACAAACTTGAATCGTCGGTGTGAGATTTCTGGCAAGGGCTCAGCCTTGCCATGAATGTCAACCAAACATAAAGATAGTCCTCGACGGTAGATTTAACATAGTCCGAGGGGCATAGATAGCGCGTGTTCAGGGATTGAATGCCCATTTGACCGGCAGTCAGCCCCACAGTGTCAGCTTTCTTAGCTGCACATTCCTCTCTTCTGAGGATCTATGTACGACAAAGAGTGCGCCCAAACGTGTAGCTTATGATGAATGAGACAGAAGATAAATGATAATCTGGTGTGATTGCGCACCACCTGCAAAATCGCCCTCCATGCATGGCGTCGCAACAAGGCCTGCTGCTTTGAGAGCAACCATGACCTGCCCATATGTCCCGCGGAACAGTGTGTCCCGGCTACGATAATCAGGAACGTTCGTCGAGACATCCATCTGTTCCTCGAGTGCGGAGGGAGTATCCATGCCTGCCTCGACAACAGCGCTAGTGATCGTTTTTTGCAGACGCACAAGTCGGCTTCGGGATGATGCACGCGGATCGCATGGGGGCGTGGCGAATTGTATGTGGAGCCCGTCCACATGTATACCTTCAGGTTCTGGCTGAGGCACGGGGGGAAGGGGTTTCGGAACGTGTGCAGGTACATAACACCACGTGTCGATTGGGTTGCTGGATGCATTTTGGCTTGTCGAATAAGGTTTGCGTGCGCTTGGATGAGATTTCTGGTGTTTCCGCTTGAAGAATGAAGATGCTGACCGCATAGCAGGCGCGGAACGAGATAAGGATACAAGGCGCGAAATGGATGAACGGGTCTTTAGTGGGGATTCTAGCATGCATTGCGAGATATGACAAAAAGAAGAAGATGAGCTTGTAGCGGATGGGCATGAGTAGGTCAGAGATTGCTCCGAGATAGAAGCAGATTTCTCTTGTGCAGGAAAGCTCGTGAGTGTATCTTCTGAAGGAGACGCTGTTCTACGAGGCGTGAACGATACGTTGTTGAACTCCACCACATACGGGATACCAAACGGAGTCCAATGAATTTGCTGGGGCATTTCGAAATGCCTTACTGAGCTATTCAAGGAAGTGTAAGATAGATGAGAACTCGAAGTGGTGAACGGATATCTCGCCGCTAATCCAGTAGCGGTCAACAGCGATAAAGTCGGAGGACAGACTGAGGCGTAATGATCAATGGAAGTAACCTGCTGACCGGGAGCAAGGGAGACACATGTCTGGGTAGTGAAATGCGAGCCTGACTGGGATGCAAAACACGTTGCAGCAGCATTACATCGATGATAAATTATAGGGTCTGCGACTCGTAAATGCTGGTCGGTATCACTAGTTCCAATGCCAAGTGTGCGAAATATCGCAATTTCGGGTGTCTATGATATGCGATTTTCTGTGAGACAGGACATGGCGCCTCAGAGTCAGTGAACGAGCGTCAATTAAAATACAGCTTTTGACTAGGAAGGTTATGAACCGAATTTCGAAACGTATGCAGCAGGTACTTCATAGTCCAACACGAGGGATAGGTGAGGATATTACCACTGAGGTCAACTAGCAGCAGTAGATTAGTACTTACTCAATGTTGATACTAGTCGCTTCTCTCCGCACAGCCAGCATCGTGAGACATTTGTGACCAAAGTTTCGGTGCTTTTCTTTTGAATCAAATATTCAGATCTCAAGATGTCGAACAACGCTCATCTTCGGTAACAAAATACGACCTTTGGAAGCGCGGACTCGCATGACAAACACTTGGGACCATGATGGCATGTGTGTCATGAATGATTTTGAGACCCGTTTGAGCGCTACAGGTAGGCGTTATAGGTGTGGTCCGGATGCCGCCGGGTGCCGCGTGGGGCTCAAGTAGTACTATTCTGTCACAGTACTCTAGCTCCTGAGGGGAAGTGGCTGACAATATCCGATTGTGATGGGGACTATCCACCGATGTGACCTTGCTCACTACCGCCTTACAGTGCCAGCTGGAGTGTGCCGCGGGTCAGACGAGGACGTAGCTCTTGCTGTTATCTGAAGATAGAAGAGAATTCATCAAGATAATATTAAATTTGATGGTACAATATTGAATTTGAGCCAGAACCTCTGCATACCTCCTAGTACTCTAGAGAGGTACACAACCCGGCCCAGTGGCAAATTCAGTCGAACAAAGAACTTCATTTCCGATCGCCAGTGGCGAATTTCTAATAATCACATGACATCAGTAAAAGCCATGACGTCGTTGCCCAACTTTCCTCTTTGGGAAAAACACTCCAAATTTCAAGCTGTATCGTCGAATAAAACCATGCGCCACGGAGTAGCGACACATCTTGGCGCTACCGCCGTTCAAAAAAGATAACAGTTCGTCGGCACAGGGGACGTCGTATAAAGGTTGGCCCATCGTTCTTTGTTTACTCACAACCCCATTTCTACCATCTTCAAGCTTTCGCTGCTCTTCGAAATGAACGCTGATTACTTCCCTCCTACACTTCCCATTCATCCAGTCGACCATACATTTATGGCTGAGACAGCTCCAGCAACTAATGGAACCCATAATACTACCAACACTGATGGCGCGGTTGCCCAAGCAAATGGCTCCCTCGCCACTTACAGTGCACCCTCTCGCGTCACTCTTCATCTCGGACACTTGCCAAGCAAGAAAGATATAAAGGCTCCGTGGCCGCGCACACCCTCACGGGTCGGTATAAACATGAGTTGTCACCCAAGGAGTCCATCTGACGTGCATCGGCGTATCTTCTCCCAGGTTGATCCCAACAACCCCCCGTGGCCAGCATACCGTGGCTACCACGAGTACTCGTTCGCACATGCAACGATGGGGGTTCGTTTACCGACTATCCTTGGCAAAGCTATAGACGATGCGTCGCGAACTCTAAATGAGCAGTCTGCCGAAGACAAGATTGTTGACCTTGTAGAATGTTTGGAGAGAATGGACGCCCTCATGGCCGATCTCAGTGGAAATGCTAAGCTTAGACCAATCGTTGACGACGGTGAAGGTGACGTGGCCCTGTGGAATAAGGAGATTGCAAAGTATTTCCAGGGTATGATATTCGCCATATCTGTCACGCATCTTGGCGGCTGACAATCCACATTTTAGGCAAGGATTTTATGAATGCACCTTGGTTGTTCGCCGAAGCCTACAAGTACCGTCGTCTGCATGAGTGCTTCAGTGTAAGCAAGTACTGGAACGACTATGATGTTTTCTACCGTCAAAAGGTACGAATCAGACTTGATTAAATTTTCCAGTCTGACAGCGCTCCCAGTGTGACACCTTTTCAAGATCAACAGATGCTGTATTTGAGCTGTCAATGCGCTTCGCTGAACCCTTCAAGCAGTCAGAGAACATGTCAGACAAAGAGAAAGCAGAAAGCGAGAGACTCATGTTTTTGGAGTTGACTCAAGGTGATGATAAGAGTTTCTCAAGTTCGTGCTGCTGACCAGTTATGCAAGTGTGCCTGTGGGGTAACTCGACTGACCTTTCACTCTTGATCAACATGACGGAGGAACAGATCAAATCTCTCCAGTCAACCGGAGGAGATCACCTTGCTGCCACTGAAAAGAATATTCTTGGCAACCATCTAAACCAAATTTGGGAGACAGTCAAAGTCCTCCGCGAAAAGACTGGTGGACGAATTGACTTCGTGTTGGATAACGCCGGGTTTGAATTGTATTGCGATTTCGTGTATGGTGCGTTCAAGAAACAACTCTTGGTGGAGAGATTGATCAATTTTTGTCAGCCGATTTCCTCATACAGGCTGGTCTTGCTAAGCAGATTCGGTTCCATGGCAAGCGTTATCCATGGTTCGTGTCTGATGTGACGCGAAAAGACTGGGACTGGTTGCTGAATACCATGGTATACGGGCACTTGTTCCCAAAAGCCTCCGAGGTTGAGCGAGAGTCGCTACGGAGACTCGGGGCCCGGTGGAAGGTAGGAGTAGTTTGTCGGCGCATGAAGTTTCACTTACGTTTGACAGCAATACGAGAAAGATGGCAGATGGCAATATGAGCAACATCCTTTCTGGTGCACTGGATATACATTCTGGGACCTTCACAGCGAGGCACCAGATCTCTTCCTCCACCTGTCTCGCTCAGATCTCGTCTACTTCAAAGGCGATCTGAACCACAGGAAGTTGACGTATGATTGTGCTGCACCAGCCAGCATTCCATTCGACATTGCCATTGGACCGATGGCTAGCGCTGCTGGAGCTCCAAAGATTTGCAGTCTGCGGACAATAAAAAGTGACGTTGTTGTTGGGCTAGGAGACAATGGCGACGCCATAGCAGAGCGATTAAACAAGGAAGAGCCAGGCTGGAAGATCAGCGGGAAATATGTGCGTACTCTCAGCAGTTATGGTTCCATGTACTGAGCGTCTGCTTCATTCAGGCTGTCGTACTCCTGTCAGAAGGTCGACCGGGGGAGAAAGTGCGGTTTGCTTGAGCGAAGTAATCCAACCGGTAGAAAGCGTCATTATCTCGTGTGCTTCTCTCTCTCATGTGCCAAGCACTTCCTTGTCGCTTACTACGACTGTTGGATTCGTGTTTGTTGTAGAGCACTATCGGAAGAGTTTGGATAGAGTACTATCAAATCTCCGTTCTCTGCATACGTATGCATTCCCACTATCTCTCGCTATTTTTGTCACTGCACATTTTTATGAGATACTTATATGTTGTCAATTTCACCACTTCGAGAAGCAGGACGAGAAATACCATGACATTTCATCCACAAGACAAAACGCGCCGAGCAATGTGCGTATTTGGGTCTGCTCGGAATCCACCACGGTCAGCTTTGATTGTGTAAACATAGAAAGCATACAGACAGTAGCTTACACCCACTGCGTACTACCCCCCGAAGGGGATCGCTTGTTGGTAGGTAGACTGCCTCGCATGTCAGGTGCATGCTAGTCAAGGGTCCCGGTCAAGCACATACTACATCCTGGTTGTACATGGCTCGCTTGTAGCATTTTTCGCTAATGGCGGCCGGTGGAATGATGCAAAGGAGATATTTGTTGAACGATCACTTAAAGATCGTTCACCTGTGCATTGCGCAGTCAACGTTCAACCCAAAGTGTCGGGCAGATAACATATGGCACGGGTCATGGCCGCGGTGAAACTTATGCACCTCGCGGCGCGCTTCGGCGAGAATGAGAGAATGTACCTTTGCATGAGCTCTTCAATACCATTCCACACAGGATGTCAGATCCATGAGGCCGTCGGAGACTCGATCGGTGAAACCTATTTGTATTGCGCAAGGAAAGATAATTAAAAAAGGGTCTTCCCCCGACGTATTCTTGTGCTCTATGCTTTGAGTCGCAAAGGAGTGATCGCTCCCATGACCGCCATTCCGCCCTTACTAAACATGATAATCGTCGGACTTTGAACTAAACCTTGCGGCACGCAGCACCGAACACCAGTATTACTACTAGTAAGTATTAAGTTTGGTAAGAATTGCCTGCTAAAACCTAAACCTTGTCTCAACCTTGACCTCACAGTCCTAAACCTTTTCGACCTTTCCCGCAAGGTATATGTGGTTCAATACATAAGAGGTTGTGTTTTTTTTCCATATAAGATCTATCACGTCAAAATACTAAAATTATTTGTCAACCGGTAAGGTTTGGGGATGTGACGCCAAAGTTTAGGTTTAGCAGAAGTTCGGCACTGCGCGCCGCAAGGTTTAGTCTAAAGTCCGACAATTATCTAAGGCGAGGGGGTCATTGTAGGCGCGGCGCCGGTGTGCGTGTGCGCCCAATTTTAAACGTCCCAGTTTTTTTTAACGTTGAACTGTTTATAAACTGGTTTAACAGGTTTTTAAAAAAAAAACTATAGCCGGCACTCATGCAAATTATACTTCAGTATTCTTTGATCAGTTTGGTGGTTCCACCGCTCGCGTATTACGGCACTAATTGTATAGTGAAGAACCAGTGCGGTGCAAAGCTCCGGAATTATGCCCCCAAGCTTGCCCGCCGTGTCGCAGGAGATGAAGCAGCATTAGAGCCATAGGCAGCGATTTGTTGATTTTGAGCCAGATTCCCATGAAAGGGAAAAATGATTCAGCTCGTACGGATTAACCAGTGATCAGTCGGAACTGTGTGAGAGCTTATTGCAAACAGCAAATTACAAATTACAAACATGATCGATTGATCCCATCATACTACCAATTATAGCTACGACTCGAGTCACTACTTCACAAGCACACGGATGGCCTAGTATCTTTGAATCATATCTGGCTCCTTAGTAGCCTGCTGAGGTGCTCGAAGGATGTAGCGCGAATACGACCGAAGTATGTGACTATGGCATATGCACCTGCCGGGTTTATTACTAAACGGAAGAGGTTGGGGTCCCGACGGGGAACAAGTTTTGCCAGGACTGCTGCTGCTGCAGGGCCGGCCACAAGCTTGTGGCGCGTAGTATCCATGCAAAGTTATGCAGCCCTAATCTCACCATTTCCAAACGGCAGTGATTAGGGCAAGATATCGGTACCATCATGCTCACCATTTGCCAAGAAAAGGCAAATTCTTGCATCACCGTCTTGTTCGTTGTTGTCCATCTAGATCGAATTTCTTTCTTCTTCAGGACAAAATGGCATCAGTCGGTCGCGGGATTGATGCCCCAGGACTCAGTTGCGGGGCATATGCTCCAGGGAACCTGATCCTCCATCCTATCTCTCCTTGACAGCAACACTCCACGACTGAATTTGTGTGTCGAGCTAGCGGGTATTTTTGTATTCACATCAGTGTAGCAAATTTTCAATATGACATCATCAAGCCCGGGCGCCATTCTTCCCAGCAATGCTTAGCCTCTCCAGTAGTCTGCATGGTGCAGTCTCGAAAGTGATGCACCCGCCAATGGTGTGCTGCTAAGGACCGAAGGTAGATTCGTCAAGCGCGAGTTTCACCGTGTAAGGTAAGCACTCCCTAACTATCGGTCCATGAATAAACTAGTGGAATAGCACATCCTCATGGATGCAGTTCCTCTTACTCACGGCCAAAAACAGGCTACTTGTCCCGCCATATCGGTTTCGAACCAAGATATGTGCACAACGAGTCGATTGCTTAGTTATTCTTGTTTTCGGTTTCTTCACGTGAGGGAGCGCGTTCCATACGGTTCAGTCTGAGGACAAAATTAACCATGTGTTCACCTTTCAGCATAGTCTACCAGCAGATATATAATGGGCTTCGAAATATGGTATGATCATTGTCTTCCAGTATCGTTCAATCATGTTTCCAGCTGCATCCCTGTTGACGACTCTCCTCCTGGCATTGTCCATCGCGGCATCGCCTGTTGAAATTCGCAGCTCCCCCATCACCCTCCCCATTGCCAGGAGGCTAAACACCTCTGGTGGTACCATCAACCTCTTGCAGCACGATCAATCTCGCGCGGCCTCCCTCAAAAATGTCGGCGAAAGCAGTCTCAGCCGTCGTACTGGTAGCATCACTGTGACAAACGATGCTGTAAGCTACATCGCAGCAGTTGGCGTTGGCAGCCCCGCCACAACCTGTGAGTTCAATACTGAGAAAATATGCGGTTGCTAATGTATTATCACAGACTACTTGATTGTCGACACCGGTAGCTCGAACACATGGGTTGGTGCCGACACTGCGTACGTGAAGACCAGCACTAGCGTCGACACTGGCGAGCACGTAGCGGTCGACTACGGTTCTGGGTCCTTCTCTGGTATGACATATGATGATATTAACAAGTTGAAGATGCCTACGATTATCTATAGGAACTGAGTACACCGACACCGTCACTCTCGGCAGTGGGCTCACCATCACCAAGCAGTCGATTGGTGTTGCTTCTACTTCGGAGGGCTTCACCGGTGTTGACGGTATCATTGGCATCGGGCCCCTGGACTTGACAGAGGGGACCTTGACAAGTGAACCGGACACGACGATCCCGACTGTCACTGACAACCTGTATAGCGAAGGCATCATTTCTGAGATAGTTGTTGGTATTTCCTTCGAGCCCACCACTTCAGAGTCAGACGCAAATGGAGAGCTTACCTTCGGTGGAACTGATGCTACCAGGTACACCGGCGACATTGCATACACGTAAGTTGCTGCAGATCGAAGATCAATCCGGACTGACATTAATCTCTGATTTCAGTCCTCTCACCACCACCTACCCTGCATCCTACTACTGGGGTATCAACGAGAGCATCACTTACGGCACCACGACCATCTTGTCTGAGACGGCTGGTATCGTTGACACTGGCACTACCCTCATCCTCATTGCCACCAGTGCGTATCTCGAATGCAGCGAGTGATCTTAATCTGATCAGTGTTCAATAGACGCCTACAGCATGTACCAGTCTGCAACCGGTGCTACTGAGGACGCGACGACTGGTCTTCTCCGCATTACCACCACCCAGTACGATGCCCTCGAGGACCTGAACTTCAATGTTGGCAGCGTACGCCCTTTCTGTCCCAAATCTTAATGCCCCTTGTTCACCGTTTTGCACAGAACACCTACGCTCTCACCCCTAACGGCCAGATCTGGCCTCGTGCTCTTAACACCTATATCGGCGGTAGCACCGACTACGTCTACCTCATTGTCAACTCCATTGGCACTCCCAGTGGTGAAGGTTTCGACTTCATCAACGGCTACACTTTCCTTGAGCGCTTCTACTCAGTGTTCGATACCACCAACTCCCAAGTCGGTTTTGCCACAACCGCATACACGACTGCCACCACCAACTGATGCAACTTTTTTTCTTGGGTATTGGGTATTTGTATATCATAATGTAACATTTGTCACAACCTATAGATCAAGTTTTCTGAAAACATTCTTTGAAATGACTGTGACTGGCGTCGTAGTTGAACGTTCCAATGTTAGCTATTGCTGTTCCACGAGGACACCCCAGCTCCACTTGCCCTGAATCGTGAGATTACCACCCAGTGTAGACTCTAAGCATCTAGATTCAGAAAGGGCTACAACAAGGGACGGATGATATTCTAATAATCAATCTCACGGATACTGATTGATCAAGCTCTTCCCTGAGACATGTGTGCTCATGTCTATGCTGATACCGGCGAATTGAAACCATGGATATATTAGTTGCGGACCGTTGATGTCTTGATGACGCACATATGTAAGATCAACCAATAACAAGCTGGAGAGAAGGAGAGCTGTTCACGGAGAAGTTGATGGTCTGGTAAACATGTACGCGTGTGCGATCGACGGATTCTTGCATTCTTTGCGAGTGCACTGAAGAGAACACAAAACCACACGACACAACCATCTTGTCGCCAACTTGCCAAACGTACTTTCGAGCTGAGACGTTATCTTTAAATCAAAGACAAGTACTTACCATTGGGCCCCTCCGCCAGGGCAGATTTGCCCGCGTGGGCAAGCCAAGAAAGCACGGTCAATTAAGAATGACCGGACAAGGTAAGGGTGGCGGCGAAATGACTAGGAGTCGTGGCAACAATGAGCAGCAGGAGAATCGCTACAAGATGGATGATCACCGTGACACCGACAGAAAGATGTGGTGCATGAGGCGGCATGGTACAGCAGACAGTGACAGTCACTGAGCTACTTGAAAGATACCAGCGGCTGCAAGCATCGCTCGTTCTTTTTGTCAATGCGAACCTTCCTTTTTGAATGCGAGATGCACTCCAGTTGCTTGGCACATACTATTGGTGATGGGACACGCATGGCAAGTCAGAGGTGACACGTATGACGCACATGGCAGGAAGGTCGAGAAGACGTTGCATATGGGCACGAGAAGACGACACACATGGTGCCGCAGGGCCAGTGCATGCGCCAAGGACAAGCAAGTTCTTGCAACAAAAGTTGTAGGTAGCGGGCTTTGCCGCGTCAGCTCCTGGCCCTACTGCTCATACAGGTAAGGGGGTTCATGGTGGTCCAATCAATTCCTTTTTTTTTATATGTCAAAACATATTTATTGTCCTTTGGGTTGAAGACCCTTACTTAATCATTGACGTCCGGCAGAGGTGATGGCGACACGGGTGCAAATGACTCGGCACTTCTTCAAGTTCTTGTCTAAGTACCACCTAGATCAAACGAATATCGACGATTAATCTGCCAGTGGACTTCCAGTTCCCAGGACATGGCTTCTTGACGAGGCGCTCGAACATGATGATAGCATGATGTGATTTTGACCCTTCTTGGCCATTAGAGGATACCTGTAGCGTAGGTGGCCATGCATTACACATAGGCCTTGATTCCCAATGGGAGTCTGATACTGATGTGCGCCGGCTACGGGATAACATTTGCAATGTGCGCTGCTTTCCTTCGTGGTCGAGGGACCGACTCGGACTCCGTAGTCATGCGAACCTCTAGCAAATTTTTCCCATTTGCACAAATAAACCATTGGGTCATGGGTCAACAGTCGACGTGCTTCAGAAAATTTCCGGCTTCATCTTATTTCGATAGCATCATTCTATTCCATGGTTTTGCGCCGAGCCGGCAAATAGCGTCAATTGAATAATTCGTTCATCATCAGTCATCGTCAGGCCCGGGACAACCAGGGACAATCCTGAACAACCGCTCTCCTCAGGAACGCTTGCTACACTGACCTTGGCACTGACGACCATCCGTCGAAGGTGTATTCATGATGGGCGAGCATCTCTATGGAAATGAAATCAATGAACCATGGGTAAACGAATTGTAAATTCCTGCCGCCTGGGATCAAAAACACACCTCTTGTCACATTTTGTTGAGAAGTCGAATCCTTGTACTCGTGATGACTCGGACCGCGACTGTATCGGTATTGCTTTTTCCAGGAGGAACGTCTCATACGTGGCTAAGGTGTCCAACATTCGCGTTCGCCAACGCATATATAATGGGCCACTGAGTATGATATCGCTTTCCAGTGAGTCATGTTCCCCGCTGCATTCTTGTTGACAATTCTCCTCCTGTCATTGTCTATTGCGGCATCGCCTGTTGAAATTCGCGACTCCCTCATCACCCTTCCCATTGCCAGGAAGCTAAACGTCTTCGATGGTACTACTAACTTCTTGCAGTACGATAAAGCTCGCGTGACTGCGCTTAAGGACGGCCGTCAAATTGGTAGCACTGCTGTGATAAACGAAGCTTCATACTACATCGCAGCAGTTGGCGTTGGCAGCCCCGCCACAACCTGTGAGTTCAATACTGAGAAAATATGCGGCTGCTAATGCATCATTGAAGACAATTTGATTGTTGACACCGGTAGCTCGAACACATGGGTTGGTGCCAACACTGCGTACGTGAAGACCAGCACTAGCGTCAACACTGGTCAACCTGTGGAGGTCGGCTACGGTTCTGGGTCCTTCTCTGGTATGACATTCAATGATATCATGAGTCGAAAATACCTACGATTATTTATAGGAACTGAGTACACCGACACCGTCACTCTCGGCAGTGGGCTCACCATCACCAAGCAATCGATTGGTGTTGCTTCTACTTCGGCGGGCTTCACCGGTGTTGACGGTATCCTTGGCATCGGGCCTGTAGGCTTGACAGCGGGTACCCTGACGAAATCGCCGGCAAAGACGATTCCGACAGTCACTGACAGCCTGCATAGCCAAGGCACCATTTCTCAGAAGGTTGTCAGTGTCTTGTTCGGGCCCACCACTTCGCAGACAATCACCAATGGAGAGCTCACCTTCGGTGGAACTGATGCTGCCAAGTACACTGGCGACATTGGATACACGTAAGCTACATCAGCTCTTAGATCAATCCAGACTGAGAGTAATCGTTCTATTCCAGTCCCGTCACCACTACCAACCCTGCATCGACCTATTGGGGCATCAACGAGAGCATCACCTACGGTTCCACGACGATCTTGTCCTCCACTGCTGGTATCGTCGATACTGGCACCACCTTCCTTTACATTGCCACCGGTGTGCATCTAGAGTGCAGCGAGTGATCATGGTCTAATCAGCGTTCGATAGATGCCTACACCAAGTACCAGTCTGAAACCGGCGCTACTGTGGATGGGGCGACTGGTCTTCTCGTCGTTTCTTCTGCCCAGTACAGTGCACTCAAGAACCTGAACTTCAATATTGGCAGTGTACGCCATTCCTGTTGATACTCACGCCCCCTGTTCACCATTTTGCACAGAATACCTACACTCTCACCCCTAATGCCCAGATCTGGCCTCGTTCTCTCAATACCGAGATGGGTGGTAGTAGCAAAGCTATATATCTCATCGTTACCGATATTGGCACGCCCAGTGGCGCAGGGTTTGACTTTATTAACGGCTACACATTCCTCGAGCGCTTCTACTCGGTGTTCGATACCACCAACTCCCGTGTCGGTTTTGCCAAAACGACGTACACTGATGCCACCACTAACTAAGGTGGAATTGCCAAAGTACACAAAGAAGCTGTTTTCAGATGCAAAGCAGCTTACGGATTTGAAGGTTGTACGGACTCCGCTTAAGTTGGCTAAGGAGGTCGTATTCCTCGGTCATGATTAGATTATAGCAATAGCATCAATGCGTGCAATCCCCTCTGTTTAGAGTATGATAACATGCTTATGGTACTACTATACACCTGATATACATCGCAGAGCATATCACGATCTTCTTCGCAACTCCTAGGATCATCACCCTTCCATAATGTCAAAATTGTATAACTTATCAGCTTCTCCTGCCAGTGACGGACAGGTGTGCAGACGTGACCCAGCGGTGATGCAGTGCCAGAACCTAACAAGCGGTTAGATCAGATCCTCGATACTGCTACCGCCCGCACGATCGCAGTTATCACATATTGTGAGGGACAATGGCGGGCTGTCGTAGATGCAGTTGAGGGCGGCAGGGTGCACATGGAGAGCTGTGAGTGACGATAAGACCTTTTAAAAGTTTTCGAAAACTCCGTGTTCACCGAGTTACAGAGCAGTTGTGTGGTGTCAAGAGCGATTTTACGTTGTCGTCACGTCAGTGTTAAATCAAGTGCAAACCAACGCACTCACTGAGATCACGTTAACCAACGCGCATGCAACAGGGGCATATATCGTGGTGCACATGCATCAAAGTGGGGTTGCCGAAAGAGACGAAATGGGGCAAGAAGGAACTTGAAGGAAAGGGGTGACTTCTAGGATGGTGTATTTGTATGCGGAGTCAAAGTCTGGTTGGCCGTGATAGTCCTCAAAATACCTAGCCTCCCTTAAAACCAAAGGATGACAGTCTTGATTACAGCCGGAAATTCGGACTCTGCCGGACTTCCCAATGGGCCCTAGACTTGTCTGGCCCTAGATATATCAGTACTTGGTCCAAATCTCTGACTTTCTGCCAACTCCGTGGTCATGCGAACCTCCATTAGTATTTGCACAAATGAACCATTGGATCGTGGGTCAGCAGCCAACGTGCTTCAGAAAATTGTCAGCTTCGTCTTATTGATAAGCATCGTTCTATTCCATGGTTTTGTGTCGAGCTGGCAAATGGCGTTCAGCCATTCGATCATCTTCAGGCCCGGGACAACCAGGGACAACCTTGGACAACCACCTCAGCAACGTTTGCTACACTAACCTTGGCACTGACGATCTGCCGTCGAAGATGTATTCATTATGGACGAGCCTCTGGAAATGAAGTCAATGAACCATAGGTAAACGAATTGTAAATTCCTGCGACCTGGGGTAAAAAACAAACTTGTCACATTTTGTTGAGAAGCCGAATCCTTGCACTCGTAATGACTCGGACCGCGACTGTCTCGTCATCGCTTTTTCCAGGAGGAAACGTCTCATACGTGGCTAAGGTGTCCAACATTCGCGTTCGCCAGCGCATATATAATGGGCCACTGAGTATGATATCGCTTTCCAGCAAGCCATGTTCCCCGCTGCATCCTTGTTGACAATTATTCTCCTGGCCTTGTCCATCGCAGCATCGCCTTTTGAAATTCGCGACTCCCTCTTCACCCTCCCCATTACCAGGAGGCTAAACGTCTCCGATGGTCCTATTAACCTCTTACAGCACGATAAAACTCGCGTGGCTGCCCTTAAGGCCGGTAGCCTCCCTCTGGTAAACGAAGGTACAATCTACATCGCAGCAGTCGGTGTTGGCAGCCCCGCCACAACCTGTGAGTTCAACACTGAGAAAATATGCGGCCGCTAATGTAATATTGAAGTCAACTTGATCGTTGACACCGGTAGCTCGAACACATGGGTTGGTGCCGACACTGCGTACGTGAAGACCAGCACTAGCGTCAACACTGGTCAACCTGTGGAGGTCAACTACGGTTCTGGCTCCTTCTCTGGTATGACATACAATGATATCATGAGTTGAAAATACCTACGATTATCTATAGGAACTGAGTACACCGACACCATCACTCTCGGCAGTGGGCTCACCATCACCAAGCAATCGATTGGTGTTGCTTCTTATACGGTGGGCTTCACCGGCGCTGACGGTATCCTTGGCATCGGGCCTGCAGACTTGACAGCGGGTACCCTGACGAATTCGCCGGCAGCGACGATCCCGACAGTCACTGACAACCTGCATAGCCAAGGCACCATTTCTCAGAACGTTGTTAGTGTCCTTTTCGAGCCCACCGCTTCGCAGACAATCACCAATGGAGAGCTCACCTTCGGTGGAACTGATGCTGCCAAGTACACTGGCGACATTGGATACACGTAAGCTACCTCAGCTCTTAGATCAATCCAGACTGAGAGCAATCGTTTTATTTCAGTCCCATCACCACCACCAACCCTGCATCGACCTATTGGGGCATCAACGAGAGCATCACCTATGGCTCCACGACGATCTTGTCCTCCACTGCTGGTATCGTCGATACTGGCACCACCTTCCTTTACATTGCCACCGGTGTGCATCTAGAGTGCAGCGAGTGATCATGGTCTAATCAGCGTTCGATAGATGCATACACCAAGTACCAGTCTGAAACCGGCGCTACTGTGGATGGGGCGACTGGTCTTCTCGTCGTTTCTTCTGCCCAGTACAGTGCACTCAAGAACCTGAACTTCAATATTGGCAGTGTACGCCATTCCTGTTGATACTCACACCCCCTGTTCACCATTTTGCACAGAATACCTACACTCTCACCCCTAACGCTCAAATCTGGCCTCGTTCTCTCAATACCGAGATGGGTGGTAGTAGCAACGCTATATATCTCATCGTTATGGATATTGGCACGCCCAGTGGCGCAGGGTTTGACTTTATTAACGGTTACGCATTCCTCGAGCGCTTCTACTCGGTGTTCGATACCACCAACTCCCGTGTCGGTTTTGCCCAAACGTCGTACACTGATGCCACCACTAACTAAGGTGGAATTGCCAAAGTACACGAAGAAGCTGTTTTCAGATGCAAAGCAGCTTACGGATTTGAAGGTTGTACGGACTCTGCTTAAGGAGGCTATGGTGGTAGTATTCCTCGGTCATGATTAGGTTATAGCAATAGCATCAATGCGCGCGGTCACCTCTGTTTAGAGTATGATAACATGCTTATCATAATGGGGTGGCTCGGCTATGGCTGGTTCGGCTTCGGCTTTTCTTTATATGCAGTTCGGTTAGCAGTAGGTAAGCTCAGTTGATTTTTCAGCCCGGTTCACCTCAGTTAGCTGCATGAACCAGGCTCCAATCAACTTGACACCATCAGGAAAAGCCCTGGGCGATTTCCATCAGTTGCTACCTTTAGATAATCAGGTACATGTTAGAAGTAGAGACTAAGGACAGAGTCTCAGCGTCTGGGAAGAACTGCTATAACATTTATAATACCTAAGGACAGAGTCTGGAGGTGAATTAATGTAAGACAAGGCGGGCATGCAAGACAAACATGAAACATACCTCAGTATCTGGGAAGAACTGCTGAGGTATAAACAAGACATAACGAGGAGCTTATAAGGTAGTTTAAGTAAAGAGACCGCAATGACAAAGACAGAGAAAACATGCTGGGTGACGATGTTGTTTCCAACATGCCCCCTCAATGAGACACTAATGACAGGCCAGACCGATGTTGAATGAATATGGGACAAGGAAGAATCTTTGTGAACATGTCCACAGTGTTTTTATGAGTCGAGAGCCAGACCGGGAGGAAGGTCCCTTCCTCGATGCGACAACAAATGAAGTGATAGCACAAATCTATATGTTTGGTTTGGATGTGGTTGGCTGCCTCTTGTGAAAGTGCAATGGCCCCTGCATTGTCAGCAAAAAGTTGAAGAGGGAGGCTAAGATTGATTCTGATACATTCAACGAATGAGCAGAGCCATAGTCCATCTTGTATGGCGCCTGCCAATGCCATATACTTGGCCTTTGTCGAGGACAACACGTAAGTGGTTTGTTTCTTGAGCCCCTTCAGTGACAAACTTCATATAATACGGGTCACCTGACCTACATAATATCCCGTATGAGATGGGCCACTGGACTATGGGCCAATGTTATGTATATCCTCAATGTTGATGGATGGGCTGGGAGAGATATTATTTCCGATGGAAATGGTGTGACAAACATATTCCGGCTGGCCTTGCAGGACCCCTTTT
>MU177893.1:542576-554513 GCA_016695465.1 Suillus americanus
GACATGGGGTATATTACAGAGACGGTGTCATGCATGATATGGAGATCATACATGGACATATTCAATATATACAAAAGTCTGCAGCAATACACCCTATAGCTTTGTCCTTAGGATGCTTGCTTTGAGACAATAGATGATCAAGTTGAAGAAAGCAGCAGAAAGACTCGTGCAATTCTGTTGGAATCTGGTTTTATTGTTCTGTCAAGTGTTTGGTAATTGTGACTGTTACATAATCTTCTCATTGTGTCTCTTTTTATTTGTGGCTCATTTACTTTCATTGTGTAAATTCTTTTTTTTAGGGAAAGCTTACATAATGAGTTCACACATCTCGACAGTTGGCACTTGGAGGAGGAACAAACGAGAAGGATGCAAGGATGGAAGCCCAGCTACTGAAGAATGAAGAAGGTTATATATGTGAGGTATTGCCCATGCCGTCAGTTGCTTGCTGCCACTAAATTTCGTGTCCATATTCTTTTTTTCAAGTGCAGATCCTCCACCAGCAAGTGATCTGCCCATGGCCAATTCCAGTGGCAGTGTTGCTACTGCGATGCATCGAAGCCCTCAGTGATCCAAAGATCAGCTGGTGGTGTCACGCTGCCTACAAACATCTTTTTTGCCCGAGAAACATCTGGTGGGCTAGCATGACTCCCTGCAATACTCAAGGGGGAATAGTTGGACCATGGCCTGTCGGTTTGAAAAAAGACGGTCCCCATGCTCGCTAAGTCAGTCCCTTGGTTCCGAACAACAGCTGGACTGTGTTTTTCTCAACTTTATATCTAGTGTTCTTGCTTCCTGCAAGGTTGCCATCCCCCACCCATGCTGGGGACTCAAAATTTAATGAGGCATGGTGTCATGGGGTCCATTTAATTACTAATTTGTCTGAGTCGTCAAAACTCAGGGCCTCCTCATGGTGAGCTCCTCTCATCTCAGCCTTCAACCATAACTAACTTTAAACTTGAACATCCCACCAGCAACAATGGCTGCAGCACCTGATGCTATCCAGTGCTTTCCGGGCTTGTGTAGCATACTCCCATCTCCCACTGTTAGCAGCCCCAAAATGGATGATATCGCAGAGGATGTCTGCGCAGAGCAAGAGACCCTGCTACCTGGGGGAAAAGAAGCTGGCAGCACCGCCGCCACCTCAATTGATGCCCCAGACTTTGTGGTGTTGCAGTCCACACTCATGGAGGCCTCAAAAGGTGTCACGGAGGGCACCAACAATGAGTACAGGAGGTACGTGGCTGTTCTCTGTCTTTCTCGGGCTTGTCGTCAAGTCTTACATGGACCCCTCAACAGACTGATGAACTTGTGCCTCTCGTTTCTCATCGACATCCATCTCCTTCGACCGGACGAGGATTTTTTTATCAAGAAGCCAAGGCCTAACTCCCCGTGGCTAATTGTTGCATGGATAATAAGTACGTGAGTGTGTGCACTGTTGGCTAACTTTACATTCCTGACAATGACATGTCTTGCTGAAGGTGCGACTCAATTAAACTTGACAGCACTAACAAACCATTGAATCAGGAGCACGGGACCTATGGCCATGCCCAGAAGATGAGGGCATCAATGACATATGCATTTGGGAGGCTCAGTGGCCTTGGAAACATGCCATGGCACAAGTCAGACATTGGTGGGGGGATTATGGTGGGAAACCCTTCAATTTCAGTTGAGGTGTCATCCTATATGTGCTCACTCCGCAGGTGCAAGGTAAAGCCTTCTCCGCTGTTATTGTACGACCATCTCATCTGTCCCACCCTGCTCACAGGTGCAAGCAGGTGAAGTAGCCAACAGTGCATGGGCCATTACACCAGTGAGTCTGTCGTCGGATGCTTCCAAATCCTGGTTGATAGTCGATGTTCACAGAAAATCTTGTTAAAATTGTACCATCACAATCACCTCCCTGAAAACTGGACGGTTCGTGCATACCACCCTGATGAATGGACACACTTGGGTGGCCTCAGCCAATGGGGCGGTGGGTGAGTATGACAGCTTCTGCAGGCTGCCTATACAGTGGCCTTCTTGTGTATGCTGCGGTTCGATGAAGTATTCAAGATCCAGGTGCACGATCTCTATGTTTGCAAGGATGAGCCTGACAAGGTGGTGCTGCACCTGCCCTTTCGCAAAACTTATCAGAATGGAGGTATGTGATACTTGTCTGCACCATATACATTTAGTTGATTGTGACAAATCTCTGCACCCACCAATACATAGACATCAAGCCCTTCAACCTCTGGGCACTTTCATCGTCTGAAGCCCACCTTTGCCCAGTCAGGGCACTGTCTGCCTGGCTTTGTGAGTCGAAGATCACCTCAGGCTATCTCTTCTGGAAGGTGGCTTCAGGCGACTGGATTGCTGAGGCAAATAGCCCTATGGTATGCTTGCTTTGGATGAACCAGCCTGAGACACATGATTGATGCATTTCTGTAGTCCTCGGAGCAATTTCTCGAGCTCTTCTGCAACAACCTATTGGACATCAGCATTGATCCAGCTCCATATGGCACTCACTCGTTCCACAGGGGGGGTTGTCAGTACTTGCATGTTGAGAGACATTGGCCACTCAGACGAATCTGTGAATGGGGAGGATGGAGCACAGAGTTCACGAACATGACAATTGTCAAGTATCTCATCTTGTCCAATGATGATCCCACTGAGCCGAGGACGCAGTTTTTTAACCCTAATAGACATCCGACAGTCAAGTGCCCCCAGTGTGGGCGATGCTGTTGTTGTGGTTGAGCTTTGTTTACCTTAGGAATATTAATAAAGAATGATGCCCCCACTCTCAGACTCCATCAACTCAAGCATTATTGTGCAGCCCCCTAGCTTTGAATCAAACCAACCACAGCCCAATCTATCCGATCTACCACCTAATTTCATGTCTTCAGACTTCATTCAACTTGAAACCAACCACAACCCAATCTATCTGATCTACCACCTAATTTTACAGTGCTCTATCGAGATCTACTCCTCCTCTTTCACCGCATCCTCCTTCTCTTTCATTCCATCCTCTTCCTTCACCTTGTCCTTGTCTTCCTTGTCTTCCTTGTCTTCCTCTTCCACCCTGTCTTCCTGTCTTTTCAAGATTTCAGCCACCACCCGCTCCTCGGCAGCATCCTGCATGGCCTCAACAACGTCCATCACCTCCACATAAGTCTCCAACTGTTTGTAGATGTTCTGAATGATGATCTCTTGAAACCCATGTTGCTCCGCAAGATACATGATTGATGTGGCGAAGCCAATGTGAACAAAGTGCATGAAGTTGCACTTATGTATATTGACATCCATGATCTCTTACTCAGGACTTGCATTGGTGCTGCTGCTGGTCTCTCTGGTACTCGCATGGTTGAATGGTGTTGTCATGGTGGGATGTGCTAATACTAGATGTCAGCACTGTCCTCTCGTTGTTTTTCGGGTCTGAAACCATACATACTAGAGTGTGTTTGAATGTGGTGATGTGGATGGTGGTGGTCTGAAGATGAGATGTGAGAGCCCCTAAGGTCGAAGCTGTTACTGCCCTTTTCATCCAAGCCCAGACTGATTTCAAATCCCTAGTCTCCTAATGGACAGCAAGGGACAAGAGGATGGTCCAGCAAAAGAGTTCATTGTTTGTACTAAGTTATACTACAGTCCTATCATCATGACAGTCCCTCAGTTCCTCATACCTCTTTGCAATTGCCGATGGTTTTGTCATCAGGTGCTCTTGTCCACCCTTCCAGTATATGAAAAGATCTGCAAACTCATCACTGTATTGTCTGCATGCACACTCAGCGACTGCAGCATGGGCTCCCACACATTCTTCATGTAGCTTCTGGACGATGGTGGTGAACTTCATCCATTTGCTGTTGGTGGTGAACTCGGCCCAGAACTCGTCCGGGGTGCCTTGCCAGTAATACTCGACAACATTCTGGGCAATAAAGAGATCACTTGAGTGATACAACAGAGTCAAGAGCTCTACTCACATGCCAGTCCATCCACTTACTCTTCGTCCCCTTCCACTGATTGTCGTGGCCATACCTGTACAGTTGAGGCCATAAGTTGAGTGAAATCAGGTGTCCTTGGATCATAATGATGGAGTTGCCCTGCCAGTGATGGGTGCAGTCATCCCACATGCCATTGAGCTGTGTGATATCATTGATGAAGCTCACAGCAGGGGGGTCTGGGATGTCACTGTCTGCCAGGTGCAGCAGTGCCATCACCAAGAGTGAGGGTCCGCGTTCTGCCAGTATTCATCTCTGGCACGCTGATGGTGTCAGTCGAGGCCATGCCAATGGTGTGATGCTGAAAGATATCTGAATCGTCAATTCCTGCACTCAGACAATAAACTGGTACCACCACCTCAAGTTTAGTGTGTCCTGCATGCAGCCCATCAGCGCGTGGCTGAAGTAAGGCATCTTGAATGATGCCTATGAGCCTGTCGCTGACATTCTGGACAATGGCGTCTTGCAGGCACACATCAGCCTAAGCAGCACTGCTACTAACAGTGCATGAAGCAGGCAGGCTGCTTGTTGCTAGTGGTGCGAGCATGCCATCTGTTGGCTGGTATGGGTACTTGGCATCAATGGCATCAGCCTGCAAGGCAAGGTATCAGTTTCATGCAGAAAGGAGGGAAGTTTGTATGAAAACCTACCCATGGTACCAATGCAGCAATCTCAGCTGCCATGCGTGTGTCCTTTGACCGGCTGATGCTGGCAGGTGTGCTGTCCAAAGCAGTCATGCCAAATAACTGAGCATGATGCTGCATGGACTGTTTTGGGCAGCTTGCCTTCACTTTTCCTGTAGACTGCCTTGCTCATGGGCCTTTGTGGGCCTTGTGAGCACCTGGCCGAAGCCTTTTGAGAACAAATGAGCTTTTCCTTCCACTACTACATTCAGAGTGAACCATCGCACATACCTGTCCCATGCATCATGCTCACAACTGAACGACTCCAGGCATTCACAAAGCACGCTCTTGGTTCCTGTGGAAGTGGGGCCAAACTGGCTACATAGTGCCTTCAGTGCTTTGCAAGTCATGTCACAGCTTTCACGAATTTGAGGTCAGCCACTGGGCAATGCAGGAATACCAAAAGAACTTACATAGGAATATACTGGACATCCGGCTCTCCATCTGGTCTGAAATGGAGCGGGAATTGGAGGCCCTGGTTGGTGCTGGTGCTGGCCGCATCTCAGACAGTGCAAGCAGTGACATTGAGGGTCTCTGCAGACTGCTGTGACAGTCTGTTTTCATCCATGCCAGCATCAGCACTCCAGAATGAATTGCGGTTTGGGTGAGAGTCAGTCACTGCTGTGAAAGTGCGGGTGCGGCAAGCAGGAGAGTGGCTGGTAGTGGTGGGAGTCATCCCAATGAATTTGGTGCAGTTGTTCATGCAGCCGTTGTCACGCTCCTTCGCACGACAAATTGGGATAATGCAAGGACAGTAGCTACAGAATGAGTTGAGCAGGATTTTGGCCTCCACCAGGGATAGGTGATTACAAGACCGATGAAGATCAACGCGATTACCAGGGCAAATGTGTCACCAATGCTAATAGAACTTTGCTGAGGGGCTGCGCCTGAATCGGACTTGGTGTTTGAGGATGACGCGACGGCATCCACAATCACTGGAAGGAGGAGGGTGGCAGAGTCTGGAACTACCAGCGTGTCGATGACAACGGTGGCATTGGAGACGAGCTTGCGCTCCAGCGCAGCTGCGACCAGTGCTGAGATCTTGTTAAGTAGCGTACTCAAAGGTATCGGATCCGAAGGACTTTGGCCTCAGCTCGTGCGCTGTGCCCCTTTCCCGAGTATTGTCCCTTATTTCTGAATACTAAAGTATCGTGTTTATGGGCGGACGAGTATTGTACCGGATCCGTTAAGATCTACGGATATCGGATGTGTAGCGTAACGGCTAATCCGGACGAAGTCCGAACTAGAAACTAGCGGATAAGACTGTCCGAGGACAGAGGCGGATACGGATAGACTATAGGAATCAATCCTAAGTCTCAGAGTAGACAAGAGCGCGAACTCAAGTCCGGACAGATAGCGGAAGGTGAACGGAACGAGTGCAAACTAAGATGATATTCGAACTAAGGTTCGACAGAGTTATACATGAGTTTATATACTGTAGATAACTAACGAGATGATCAATCAGCAAGGTAAGGGCTATGTACGAAACATGTGGAAAGTCTATTGGTAAGTAGGATTGATCACAAAGCATGAAACGGATATGAAGAATGAGTAACGGATCAGTAAGACAAACGGAAGATAGATAACCGGAGTACTGGTAGTACAAGAATTACCGAAAGGGGATAGACGCTGTATTAAGGTTATATGAAACAGGAGATGAAATAAGAATCAAAGCGGATCTGTGGACCGGACGACGGATACGGATGATGGATCTGGATCGGATCTGTGGACCAGACGTTCCGGATCCGTTCCTAGATTATTGGTATATGACAGATCTAGGCAAAAGAGGGGATTTGTGAGTACCGGTCTCAAAACGGGAAACATATGCATAAAGTTCGGGTTCCTGGGGGCCTCTGACCTGCAAGGAAAGGGGGGGAAAGCACCATCGAAGCATGACTGAAGCGAATGACATTCGTCGCTCACGTCATCCAATGAAACAGCATTTGTCGAATGGTCACGCCCACCACAGGATGGTGTTGTTTTCGAGAGAAGTGAATAGTTCTCACTTTAAGTCTGTCTGCTATAGGAAGTGCAGGGACCACTGTCTCCCTTGAAATCACTCTTGTCTACACTAAGATCAGGTAATCTTAGTCCTGTATTTACTCACTGTTGTTAGACTCCAGCTAGTCTATCACTTGTATTTAGTTCTCTAGTCCTTTGTTGGTCTGGATCTGTTGTATTCATGTTGCGATTATATCAGCAAGGATTTGTCTGGGAAAAGCTTTGTCAGCATTTCCATATTTTGTCTTCAATACATTTTTAGCCACAACTTCAGCCCTGCTTAGTCATAGGTTCACACATCCTTCCAGCTTGAAGTATCTGTGTGTTTAGCCTATCTAACTCTGGTGCAACCCACCAAAGTTTACCCCCGGTATCAAGTTATATACTTGACCACATCAATCTAGTACATCAAGTCAATCAAGTTCTATTAGTGACACTGAGGATTTATCTATCCCAAGTCACTACTTATCTAGTCTATCTTATCCATTGCTTCAGCCAAACAACTGACTGTATAGTCTTGCCTCCAATGAACACCACATTATCAACTGAGAAGTAGAAAATCCGTTGACCATGTACTTGAGGGGTTGGCAGCTTTTGTCTTATCAAAGTGTAGTTGTGGTGTCACTGCATTTTACATGAAAACATATAAGACCCTCAAGTAGTAAGACAATGGGTGGGCCAACATGGGGTACATTACATAGACAGGTGGGCCAACATCATAGTATATTACACAGACGGGCCAATGTGGGGGTATATATTCCATAGACGGGTGGGCTGACATGGGGGGATGTTATATAGATGGGTGGGCCAAGGTAGCGAGATATTGGGTACATGGGTGGGCCCAGATACATATCATATAGATGTAAGGGCTGAGGTATCAGTATACTATATAGACATATAGGCTGAGGCAGTGATGTATATTATATCAATGGGTGGGCTGAGGTAGTTGTTATTATATACATGGGTGAGCATGGGTAAATGAGTGCAATAAACATAACTGGGGTTAGATAGTTGGATAACAAACAAATCAGTGTGCTGATGGAGGCACCAGAGAATCAAACACATGGAGTACATAGGCACTTTGAGTGCATATACCTACCATCAACAACCGAAACCCAAAGCCTGACAGCCTGACTACACCATGTGTGAGATTCACTGAACACCAAGGCCTGAGGGCAGAAAGCCCAAAAACCAAATCCCAGTGAGCAACATATCCATGTCTGATTCACCACAAATCACCAAGTCTCAAAATCCAAACACCCAAACACCTGAGGCCCGACAGAGTGCCCAGTGCCAAATCTCAACACTCAACACTTGAAAGTCAACACTCGAAACTTGAAACTTGCAAAAATGTGTCATGTGAAATTTGTATTTCCTGACACATTGCACCAAGTGCCGAGTGCCAAAACTGAAAAGCACCGAGTACTGAGTACCGAAACTCAACACTCAACACTCGAAAGTCGACACTCAAAACTCAAAACTCACAAAAATGTATATCATGTTAAATTTGTATTTCCTTACAGATTTTACTGAGTACCGAGTACCAATGTGACAAACATATTTCTGCTGGGCTTGTATGAGCCACTAGATGATTCATGTCCACTTCCCCAATGCATCCGACTCACCCCTAATCATCCCTGATGAAACCCGCTATCCCCAATGCAACCTGCTGTTGGACCAGATGTTTTGCCTATTGGGTCTGCTTGGAAACCATGTGGACTTGTCCTCCCTATGTCCTGTCCAGTTGCACTTTACCCCACTAGGTGCATAGTTGTTTAATTCTCATTACTGATAGTATAGACAGTGTTATTACATGGATTTCCACTGTCCGCAGTAGACTGGTGACCAGCCCCTCTATGAGGCAAATCCTCGATAGAGGGACTGGTAAAACTGGGTTTGAATTTGAATCAAGCGCAGATTCTCAGGATAACGTGATGTATAAGCCTTTTTTGGAATATCAAAACCACGCGAACTTTTGCTAAGGCCTTTGCAAGTATCACTAAGTTTGATCAACTCGGACCTGACACTGTGCTGTTCGACGTTAATGTTCATTTCAGACTCCTCATGTATATTTATTCTGCTTTCCATACACAACCTGCTACTTGAAGGATGCCGGTCCCTTTGACAGTTCTCAATAAGAACTTCAATCAATCTGTTGACTCCGGTTTCGTGGATGTTATGACATGTCCCCCTGCAGCTGCCGTAGCAACTCTGTCGCATCTCTCACCTCACAAATGCATCAAATCTGTTGTGAAGATCCTCAGAGAAGGCCACTTGTCAATCCTGGACTTTATCCTTCGAATCCTCGACCCATCACAACCTGACTTTGCATACAACCATGACTGGATATACAACCCTTCTAAGGGAGAGAAGGAGAACTCTGATGGGCAGTGTGTATCGGGCAAGCTGGAGCAAATGTTTGACCATATGTTTGTGGACTTACGGGGTTGAGCCCACATACTAGAGTGGTTTTGTCCTCATGCAATTGCCTACATATCCCACACTGTCAGCAATGAGATGGATGCAGTAAAGGAGGCTCTCCGTGGGACACTTGATTCTGTGACGCTGCAGTTTCTTTTAATGTGGGACCTCAGCACCACTATACAAGACAAGGTCACACTGAAAGCACTGATCTTACAGCATATCCTCTGCTGTGCTGCTCAGACCGAACGCACTATTGAAAGGAACAAGATCAAGGACAGCAGTACTGTATGATACACTACGTCTTTTGTATTATTCCGTCTTTTGAATTGATAAATCTTCACTTTTAAAGGCATGCAATGTCATCATCACACAACTTGCATCACAACGCTTGCATCACAGTATTTTTCTTACTGTTCCATTCATGCTCTTTGTGTGGACAAATGGGGCTTTGAAACAAACAATTGAAGCCCTCTACAAATGTGGTTTGTGTATATCCTTCACATCCCTTCTCACTCTGCTTGAGAAACTTGCTGCACACTGTGTGGAACACGCAAGACAGGTTGCACGTCAACCGCACATGATGTGTTATGACAACATCAATATCAGCACATCATTATTTGTCAAACAACACTCTGATGCCCCTGCAAAGGTCCAGTCGGGAACTTTTGCTATCCTCTATGAAGTTCACAATGGGAATTGAGACCACATGCATCTCTCACCAATGCTGAACCACGCTCTCAATGCTACAGCACTGACATTCAATGCAGATGTTTGTCCTACCCTCAGTCAGATGTCTTTATTCCATAGTCAACTTCGCATTCACATTATTGATATTCTCCTCAAAACCTGCTCCAACTTCAAAAATTACGAATGACCAGATGTCCTACAACATAGTGAGCATCGAAAAATGCCCAAAGGCTATTGCACAAAGCAATTTCCCTTATGTACCTCGGCAATTGATGAAAGTTTGATTACTGGAAATATCGCCATCATTCACGATGTCTACATTCGCCAGCTGCAAATTACCCACGATGAACTATCAGACTATGCAATTCCTAGTTTCAACAATCAATCCACTAATGCTCGGATACGAGGAGTGAAGGCACTGCATGTGAAGGATGTGAATCCATTCACTCATCTTCAGATCATTCAGCTCGGGTTTGGGCTCTTCCATCTCTGCCTTAACCTAATTTGGGCCCTGTTACATGTTCATTGAGGATCCATTCATCAAGTCGGCAGTCTCTCATACTTCTTTGCCTTACTGGATCGAACACGACTTGGCTGTGAACACCATGACTACCATACCCTTCTGGCTACACTGATGCAGATTCTTTGTGGTATCATCTTGAATGCATGGCACAATGAGTGTGAGCATTTGTTGCTAGCAGCCTTTGCTTCATCAAAACCCACTGTCAACAAACTCCTTCAAATTGCCAACACAATTATAATAAAACATGCTATGCCTGCTTACGAGTCCTCCAGCAAGAAACAAAATGTGTTTAGCATAGATTCTGAATGACCTACAGACACAGCACAATACAACCTACAGCTTCTTACCCGCGACTTGCTCTATGTCTTAGAACCAACTTTTGCTACATCAGCTGGCGACTGGGGATGGATTGAGGACATTCTCAGAGACTTGGCGATGATATTCTGTGGTGCTGGATCAAATAACTATTGCTCTGAGATTCTACATTTCCTATTCAACCTTAGAAAAATCTGGACGCCAGAATTTGCGTGCAAAATCTTGTTACTGTTTGTTCTTTTCGTTCTTTCTGTCTAACCTATCTATCATAGGGATATCATGCAGGATAATGCACTCATCAATCTTACAGGCCTTGAAGGTCACTGTATGCCCATTGATCTCAACATCGAGCACCACATCAAGTTTTTAAAGGTGCGACTTGACTATATTATAAGTATAGATTGAATGCTAACTACTGTGATATAGCTTTTCTTCTCAGCCAAAGGAGTCTATTCTACATGGGATCGTCTTGGTGACATATCTGCAACCATCGCACTGCTCCAAAACATCAAAAAGCAGGTTGGACGTGCCCTTGGCATCACATATCATGGCCTTAATCACACAACTCCCAACACATCATCTTCAGTCTGGAAAGTTGCAAACAAGCTGAATGAACTCGAACTTCATGTGTTCAACCCAGATCGCAAAGAGAATGATTCTATCAAGCCTATTGTGGATGTGCTTACAGAGGGTAAGTGGAAGCTGAAGTCTTCAACATTGGTATCATTCAACAAGAAGGTGTGAGAGATGCTGGCAGGGAATGGGTATGAGCAGGAGGAAGATGAGCTACCAAGAGCCTCATTTGATTTAACTTCTTCAGAGAATGCTAGCTACTAAAGTTGTAGTTCGAGTCTTCTTTGCTGGTCATGAATGCAAAGCCACTGCAATATTCTGCTCATCAAACTGAGTGATCAGTTCCAGTATCTGTGCTCCACAATGCTCCCCCCACTCTGCAGTCTCCTCCAACAGCAGAACGATGTAATCTAGAGTCTTCATGTTGTCTGGATTGGTCTTGCTAAGGAGTTCAAGGTCATCGTCATCACACAGCCATGTAATCGACCAAACAGACTGCAGAGCGTGGTTGGAGTGCATGTCTGTTCTCCATTTCTTCAACTTCTCCAATAATGGCTTGTGGAGCTCCTTGTCTTGTAGTTTTATATGTTTTCATTTTGCTGGAGGGCATAGTATGGGCATCTTCTGATGTGTACATCCGACCTAGAAAGTATCGAGACAGGTCAAAATCATCATTGGGATGCCGATCACAACATTTTGTTGCAACACAATGCAGTGCTTTGCTCAGCAAGAAATTATTAGTAGGGTGTCACTGAGC
>MU177893.1:558894-706732 GCA_016695465.1 Suillus americanus
TTAGCGCTCCATGAGACACGTGACTCATTAGCTAATATTTCCTTATCGAACATTAGCAAAATCACTATCAGTTGCGCACTCTCAATCGCAGTCTCCTCGAATCAATATCAAGTCCATTGATAGTGTTAATGGTCCAGTCTGCACCAAGCTCATTCCATACAATATTATCACACGTCACAAGGACCTAATACGAAGCTGCGAAGCTAAGGGTGACATGGTCACACCCAAGAAGGTGCGAAGTTATAATCGTAACTCTACAGTATCGACGGTTTGCCTCATAGACGGACTGGTCACGAGTCTAATAGCTACAGCCTACTACAACATGTTACAGTTTGATTCTGTAACAGTCGACCGTTACCGAACCAGAATCTGCTACCATGCTTCTGCTGGCTATGAAGCACTTCATAACTCACAATATCCCACTGATGTTATTCAGACAATATTGAAGGAGGCCCTGGAACGCTGTAACTCCCTTGTCTTATAGGTGCGATACCCATATGTTATCACCTATAATTACCGTCGTTATGTGGGAGTCACAGGTGAATTGACCAGGCCTTTAATAACTTTCTGCTAACTCCGTGGTCATGCGAACCTCCAGTAATATTTACATAAATAAACCATTGGATCGTGGGTCGACCGGTCAACAGCCGACGTGCTTCAGAAAATTGTTAGCTTCGTCTTATTGATAACACCGTTCTATTCCATGGTTTTGTGTCGAGCTGGCAAATGGCGTTCAGCCATTCGATCATCATCTTCAGGCCCGGGACAACCAGGGACAAACCTTGGACAACCATTTTCCTCACCAACGTTTGCTACACTAACCTTGGCACTGACGATCTGCCGTCGAAGATGTATTCATTATAGACGAGCCTCTGGAAAAGAAGTCGTCAATGAACCATGGGTAAACGAATTGTAAATTCCTGCCACCTGGGATAAAAAACAAACCTCTTGTCACATTTTGTTGAGAAGTCGAATCCTTGCACTCGTGATGACTCAGACCGCGACTGTCTCGTCATCGCTTTTTCCAGGAGGAAACATCTCATACGTGGCTAAGGTGTCCAACATTCGCGTTCGCCAGCGCATATATAATGGGCCACTGAGTATGATATCGCTTTCCAGTGAGCCATGTTCCCCGCTGCATCCTTGTTGACAATCATTCTCCTGGCCTTGTCCATCGCGGCATCGCCTTTTGAAATTCGCGACTCCCTCTTCACCCTCCCCATTGCTAGGAGGCTAAACGTCTCCGATGGTCCTATCAACTTCTTGCAGCAAGATAAAACTCGCGTGGCCGCCCTTAAGGCCGGCCACCATCTTGGTAGCCCCCCTGTAACAAACCAAGTTACATCCTACGTCGCAGCAGTTGGTGTTGGCAGCCCCGCCACAACCTGTCAGTTCAACACTGAGAAAATATGCGGCCGCTGATGTAATATTGAAGACAACTTGATTGTTGACACCGGTAGCTCGAACACATGGGTTGGTGCCAACACTGCGTACGTGAAGACCAGCGCTAGCGTCAACACTGGTCAACCTGTGGAGGTCAACTACGGTTCTGGCTCCTTCTCTGGTATGACATACAATGATATCATGAGTTGAAAATACCTACGATTATTTATAGGAACTGAGTACACCGACACCATCACTCTCGGCAGTGGGCTCACCATCACCAAGCAATCGATTGGTGTTGCTTCTTTTACGGTGGGCTTCACCGGCGCTGACGGTATCCTTGGCATCGGGCCTGCAGACTTGACAGCGGGTACCCTGACGAATTCGCCGAAAGCGACGATCCCGACAGTCACTGACAACCTGCATAGCCAAGGCACCATTTCTCAGAACGTTGTTAGTGTCCTTTTCGAGCCCACCACTTCGGAGACAATCACCAATGGAGAGCTCACCTTCGGTGGAACTGACACTGCCAAATACACCGGCGACATTGGATACACGTAAGCTACCTCAGCTCCTAGATCAATCCAGACTGAGAGCAATCGTTCTATCTCAGTCCCATCACCACCACCAACCCTGCATCGACCTATTGGGGCATCAACGAGAGCATCACCTATGGCTCCACGACGATCTTGTCCTCCACTGCTGGTATCGTCGATACTGGCACCACCTTCATTTACATTGCCACCGGTGTGCATCTAGAGTGCAGCGAGTGATCACGGTCTAATCAGCGTTCGATAGATGCCTACACCAAGTACCAGTCTGAAACTGGCGCTACTGTGGATGAGGCGACTGGTTTTCTCCTCATTTCTTCTGCTCAGTACAGTGCACTCAAGAACCTGAACTTCAATATTGGTAGTGTACGCCATTTCTTTTGACCCTCACACCCCTGTTCACCATTTTGCACAGAATACCTACACTCTCACCCCTAATGCCCAAATCTGGCCTCGTTCTCTCAATACCGATATTGGTGGTAGCAGCAATGCTATATATCTCGTCGTTGCCGATATTGGCACGCCCAGTGGCGCAGGATTTGACTTTGTTAACGGCTACACATTCCTCGAGCGCTTCTACTCGGTGTTCGATACCACCAACTCCCGCGTCGGTTTTGCCAAAACGTCGTACACTGATGCCACTACTAACTAAGGTGGAACTGCCAGAGTACACAAAGGATCGGTTTTCAGATGCAAAGCAGTGTACGGACTCTGCTTAAGTAGGCTATGGAGGTCGTATTTTTTGCGTATGATTAGATTATAGCAATAGTATCACATCTGGTTAGGATGCGTGAAATCTGGTCTGTTTAAAGTATGATAATATGCTTATGGTACTACTATACACCTGATATATATCGCAGAGCATGTCACGTTCTTCCCAGCTCCTAGGACCACCACCCTCCCATTGTACAGTTTATCAGCTTCTCTTGCTAGTGACGGACAGGTGTGCCGTGACCGTCAGTGGTGATGCAATGCCAGATCCTCACAAACGGTTAGGTCAACATCCTCGACACCGCTGCCAATCGTTATCACATATTGTGAGGGATATGACGGGCTGTCGTAATGTAGTCGAGGGCGGCAGAGTGCATAGGAGAGCTGAGTAACGGTAAGACCTTCTAAATGTTTTTGAAATTTTCATGTTATGGAGTAGCAGTGTGTGGTGCGCAAGAGCGATTTTACGCTGTCGTCAGGCCAGCGTTAAACCAAATGCAAGATAGACAAAACCAACGCGCTGAGATGCAATCCGAGTCACGTTAGCATATATCGTGATGGGCATTGGGCATGCATCAAAGTAAGAGACGAGATGATGGAAAAATGGACGTACTTTTGAGTCTGAAAAGCTGTCTTGCGAAGTCAAAGGTGGTCTGGTTAGTCGTGATGCTCAGCTGAATACCTAGACAGTCGTTCCGTTCTTAATGAATTACTCACTGAGTGCGAATAACCGCCGGCATGCACTATGTTTTGTCCCTTTTTCACGGCTTTTTCCGTTCACCGTCATGCCTTGTTGCGCGTTCATCTCCTAAGTTAGTACTATGGCGACTTGACGCGTGCTGTGGAAACAAGAGAGGCCACGTATTGCTGCTACTGCCGCTGTCGCGAAGTCGTGATATTAATAACAATTAATAAATTCTAACCCCTACTCTCGTAGCTCGCTTCGGGGTACGAAAGGAAAGGCATGGGTCCTGGTACGATAGGGTAGTTTGAGCGTCGGCTAATTTAGATACAGACAGTCGTAACTAAAACGTCACGGAGAATTTACAGCAAAATACAAATGATCCGGATGAAAAGCAAGTCTAAGAAAATTGCCTGAATCAGATGTTTCGGGTGCGATGATGATTTACGGAAATCTGTGGAGGAGTACCTATCCTTGGCAAATTTACAGACGAGTGCGAGAGCAACCTGGTGTTGACAGCGACCTTCTTAATGCAGCCTGACTATTATGATCCATGAAGCCTGTGGCCTGAGGATTGAAAATTTATCTGTAAAACCTTGCGGAAAGTCATCTCCAGTAGATCACTTGGCTTGCTGACGCTACCTGTGACGGAGCAAGAACATCCAAAGACTCCGCAAGTCATATAACATTCTTTATGTTTACAATTTGTAAGAAGGTCCGAACGCATCAGAAAAGATATGCATATCTAGAATAGACCGCCCGCAAGTTATTCCGCGGACAGTCTAAGAAACCAAGTCAACGCTCGATTAGTCTGTTTCTTCGTCCCAGCGCCCAGGGAAAGTTGGCGTACTGCCTGGGGACTCGTTGGACATTCCTGCGCGACGTGCTCCTCTTGAACTCGAATGCCTACCCTGAGATGATGAACTGCCAGCCGCTCTCGAGCTACCCATACTTCCCCCAAACAATGACTGGAACAATCCTCCACTACTACGACCTGAGTTCCCAGGTGATCGTGGACGTGGTGGGGTTGATGATGGGCTTGTTGGGCGGTTACTGGGTCCACTTCCTGGTCCCGGGGGGCTGCCTGGTGGGCGTGGCTGTTGTGCTTGTTCTATAAGAGCATACCTGTTACTCGACGTAAGACGATGATTGACATGGACATGGACATGAAAAATATAACCCACCGGCAAACAGGGCATGTTCCGCTAGATTTTAACCATGGCAATATACAAGGCTGGTGAAATGGGTGTTTGCACGGAAGAGTTACAATAACCTGCTCCTCCGGGTCTTCGGTTCCAAGTTGGAACTGTTCTTTACATACGGCGCAATCTTTATCCAATAGTGGAGCTAGCAACACATGAAAGTGAGCAGCGAGTGGGGGATACGATAGACAATGACAAACATCGTTCTATAAGAACTTCTCTTGGGAGATTGTTGATAATGTCTTCTGTTGCTGCAATAGGCCGTGAAGCAGAATTTTCCATTATCTGCGTTATCACTTGGTCCAATGCTACCCAATTTTCGTCAGGCTTTGTAAAACATTTCAAAGATATATACGTACCCTCTTGATTGAAAACATAGTCACCCCATCGTCCACCCGCCCCTCCTTCAGGGCCAAGGGAGAACATTTCAGCAAAAGGGTCTGCGCCTCTACCTTGCCCCAGCAAAGCCAATAAATATTGTGCCATCATTGGGCCAGTGATGTCTCCGGGATTTCGTGGACCATTTTGATTTTCACGACGCAGGAACCTACACCAAATCATCCGTATAAGATTGCGAGTCAATCGTAGTGGACGTACTCGGTCATGTTAGGAACTTCACGATCGCGCTGCTCCGGAGAGCGCGGACGACCAAGGGTGTTGGGACCTCCAAGAAACAAGGTTCTTGTGGCACCGTGACTAGGTCCAGTACTATGAAACTCAAGACGGATACCACCCTAATCGTATTATAAGCTTTCTTGCAGCATGTATAGAAGATGACCGACCGATCCTCCCTCGGAGCTACGAGGGAAGGTGGGTGAGCGAGGTCGAGGACTTCCCGTCAAGGCAGCTGTAGGCGTTTGCTTCCATGTAAGATCTTACTGCATGCATGAAATGAAGACGCACCTAGCAAACCACCTAAATTATTCGAGGGCATTTCATCATCGAAGTCTCCTCTCGGAGCGTGCTGCTGATATGCCCGAGGATCATCGCTTGGATCCTCTATCTGCACAAGATTATGATACATCATTATCATCAACTGGAAGTACGAAGATCGGGGTGCGCACCCTCTCGACGAACGTGCCCTGACATGATGCACAGATTGGATCCGGTTGCTAATAGATCACATCGTTATACGTCAACATCGGAAGTCAGCTGAGGATCTGCTAACCATGAGTGGTCTCATCTCAGCATGACACTATTGCAATGTTATGTTATTATAGGACATGCAAGTTGTTCTCAAGGGACAAACTTCATGACAATACCACATTGGCTCTCTGGAAGACATGGTAGCAAAGGCCTGAGCGCTGAGCTTGAGCAAGTGGATGGTGGTGGAAATGCAAGGTTTCCGCACAGCGTTGTAATGACGCCACAGCATGCACCTGCCAGTGGCAGCCGCCAGCGACCCGGAAATCCGCCCAATTTAGTACACCAGTTTCAAGTTGGTGAAGTATTACAAAGTCCGCCGGAGTTTCTTCTCTCACCGCGACCCTCAAGAGAAAAATGATGAATTAGGTGAGCCTGGTACCACTATCTTGAATTGTGATGATCATTCTGGTTCCCTATTATACGAATGCTCTTCTTGAGAGAGATACGAGATCAATACCGGGTTTTCCTGAGCGTTCCAGCTATGATTTGAATCAATATCGAAACTATGGCTGAAGTCCTATCTTTTGCTCAGGTTAACCGCGCTGTCGTCCCAAACAAAAATCCTGTGCCCTGAAGAAACCCATATGCAATCAATAATTATACTAGTGATAGTGTACAGTGTACAGTCAACGTTCCATGGAAGCAAACAACTGTGGCCAGTCCGCGCTCTTTCTACACATCTCCCGGAAAGCACCTCCAACCTTCGTCAAAAGTACTTTTGGCTTATCAAACTCAACAATCTCCCCAGCATCTAGCACTAAAATGCGATCATAATCGATGATCGTTTTGAGGCGATGTGCGATAGTAATAACAAGCGCACCGGAAAGTTCTTCGCGAATCGTCGTTTGGATCTATAAGTGTACACTGGTGAGATGCAGGACTGAGGTGACGCGCTAACTAACCTGGTCATCCAAACGCGAATCTATCTGAGACGTTGCTTCATCCATGATGATGATATTTGTCTTTCGTAGAACTGCCCGAGCAAGTGCAACTAGCTGCCTCTCTCCTGCGCTGAGCGAGCCACCTTGGCTGATAGGCATCTCAAGTGTGAAGCCACCTTTTTCAATCGCCCGACTGAGCAATCTCGTTAAATGACATCGCTCGAGCACATCCCAGCATTCTTGGTCGGTGTGCTCCTCGAATGGGTCCAAGTTGCTTCTGAGTGTGCCGGAAAACAACGAAACATCCTGACTAACAATGGTCTGGGAACAAATCAGCAACTTCCCAAAGGGCCAAATAATCGACCCACTATCCGTGACCGGAGATCTTCTAGGCCAATTGTTGATATATCTATTCCGTCAATGCTGTCCAAGTGTTTAGACGCTGGAACAAGGAGTAAGACACCAACAATAACATACATTATTCTTCCAGCGCTGGCCTCTATCATGCGCAGCAAGGACAAAGCCAAGGTTGATTTTCCAGAGCCCGTCCGTCCGACCTGTCAATAATAATGAACAATTGGAAATGCCAGATATTCGAAAAATGTGACAAACCACCCCAATTTTTTCAGACGGTTGGACAACAAATGATATATTTTTAAGCACGTCCGGTAGGTCAGGGCTGTACCTGACAACAAGATTCTCAACCACCAACTGACCGTCGCTCGATGGCCAGTATGCTGGAGGTCTGTTCTTCTCGATAATGGCAGGTGCCTCCTGTGGTACACCAAGATACTCAACCACACGTTCGACCGCATTGAAGTCAAGCTCGAGTTGTGCAAGAACCCGCACTAGTTGGCGGGATGCCTCGGCAAAGACACCGGCTTGCACGATAACGACCGCAGCTGACCCATTGGAAACTCCTTGCGACAGAGCGAACAGAGTCGTGAGATACACCACGACTGAGCCGAGACCTGGAAAGTGTTCGAGTCAAACATAACGGAAAGAGCCAAGCCACATACAGTCATATCTCCAGCGGAGCCAGCCGTTGACAAGCCACTGGCAAACGGGTTAGTGCGAAATATTACAGGGTGAGGAGTGCATCTCCTTACGTATACGTGGTCAAACGATTGAAATTTGTCCACTTTTTCATAGAACCTATCTTGGTATCTCGACTCCATTGCAAATGCACGAACATGTGACAAGCCACGTAGAAGCTCATCAAAACCGGCAAATGCAGGCGACAAGGAGACGCTCTCAAGCCGACGCAGGTCTCGTTGAGCTTGTACAAAACGAGGAGCGATGCGGATATACAACCATGCTATTACCAAAGCGAAAGGCGCGAGCGCGGGTATAACCACAATTATGACGGTGAAAGAAGCCAAGAAATTAAGGACGCCTGATAATGCGGCGCGGGCGGAAGTTTGCAGAGCTCCGTCAATGGTATTGATGTCTGTCGTGAAACGGTTGAGAATCCTCCCGATGGGTGTGGTATCAAAGAACCGGGCCGGCGCTCTTGTAAGCCTTTGGAGCAGTCTGAAGAACAGGGAACGGGAGGCCTGGAGACTCGCGTAATAGCCCAATGAGATGTAAGCCAGTACTGAGAATGCCCCTGCGATGGAGATATAGAGGTAAATCAAAAGCCATGGTTTGACGTTGACATCAGGAGGGGGTAAGTCATCCCAAGGATACTTGACGCTTGGGAGGAAAACCGAAGCGGAGACGTCATAAGATTCACCCCATTTGGCTAAGAACACCTTGAAAAAAATGTGTAATATGTATGGGGTCAAGAGTTACAACCGTACCTGATTCCCAATGTTGATCATGCGGATCATGAGCATCAAGACGAGAGTCAGTGCCCAGGACATTAAACCTGCTGCCTTGATGTAAACCCAATACGTTCTGAAAGGCACCCGGCCTTCTGCTCGAACTTCCGCTTCCACTAGTTTTCTAACAATTTGAGACGGCCGTTGCTTGGGAAGAACATCCTCGGCTATGTTGTCATTTGGGGTTTGAGTTCCCGAAGTAGCGACTTCTGTTTCTTCATCATCAACCTCATTCAGAACATCAAGCTCTCCGATATCTTGGAACACCTCTTTATCGCCAGCACGGGCAATGCTGCCGCGAGACAGCTCGACCACGTAAGATGCAATCGGTAAACACAGACTTATATGGTGGGTCACCAGGATAATTGTCCGGTCACGAGCCAGTTCCCCAGACAAGCAGTGCTGCACAATATGCTGTGCAGTATGCATATCGACGGCGGCAAGTCTGAGGAACATTCAGAAAAAATGGTTACTCTGACAGAAAATACCTACGGATCATCAAGTAGGATGCACTATCCAGTAACGAAGTCGGTCAAGATGATGGAGCAATGGACTGGCAGAAGACTCACATTAGCTTCCGAGTACATAGCGCGTGCCAAGGCAATACGAGCTCTCTGTCCACCAGATAGTGTGATGCCTTTCTCGCCGATTTCTGGGGTTCAAAGTAATGCCTTGGCAATAATGGATAGAAAAGAGACCTCTTACCAGTCATGTCACCCGCTTCGAATACAACAAGATCACGTTCAAGAGCACACGCCTCGACGACTGTGTGGTATCGTTCCTCATCGAAGCCGAGCTTGGAGCCGAAAATGATGTTGTCCCTTATGGTTGCATGTTCAAGCCCTGCATATCAAATTGAAGTGAGCAACTAGGCTGCACTATGATGACATCACTTGCAGGGAGTTTGGGCGCAATAAGCCACTTGGTGCCTCCTCTTGTTTATGGATACATCACCAGATAAACAGTGCATTTCTAAAATGAACGCATCTAAGGGCCGAGCTATGACCGCCAAGGATGCACTGACCACCAAGTAGCGCCGTGAGCATGGCACTTTTCCCAGCACCAGTCGCACCGCTGATAAGGCTCAGTTGGCCTTTCGGAAATTTGATGTCCAGAGGTCCAAGTTGGAAGCGAGCTTCAGTCATCGATCCTTTGTGAACTCCATGCCATTCAAAGGTTGCATTATTAAAGCCGATATCCGAGAAATCCGCTTCAGAGCCGGTATCAACTGTCGACAGAGATGAAGCCCATTCAGGAACCTCTTGCTCCGCAAGGAGCCCCTCAATACGCTGCATCGATACGTAAGCTGTAACAGATAAGAATCGAATATCCAGTTGTAGTATCGCATGACAAACCGTGAAGCATTGCAAAGAACTGCCCAGGAAGAGCGGTCATCGGCTCCTGTAGCTGTGAGAACAGAGCAACTGCAGTAAACGCCCTGGATACCGTCAGTTGCTCTTGTTCGCCTAAAGTGTACCAAGAGAATGTCACAAGGGCTGTCGCTGAAGGTATCCACGTCCTATGAAATGTTATGGGTACGCGCGAAGTCTGGGCAACGAACAGCCTACCATATAAACGAGATGATAGTGTCGACGACATTCTCTTTAACCCGCCAGCTGAGTTCCTCTTCTCGTGCCTGATGAGCACCGCGTGACCACTGATTTTCTATGAAACGCTAGTTAAGTAGAACCATGTGTCAGCTTCTGCTCACCCACCCCAACCATAAAACTTCAAAAATCTGATATTTTGAAGTAGTTCGTTCACAACATTCATCCTTTTGTCCTTGGCCTTCCATGATGCTCGGGTAATCTGTGCCACATTAGCCAGAAAGATCAAACAGCCGAGACTCCAAACCTTGATGTTGTATGTCGCCAACGGGTAGTTCAGAATATAGGCAAAAAGAATCACAACGACACCTGACATCGCGCTCCACCCCAATATCCTAAGGCATTGCTTAGCTCGATATCTCAGAGAAACTATGACTCACCTGTAGAGGAAGACCAGCGCTATCACGAGCCGTACAGGAGACGAGAAGATCGCGGCAAAATCCCAAAACCGCTGAGCGACAGCATACGCATCGCCTCTTCAAGGTGCAGTAAGTTAGTCACAGGAGACCATAACCCCAGGGGAAACACACTGCATGAGATTCACGATTTTTCCAAGGTCAGCACTTCCTTCTTCGTCGTTAGATGTCTTTCCGCTGATATCCCTGCGACGCAGTGCTTTGTAGTGCAAAGCACAGAAGAGCTGGCCACGAGTTCGTTCGTAACATCGGCGAGTATGCCAGTTTTTGAAGAGATCGACTTGCGCAAAAGACAAATGCGCTACAAATGTAAGGAAAGCCCAGTATTTGGCATTCGCTACTGAGTCGGGAGTAGTATTATCCAACGATAATAGAATCATCCGGAGTGCATAAGCCGGCACGAACCCTGCGGATCAATAATTACTCTACGCGGATCAATCTATATCTCAGCATAATGCACGCACCGACAACGGCACCCCACATTTCCAATACGAGGTTCAAGATTAGGTCGAGAGAGTTAGATACCAACAAAAAGCGCAGTAGAGAGTGTGTCGGATAGCTAACTGCGTATAAGAGACTAACATATGTAGAAGACAGTGTTTACCTACCGTGAACGGTAATCGAGGCATTTGTTGAACAAGTTCTTGTGTCGGAAGAACGGCGACAAGCACCAGATATCGGCATCATTCAATGTTCGCTTCCACGCCAAGTCCAATATGGGTTCTACAAATGATACGGTACACCATGACCAAAGGTTTGCGTCATCTTCGGGAGAAGAAAGATTGGATGCCGGAATCTAGTCTCCGGGGTCAGTATGTGGGCCTAGGACATAGTTGAACAAACAGACGTCAGTTGAACTGGCGACGTTGAGCGCGGGTCGTATAGCCTGCAACGGCAAAAGGCCAGCCACGTAGATGAAGGTTGTTGAAATTATTGTCCGAATTAGAAAAGCGATTATGGGACCGGCAGCATAATTCGGCAATGAAGAGTAGTAAACGCATGCAGCAGCAATTTGCGAGACTGCAAGTAGAATAAGCAAATACGGAGGTGTGGACGGTGCCCTGAACAGGAGTGTCAGGGTTGTATAAAACTGCCATAACAAATCAAAACGTGAATTTGGCGTGTAATAAAATATTGAACAGTCCTACCCATGCAATTGATGCCACTAAGGCGTTGGTCCAAGGTTCCCGTAGGGCGATAACATATCCGAAATATGCAAGCCAGCCAAACGAGCAAACGAGCGCGAGAGAGACAAGGACTCGAATTATCCGAACCTGTTTGGGCAAGTCATCGTCGAAGGGGCCGTCGACGTCGTCTAAAGTGATAAAGTTACGAAAAGGTGCACTCAGCGCACTCCAAACGACTTGGATGATTTTTGGAAGCTGCGTGCGCGCTAGGAAGTCGGTAAAGATTGCTAGGATAATGATAGCAGCGGGACACCAAGTTCCAAACGGAACGTTATGGAGTTGGCCGCTGAACCACGGTTCCTGCATTAGAGCGGTCAGTACAGTCTAGGTATGATAATAAATGGCTACCTGAGCAGAGTGCATAATCCGTGCACGAAGCAAAGGCCAAACGCCTTAAAAGTCGCGGATTCAGAAGGAGTTGCCGATCGTGTAAGGAATTCAAGCTTTAGAAGGTGAATGCTCACGTCATTTCTCACGAGGCCAGAAATGAGATTTATTTAAAATTATTGTAGGGTGAGGTACTTTATTACAATTTGATATTGAGGAACTGATTTCTTAACCACGTGACCGACGTCGCGAACACACGTTTCCGAGTAAAAGGATCATACATGTCCCTCTCTATAATTTCAATGAGGTATCAGCACGCTCTTTTACTTCTAATCCAGATCTATAGAGTAATCGCGATTGCACTCCCAACTGCGGATTATGTCTTGAGCGTGCATTCCGCAAGGAACTTACTCGGTATGCTCGCGGGCACTGCTGGCAGTGGCACAGACTCGCCTGCAACATCAGACACGTTCCCTCTTAGTTCATCTTCATCTCCTATCCATCCTGGCTTGAAAGATCTGGGAGGCTTGTTTACAGATCCGGTACTCCCCACGGCATCCTTAGTGGGAAACGTTGATCCACCGACTCCCACAAGCCTCGGTGTTACGTCGTCAACAGGCTCTCTAAAGCCTTCTCCGGAACAAATAACACCTACATCCACCACAAGGTCAGCGAGTTATCCAAATGCCTCATCGGCCGCTATGACCGAAATCGCGTCCGCTGATAACAAAACCTGGAAAATCATTGGGATCGTCTTCATCGCAATTTTGATCATAGCAATAGCGATTACATCAAGCATGTTCTTCGATCGCTGGTGGAAGGTTGCGCAGGAGATCTTGTGCTGCAAGGGTCGAAGGAAGAGTGGCATCGAACAGTTCGTCCCTGACTGGGAGAAGCAGACCTGGGAAGTCAAACTAGGTCCAGAAGAGCGTGATTATAGACAGCGAGCATCGTTTATATCCCCTCCGTTTGATACGGGAGCAGATCATGTGAAGGAGGGAGAGATGCATACGATGAGAAACTCCGCGGACCACACTATCCCTACCCTGCCAGTCGCGGTGCCACCTCCGTTACTCAGAGTCGTCTCTCCATCAGACACTCGAGAGCTTCCTTGGGATGCCGACAATCTCCATAAGTGCGCTCTCCACCGTCAGCTTTCCGCACGCAGCGGACGCCACGGAGACACCTAAAGCGCCGAATTTGCCTGTAGCTCCTTCATGTTGCACCCTGCCCTAGTACTACCCCATTTTTCCAATTTCTTTCCCAACAAGCAAAGCATGTCCAACTCACGCTACGATAGGCGACTATCACATTCACTATCCACCCAATCGTTTTGTATAACTGCTCATGCTGTGCCTGCCGCGTTCCGAGACGATGGGGGCGCGACATGGGCAGCCGCGGTCCTTGGCGGCGCCACTGGATACTTCTCTTCCAAGTAGTCGGACACATAAATTCCTACTGCGCCCACCGAACATACAGCCATGGAGACGTATAGTCGTGTTCGGGCTGGAAGAGCTTGAGAGAGTTGTCTGAGCAGATCTAGAACTAAGAAAATTAGTTACACACCTTTGTATGATTGCCACAATGATCTAGCGACCACTGGCTCCGCAGATGGCGGTAATTTCTTGGAAGTCATCCCGTACAATCGTCTGGAGAGACAGTGATTCTAGACAAGAGCGAAAAAATATCTCCCCTACAAATTTCTGAATACGAAGAGAATTGGACGAGTTTGGTAACCGTCAGTCTTCTTTAGTCGGAACTGACTACGGAGACTAACGTTACTAGTACTAGTGTAACTTGGACATGTTTACTGGTCTGGCAAGTACTACTTCAATTGTATGCTACCCGTTCCCTGTAACTCGACTGCTTCAGATCGAACACCTCGGAACAGTGTCTGCCATCCATCGCGATGATGGTGGTTGTGCTTTAACCATATCACAATCAGCACCTATCTTAGTGGACTGTCACATTGGTGACTCCATAGCCGTCAATGGGGCCTGTTTGACAGTTGTTGAATTCGATGTTGAGGGTGATGGAGGATATTTTAAAATATGGCTAGCCAACGAGACCCTCAGCAGGACTGATCTGGGTGAGTGACCAGAGGCAAACTAATGCAGACGCTCATAGGTAATCAAGGCGACCGCAAGGTTGGTGATCAGGTAAACCTCGAGCGCGCCATGGGTGCCCATGTTCGATTTGGTGGTCACTTCGTGCAGGTGCGCTCTTTTTGATGGCGTACAAATCATCATTAATGAGTCATTTATCATATCAGGCTCATGTTGATATAACCGCGACCATTCTCAAGAGAGCTCTTGATGGCGATTCGTTGCGTCTTTGGTTCCGACTTCCCGAACCAACGGCAGAAAGACCTTCTCTTCTTCCTTATATCATCCCCAAGGGTTATGTCACTATAGACGGTGCTTCCCTAACCGTTACTTCTGTCGATGATGCCGAAAGGATGTTCGGTGTTATGCTTATCCAACACACGCAGCAGAAGATCACCTTGGCAAAAAAGGCCAATGGCGAGAGAGTAAACATCGAGGTTGACATGGTGGGCAAGTACGTAGAAAAGAGCGTATTGGCCGCTCTGGAGGGTGGTGGTGGAGAAGCCATGCGGACCTTCGTCCAGAGAATTGTGGAGGAAACGCTCGTCAACAAGGGTATTCTACCTTCTGCTCCAGTCTCTAATGACAGTGGTAGTATTCAGTAGTTAAACGAGGCCACTGAGTATGTGCGTTGTTTTGACTTGTACAATAAAAGCCAGTGTGGCCTTTTGACGCTCGGCTATAGCAAATACATCCGACAGTCGATATTAATGAAGTGGCTATTTTGTGGACACAGTAGGCCAAGTGCTACTTAGTGGTTCATTCTTTCAAGTACTGTAACTATCATCTGCAAAGCTCCAGCACGCGTGGTAATACCCAACGACCCACCAGGTTTCTTTTCATCGCGTGTTTCATGAAGGAGCCACCGTTGAAGAGAAAAGTGAGCGTCGTGCTCATATGCCGCGATAGTCCGTGAAACTTACATGCAGTGAACAGGTCACTGCGAAACTCGACTACAATGGCGGTCATGCACCTCTTCGTTTTAATTCACCATCCAGACCAGCATCACCGACAAAGCAGCCGTTGCAATCATCTCTCTCGCCGCCAGGCTTCCGTCCGACAGCCAAGGTCAGCTCCAATGCAACCAGTACCCGGAGACTGTCAAGTTCGGTTTCATTGAATAACATCAACAAAGTAACACACTCTCGACCTGGGTCACCTTCGAAACCAGTCCAAAGTTCCAGTCCTTCCATAGTCACGAATCCCGTTAAAGCTCGCGTCACGGCGCGGCCCGCATCCAAGTCTACTACCACATCTCCTGTGTCCAGTACATCTCCTCTAGAGTCACGTCAGCGATCATCCACTACTACTGTGTCAAAGTTACGACTTCCGCCCCAGGAAGATCGATCACGTAGCGGTAGTGTTGCCCTACATCATGCTCAATCTACCTCAGCATTACAGAGGAATTCACCATCCCCCCGAACTCCGCTCTCTTCCGAACTTCCACTCGTACGTGTAGACCAAGACCGTGCCAGTGTGTCGCCATCGGCTCCCATCAAGATTAAATCCAAAGTTTCTGGGTTAGCCAAATCTAATAGTATCGAGACAGATCCCGCTCGCTCGTTATCCCCACCATGGGTTACCACCAGGCCCATTCATACAAGACCACCCATACCTTCACTTTCCTCAAGCTTCTCGTTAAATGCGCCTTCAAGTCCTCCTAATTCGACTACAGTGTCAACTTTCTATCCTATAACGACCACAGCTCCTGCTGCTAATCCCCATAGATATGCCTCGCCGCGACGTGGCCCCTCACCTACACTCTATCCATATCAAACATTCACTCCACCTGAAGGACCTTCGAAAGCAGCCAGGCAGGTCCTGAAAGCTAAGGTCGATCCTGCTTCCATTCCTCTTCCTCCACATTCGCCACCAATATCTGCATTATCATTATCTTCAAAGTCGTCCGTGTCTAGAAGCTCATTGTCTCTGGAACCTTCTCATGCAAGCGCGCTAACGCTCAACTCTCACACGAACAAGCGTTCGGATACTGAATCTGCTCGAACCAATAATGGCCGTTCTATTCAGAGCGATCATGACGACACAATTTCGCCTACAATCAATGGTCGACAATCTAGCCAAGATCGTGAGAGCGACCTTGACTCTGAAAACTCGGAGCACAAGGCGAGGGCTGCAGCCAAGTCTAATCGAAAGGTCATACCCACTTACTAATGTCATTAGTACTGAGCTGACTTGTACTTCAGATTGCCGACTTGGAAATAACGAATAAATCCCTGCTTCTTATCAACGCATCACTTGAAACTACGAAGAACCGTCAAGCCAAAGAAATTCGAGACCTCAAGCGGAAACTTCGTGAATCTCGACTTATTCTTCCCCCTAGAGCATTCAGGGCCGTCGAGTCCCTTGTCCGCGAAGAGCAAGAAAAAGAAGAAGATGAAGAAGGGGAGGATAATGATAGTGAGGAGGGTGAGGATGAGCCTGACGAGGCTTATGCGAGGGTGAAGGAATTGCTGGAGGGCCTTCTGGAATCAGGCAGGAAAGCCTTGGAAAAGACTCCCGACGATTTTCGGCAGGGCCTCTTCGCAAAGGTCCTGAATGCCGATGAAGTGCGCTCATGGAGAGATTCAGGGCAGGAATTTGACGCCGTCCTTGATGGCCACAGCAGAGGGGACAGTGGGGAGATCCAGACTACGGCCCACCTCTCTCCCTCACACGTTGCTGTGCCTGACAGTGATGATGACGACTTCTCGGAGGACGAAGTCGAACGGCTAACCATGGAACCAGATACGCCACCACCTAGGCATTTGCCTCCAATCAGGATTGCTCCTTCATAAGTTTATGGCGTCACGTTTATCACGCTCTACGTCCTGCAATGCTTCATTATGTAGACCTCGGAAATCATTTCTTGATACCCCACAAGCATTTCACTAACATTGCGCGTCCCTATCGCATTATCCAATATGTTTACTGAAACTGAATTCCACGTTTCTAATTCCACGTTTCTACATAGTAAAAGTCTTTGAAATGGTATTGTACGAAATCAAATAATTAATTAGATCACTCATCGGCTATCTTCTGTGCACGCTTCGCGAGCTGGATGGTTATATATATTAGGTATCATCCTCGAGGTAGCTAATGTTACTTACCGCAGCAGCCAAGTCCATCTGACCAGCAGGTGCACTAGGCTTAGATATCTTCGGTGGCGCAGCGCCAGCACCTGCTCGCGGGGCCGTGGGTATAGGTGGCTTAGGAGGTGGCTTGCCACCGCTTGGCTTCGACGCGACAGGTGGTGGCACAGGTTTAGGTTTGGTAGCCACTGGGGGAGGGGGTTTTACTCCTAATGAACTCGAAGGGCGAGAGCTCGCAGGTGTACTGCTTGATGACCCATTGGCTGATACAGCTGCAGGCTTCTTCCAAGGCGCTGCGGAGCCATTCGATGGCACAAGGCCAGGGAAAACAGCCACGGGCTTAGCCGACGCATCTGCTGCCAATGACCTCACCGAAACAGTTGGTTTTGAAGCTGAAGCAGGGACAGGAGCGGCAAAGACTGCTAGCGGAGCTGAAGGTGGTGGCGGTGGTCGAGGTGGAGGGGAGCGTGCGGCAGGTGCCGCTTTAGGTTTTGGCGGCACAAGTTCTAGGTAATTGTTTGGGGCCCAGCCCTCTTGCCCATCCTTCCTTACAAGCCACCACCCATTATCATCCTTCTCAACCAGTTCCACGGTATCATCCTTCTTCAAAGATATCTCGCCTTCTTGACCCTCAAAAGCGAACTTTGCCTTGTATAATTCTACCTCGGGCTCCTTGGGCGGCGGTGGCGGTGGCGGTGGAACTGAATTACGAGTAGGAGGCGAAGGAGCTGATTTAGGAGGCGCCACCGGTGTTGGCCTGACGGCAGTGAATTGTGCAGATTTCCCTGGCAGTGGTTGAGCGGCTGGCTTCGGCCTGGATGTCTTCCCCTTCTTGGGTTGACCGTGAGAAGATGGAAATCACAATCCGACACAAAACTCACATCCGAGGGGCCGCCAGCACGAAGGAGCTTTCCTTGGGTGATGGGTCTAACAATACCAGGTTTTCTTCTTGCAGCAGGTCGAGAGGTGCTCGACGGAGGTTCGCCAGACGGGACGTGCACAACGTGGCTCTTGTATAAATCATCTTTTGCGATCGTCTCGTCTCTGACAAATTGGATCTGTGCCTTCTTATCCTTCTTTTTCGCATATTCGATCCTTCCCAGCAAGTGAGAAAAAGGTAAAGTGAAACCAATCAAACACGCACGACGGGCCAATCAAGACGCTAATACTAGCTTGCGTGAGCGTAAGAAGATTCGCGGTCAATTCCGTCTTGAAATAGCAATGAAGAATTGGATCTCCCTCCTCGGAGGCATTACAATTCAATGCCTGATGTGGAGTTAGCAACACGCTGAGGACGGATAGGAGGACCAACCAGCCAATCATCCCTTAAATTAGACATCGATATACTTTTGATTGTTACCAAGGGAATTTTGCGTTCAAGCGAGGTTTGTATCTGACCATCCTTCTGAGAAGTAGCCACGATGTACACAGCTTTTGCAGTCTACCATGACGCATGTCAGACGAAGCAAGGCAATGAGGTACATTGATACATACCACTACAAGGAAACGTGGGCTAAGTTTGCTGGACCGACCAAATTTGGACACCAATATTTGCACTTTCGAGCTGAATGTAGCCTGCTCCGCTGTGTGACATGACATGTGAGACGAGAAGACATAAAATAACTAGAAGGCTCACTACCAAGACCACAGGCAGAGCGCAGGTCAGACCCAACGATGTTCTTGCCATTGACATCAAGATAGTCGCCTAGAAAACGGCGATAGCTGAGGAGACTGTAACGTCTGCGTTCTTTTCTTCCTGCCAATACCTGATGACCGTAGTCGCGGACTTTGGCATATTCAAGGGCTTCTTTGTTATTCTTCCAGAACCTCTGAATGCGCCTAGCGCACTCATTCTTATAGCGCCAGTAGTTTCTCCAGGCTCGCTGAATACGTGCCGCCATGTTATGCCAATAGCGGTCACGCATAGTCTCTAACGCAAACAGCTGTATTGACGATGTCAATCTCATTTTTTTTGGTGCTGTTGCATGGTTTACTCACCGTTTCGGGATTCTTGATAAAGGCTTTTGTAACCCCCATCTGCCATTCGTCCTTGGCTATCCCTGTGTCCTTGAGAATTTGCTCGCAACCAGATTTCGCATCTCCCTGCCATGTATATTCACCAGCGTACGACGTTGAAGGCGACAAAAGGTAGAAGCGTTCCACCATTTTTTCGAAGGTGTTCCTATACGCAAATCCTGCGCGACGTACACGAATATTTTCTTGTAATCCAAGGTATTTGATTTGATGCAAGATGGCCTTGGTATCATATTCACTCGGGCTACGGTTCTGGTTTGGTTTGATTGTTCGGATATAAGAAGGCTGAGCTTTCATCAAATTATCCACGAGAGCACCTGCCGACGCCTTTCTAGGATATGAATGATCTATTCTGACCAACAAAAGAGTAATGTGGGATACCTTGATCCTGTCACCAGCAGTGGGCGGTCTCTTCTTGCTTGAGGGATCGGGTCTGTCGGAGAACAATGTCTGAAGGAACTGGTTGCCGCTACTACCGACCAAATCAAAAAGATCCTTCACAAGTGCGTCTTTGTTCTTGTCTGTCATGCCCACGATGTTGTACATGACGTCTCCGGCGTAGTGACGAACCAGAAACTGAGATCCCCGGGCCTCGAAGTGGGCATTGGAAGACAGCATGGCCGTCCGTTGGACGAAACTGTTATCTGCCGCAGCTGGATCGGCGTGCGCTGTGGCGCAGGCGTCGTTTAAAGCGGCGAATATTCCAGGGGGTTTGCGCTCTTCAATGAGGTCGCAGACAATCTTGTTGTTGAAGTATTTGATGGGAGTCCACTTGATCTGCTCCCTGACATACTCCTCCTGTTCGGTCTTGAGTGTCAATTCGATAAAAATCTGCTGAAGTTTCTCGTTGACATAGTTGATGCATAATTGCTCGAAAGAGTTGTCCTGCAGAGTCCAATGAATAAGGCGGTCTGAGGCGTATACGATTTAATTATACCTCAAAAATTTCAAAACCAAAGATATCCTGTCAACGCCTCAATTGTTGGTCAAACCAATAGCAAAAGCGTCACCTACCAGGATACCAATGACTTGTGCCGAGGCACTTCGGGCTTTCATCGACACATTGATTCTCGAAACAATCCACTCGAAGAGATTGTTGTAAATCGCCTTTGCGAGTGCGTCCCTTCCAGCGGTTGCTTGCGCGGGATTCAAGGGAACGTCATAAACAGAACCCCGTCGTCCCCCTCGCTGAGTTTCGACAACTCTTGACGTCAGAGCCTTCTGAACCATCGCCGGGTCTACTTCTATGAGATACGCAATAAAATCTGTTATTCCAGTATCAGAGATGGCCGAATTTCCATCATCCATCTCCTCGAAGGCGACATTCCCCAACCACAGAATGACTGCGAGCATCCGAAAAATTTCGTTCTGCTCCTCATCACTGAGGCCGATGATTCTCATGGCATTCTGACCATGTTTAAGTGATGATGCAGGACAACAGGTAAATACTCACCAGTGTGTCCGCATAGTCGTTTGAATCATTGATGTCCTGAACGTCTAAGCATTTGCTCCTGGTGGTATAATTATATGTTTCTGGGCCCTGCAACCCGAATTGTTCTACAAATATTCATGAGAGCTCAGCATGGACGGACAGGCAAGACGCACCTCGCTGCTCGTCTGACGCAGCCTTTGTGAACTGATAGAAGATGTGGAAATTGCGCTCGTTCTCTAACTGTCCTACCACTCGGCCTTTCTCAAGTAGATAATTCGTTATCTGAGCCCCGATCGGTTCGCCATGGGTATTGAACATGATCTCCAGATATTTACCCTGTGAGATCATGACATCAAGATCAAGGTACATTTGTAAAAAGTTATTCACGCACATGACGACTTGAATTATTGTTGCGAAGGGTCTTTGCACAACCAAAGCTCTCCAATAGAGGATTGGTAGCCAACACCATATCTTTGATTTCTTGTATACTGCCATCCTCCCCTCCTGACACGGCCGCAATGTATTGCATGATGCGTTTGGCGGCCTCGGTTTTTCCAGCACCAGACTCGCCGGATATAATAACACATTGGTTTTCGTGGTATGCATTCATGTTATAGTATGCAGATTCTGCGATGCTGAATACATGCGGAGGAACTTCGAGTCGATTCTTGCCCTTGTACTTCTGGAGGGTTTCATCCGTATAGATTCCCAGATCTGAGAGGCATTTCACCCCAGCGTTAGAAACCAAATTTTGAACACATGAGGCCTCACCTTTAAAAGGGTTCACGGATATTAATACGCCACCGATGTAAGTGTAGATCTCTCCGCTGGTCCAACGCTTCTGAAGGTTTCCATTGATGTTATTATCGTCGATAGTGGTCAGAAGCGTCATATCGGATACTCCGGCTTGCTTCTTTTTGAATCCTTCTTTCCAATCTGCCTGTTTGTACCGATATCATGACTGTCCGTGGGTGTAACGATGTCTGAGAGCGCACCTTGGCAACTTTAGTCGCCCCACCTGACTTCGGGGCAGTCTTTTTGCCCGCCTTCTTAGATATAGCCTACATGCGCATGCCGATTAATCATTCAGCATTTCAAGGCAACTTAAATCTCACCATGGCTGACGCGCCTTAGCTTGAATGAGAGAACGTAGTAAAGTTGCTGAGAGAAATCCGCAGGCACAGCGGAGAACGGCAATGCCCGTGGCAGTACTATGACCCGGTGATAAATGATTAACTCAGTGACTTCGTCGTAAAGGATAAGTCAGGATTTGTACTCTTGCCACAACTTAACCAGATACTGGTTCAGACACTTCGCAAGAACCTACACAGTTCTGCTTGTATATTCAATACCCCACCGCTACATATCATTTCACACCTATTATAAAGTACCAATACAAAAAGCAACAAGCAGTCTCAACTCGGTTTATTAGACAGTGTACTAGCTGTTCGCAGGTTTTCTAAGCTCAATCAGATGTCCCAAAACCTCAGCAGCAGGAGTAGTTACGGCAGTGTCAAATGATCCAAGTTCACCTTTCAGTAATCTGGCCATGACATTCACCAAACCAGCCTTCCCTACTTCTTCTGCGAGCGATATACGAGGGAGGGCGTGCTGGGGATCGAGAATGTGGCGAAGGCATATGACTCCACGGTGCACAAGTCCCGAGTCTCTGGCTGCTTCGTCGTCATCAGGGTCGTCATCCTCCAGAGTGACAGATGGGTCAATAAGACGTGCGATAATTGAAAATGCTCGGTGACGATCCAACTGAAGTTCAAATACTGCCTGGCAAGCAGTAGACGCGCTGGTTACTGTTGCCAAAGCACCCGATGCAGCGAGTCTCGTTGGAACGTCATCCATGTCCGACATAGCAAGAAGGACTTGTAATTTCGACTTCATTGCATGAACATCCGGAGAACCGCCATACCTAAAAAAGGCCTTCTCCGAACCCCCAATAAGATTACATATCAGCTCGGTGGCTGCCCGACGGATGAGTGTATGATCCTCCAACATGAGGAGCTCCACTTTGTTGAGAAGGTGAGGAGTGTTAAAGATGCGATCGGCACACCCTGTGCTCTGTGAAGCAAGATTTGTCAAGGCCATTAATGCTTCGAATTGTTGTAGGAGGTTTGAGGATGAATGCAGCAGCAGTTGTGACAGTGGCCTTATTGCATCAAGCATAGCGCCATCAGCGGGCCCGAAGACTTGAAGGGGAGAAGATGTGATGGTCAATTTCGCCAAAGCTTGGATCGCAGGGAGAAGGGAGGTATCGATCGGTGTGGATGATGATGTGGAGTACGACGACTGTATAACACGAGAAAGACTCCGTACACCTCCGCTCTGGAGGACCTTGCCTCTGTTATCTTTGTCCTCCACGATGCTTAGGTAGATTTTACCCAAAGCAAGTCTGATGCCTTGGCTCTCTACACCAGAAGCCACAGACAAGACATCAAGGGCGCCACTTGCAAGAGCTTGACGACATCTGGACCTAACTGTATCATCATCTTCCAATACATTTAGCGGTTCCTCGGACGTCGTCTTGTTGGATCCATTTCCGGCCTTAGCCATGCGTTTCAGCTTAGCGACCTGCGCGTCTTCCTGACTAAGGCGAGGACGGTAGGCACAGAGGTTGGATATGATGAGAAGAATGCCAAAGAGGAGGCTAGAATTACTGGTAGATGTTGGCAGTGGCTTACGTCTAGGAACAAGTGTAAAGAGCTGCTGCAAGAACTTGGGATCATCCGCCAGGGCACGCTTGACGTTTGGGTCAACACTGAGGTATGCAAGGCCTTCAACGACGTCGTTAAGGGAGGATAGAGAATCCTTGTCACTGATGACCATCACTTTCAGCAAATTTGATAGCTCCATATCCTTGGAGGTAGATGATGCTGCCTGAGACGCATCTGCGCCTTCTGAGGCATCCGTTGCCGCCCCTCGAGATAATTTTACGAGGGCAATAGCTGCTGCTGCGCGCAAGTTTTTGTCGGTAGCCTGACGTGACTTGTTCCCAAGCCAGGTGACGATTTCCTCGGGTATCAGAGACCGGCACGCCTTGTGTCCACTAGCTTGGCCGATCATACGAGCGACCTCTAAGGCAACTGAAGCTGATGATGGAAATAAATCAAGGGCATCCGTCACGTATTCCACCACGCCGTCTTGCGCGAAAACACGAGAAGCGGCCTGCCAGTCGACGTGGAATAACGCAGAGAAGAAAGATAGTCCAATGACTATAGCATCCTGCTCTTGATGATTGGAAATACGGGAAATGATAAGATCCTGGAAAACTTTCTCTAGTGTTTCCGTGGCAGATTTGTTGGATCCAGAATCCTGAGGATTTTTCGAACGCGCTCCTTGACAGAACGCAGAGAGCACGAGATATGCTTTCGAGCGCGATAGTTCTGGCTGAGAAGGTGCGAAAGCTTCCACGAGGTAAGAGAGCTCCTCAGGAAGGAAGGCAGTAACATCCTGAGATTTTCTCATCAAGAAATCTAAGCTGAGGTCTCCATTCTGAGCGCTCATCGCAATAAGTGATGAAGTAGTGTAGACTTTGAGCAAAGTGGGGTGTTGGAACTTGGCGGAGGACAGTCACGATAGTAAGTTTCCGAGCACGGTGTCACAACGGATCATTTCTTTCGTAACACCACTCCATCCAAATTTGTCGGTGGACCGTTGGGACGGCGAAGTCCCATGGATATCCCTGAATGCGAAGATGCAACAAGCGCCCTGAATACATTCAAGGCAGCCACCATCCAGTCAGGACATACGGTTCTGCTCAGACTACCCAATGGCGAGACCAAAGGCTTTAAGGTAGAAAAGGATGCGTGAGTGGTTTTTTGTCTTATTTCCTACCATTACTGAACTGAGTCGAGAAGTACTGTCTCTATAGGGAGAGTCGGCTCCTTTCGCGCAAACCAGCTGATCGGCCATCCATACGGATTGACGTATGAAATTCGTGGCAAAGAACTCACCGTCCAGCCGCCCCATACTCTACAAGAAGTAGGTAAGGGATTTGATAAACATTCCCAAAATTTCTATGTATGACTAGTGGTAACGAAGAGGAAACGGATGCTACAAACGAGCTCATCAACGATGGTGAATTCGTGCAGCCACTTACCCTCAGCGAGATTGAAGGGTTGAAGAAGTCTGGCGTGCATGCTTCTGTGCGTCTTGGACTTTATTCCATGCAGAATCGCAGTATAATCTATTTCCGCAGGACATCATAAAGGCTCAGATCGAACAACATGCTAATTATTCCATGAAAACTGAATATAGCAAGGAGAAATATAAGCAACGCAAGGAAGCCAAGTATGCTATTCCTGATCTGTTGACAGTTCAATTGATGTACCGAACAGATACTCCAAGACCTTCAGTACGGTTGAGCCGACAATTTACAATGTTTGTGACCACTGGTTCAAAAAAGACCAGAACAGGATTCGTGATATTAGACCGGATACACTGTCTCAAATATTGAATCTGGCGAATGTCCGCCCCGGTGGCAGATACATTGCTGTTGACGAGGCGTCTGGGCTTCTTGTATCGGCAATCCTCGAGAGACTAGGAGGTGAGTGGCTGAGAGCTGTTGGCTCTGTATGAGGAAAGGATCTAATTCTTGCAGGGGAGGGACGACTGATTTCCATCTGCGATGTCGATTCACCACCCGCATATCCTGTCATGACCCTGATGAATTTTCGCAAAGACGTCGTTACAAAAATACACTCGTCATTGAATTGGGCAACTGCCCAGGAAGACTATACACCAGGTTAGTGAGCCTGACTAGATTGTTTGCGGATATGCCATACTTCCCATCAAGTGGCAGCTGTAACACAAGAGTCATCGTCGGAAGTGGGAAAATCAGAACGACATAGGATTCGCCTTGATAAACGGAAGAATGCGGCAGATACTCTTTTAAACGCAAGAGAGGAATTATTTGCTGGTGAATATGATGCGTGAGTGCCATCAAATGACGTCATATCTCTTCCGACGCTTGGCAGGCTTTTAATCGCTAGCGATTACGACCCATCGGAAATCCTACAAAACTTGATTCTATATGTAGCGGGATCAGGATCCATAGTCGTTCAGAGCCCATTTAGCCAGGTATGTCGTGCTTCTCATCTCATGAACAAATTCAACTGGATACCTGGATATCAGCCTCTCACGGAACTACAATCGAAATTGCGCCTTGACCCAAGCTATCTTGCACCATCAATTACAGAATCGTGGCTGCGACGCTATCAAGTTCTACCAGGTCGCACACACCCGACGATGAACACGTCAGGATCGGGGGGTTTCTTATTACACGCAATCAAAGTGTAAGTGTAATAACAGGTCAACTCGCAAATGAATGCTTACCGATTGCTTGCCAGATATGATGACCCAAATGCTTCCAGAGTGTCATCTCATCGACAATCAAAACGACGGAAGAAGGAAGCTGACGAAGGAGATTTGTCGGTGTCTCAAACCCTAGAATCATATGAAACTACGGAGCTCGAGGGAGAAGACACAACAGTAGCTGACCAAGCTAGCCTAACCAACAAGATAGAACCAACAAGCTAGCCTTTTGGTATTGGGTAAACTGATGGTACAACAGGTAACAAAGTAGTCTACCTTCCGCAATAACTAGTATCAAACAAAAGTACTTATTGATATAAACTCTCAGATGTCAGGGCTCAGGAAACATTGCGGCGACAATCTGAACAGGTTCGTGAGCAACGTCCTCTGTAGTTCAATGAAAACGCACCTCGTCGACGATGGTGTAGGCAATGTGCTGGTTCAAGCGTTTGTTCTGCAGGACGGCAAATATTCGTCTTGCTCCTCGCCGAGCGTTTGACCGACCTATCATGTTAGCAGCAAGATCTGTAGATCGCAGTGTCAGTCCATATTTTTAGGGGAGAAAACCCCAGTAAACCTGGCACTAAAGCGGAGAGCTTGCGGTTTGCTTCGTCACGACTACGTGTTATCTCCTCGATTGACCGTGTTTGACCAGGCGGTTTCAGCTTACCACCTGGCCAAAGAGAATCCTTGAAAAAGGCCAAGATAGGCATAATGCGACTTTCTTCAAACAACGACTTGATGCTTTGGCGGATTTGCCTTTAATCACGTCAGGGGAGTGAAAAGACTATGCAAGATTTGGGCTCACCGTTCAATGGTGCCACCCAGTACTTGCTGGAGGATGATCACAATTGCTTGCCGCCGGAGCCAGTTGTCCTTCTTGTTGAGCTCAAAGATAGCAAGGACAAGATCGCATATAGGAGCAGAGAACGTCGATGTGCTAGTCTCCCCTTCCAAAGGGCGCAGGTCACTAGACATGTGCATGAACGTGTCCTCCGACGTGGACTTCCCAAACGCTTTCAGTGCCTGAGCGACGAGGTCCTCATCGTGAACCGCCGATCCGACTATGCCAGCAAATTCTGCGGCTTGTCGGGTAAGCCTTTGAATCATAACATCCAACATTGACGGGCCAAAGAACATATCATCAATGCTCTCTGCTACTGAGCGATAAACAGATTGAACTAGGTTTTTCCCTGAAAAGCCAGCGGTTCCTTTGGGGACATCCTCTTGGACTTCGGACGCAATGAAGGGTGAATCGCGGGACAGAAATGCGCGAAGGTCATTGCTTTCGCAGACGACAGGTATAGCAATCAGATTCTGCTACCGTAAATATGCGAAGGAAGTAGACTCCGGCGAGCTCCTCACCTGCAAATATTTCTCAAGGGCATGTCTCCTTGTGTCTACGAAATTGCCGGACAGCGAAGTAACAAGCCTCTTGCCTGGAAAATCGAGACCCTTGACAAGCGCGTACCGATCGCGCAGTTTGTTATGCATTCTAAGGAACTCGTTGTATCTCCTTGCAACAACCCACCCAGAGGCAAATGTTCCGTCGGGTGCAAGCTGCTGGACCTCAACGAGGTATCGCACTACGGATTTCCCCTCTTCTTCTCCCACTGTCGAACTAACGATAGAAACCTTCGTTCGATGGGAGATGAGACGGTTTGCGGATTCTTGCTGTTCATATTGTGTCTTCTGGAAACGCAACTCTCGAAGTTCGCGGGTCATAGACGACTTTGATTTTTGAAGCAAACGTAGTTCCTGAGCGTCGCCTGTTAGCTCTGCTTTCTTGATAAGCGTGTCGAGCATGGCATCGTGGGCCTCCAGTTTGGTGATCTTGTCACCAAGGCGTGCAATTTCGTATGAGAGCTGAAGGTCTCCAGGTCCGGCTAGCTGAAATGTTCCTTGTTCCGTATCCACAGAACTTTCAACTCTGTCGTCATCTTCTTCGTCGATCATATCTTCTTCATCGCCGAAAATGCTCTTCTTGTTGTCGAGCGAAGTCGCGCTGAGGTGGCGATTCCCGCCTCTGTCCTGGCTTCGAGGGAGGAAACCATGGGGTAGTTGCTCAGTGGCAATGATGTCCGTCAGCGCGGCCTGGATGGCTCTCATTCTCTCTGCTTCATCTGCGCTTTGGACATCTTCTGGATCATCGAAAAGAGGAGCTCTGGATGTATTTGATGATGTATCTGAAACCGGAGACATGAGCACATCAATGTTGGTCCGTGAGACAGTGGGTGGGCTCGTGCGTGGGTTTTCTATGCGCTGCACCACAGAGCTCAAGGAAGGAGATGATTCAGAGCGGAAGATGTGGACAGATCCAATGCCAATGCCAAGAGGACGTGACGCCGGCAGTGGCGGGGGTGACATCGAACGTGCTGGGATACGACCTGCAGGGGGCTCCAGAAATTTAGCACTAGCCCGATTGAAATCCTCGACTATTCGGAACCACAGCTCAGATCTCTGAAGGTCCTCAAAGTCTTGTTCCATCGCCTGTTGAACTTGTCTCTGCGCCAACATGACGCTACGACGAACTTTCTTGTCCTCCAAAGGCCCCGGAGGGATCTCACTTTGTGCGTAAGAGCGTATCATATCGATGTGCTTCTTAGAGATGGATGATAAGGCAGGATGGGGTGGTGTGACGGAAAAGTAAAGATCTTTAATCATTGAAATGTCCTCTTTGAGCGTCGAGGAGCTTGAAGGACCTTGCAAGGGTTCGTCTTCATCCCCAGATGAGCTTGAGTCTATTGACTCCAATGGGTTTTTGAAGCTTTCTACTGTTAGCCAAAACTGAACCAGGAGCGAGCGGTGCCGACGATCCATGAACTCCATGAAGTAGGAGAGCGATGTTGGGTTGCTCAAGATGTCACGTAGAGCGACTTGGGTCCGCAAACCAGACTCAGGCGAGACAGCTGACTTCTACGACTCTCTCCATAAACAGAAGTTATGAATCTCGTAGAGCAGCTTACCGAATCTTCGCCACCCAAGACTACTATTCGTTGTTCGACAGTCCGTTTGGCAGTATAAAGCCTGTCAAGGAAAGCTACTACATCTTCTGTCTTCTCACCACTTATCCAATCCTCCTTCTCGTGATTAGCTGTGGGAGCGTCAACGTAAAATGTAGTAAACTATTTGAATAAACTAACCAAGAAGTAACCTCGTCCTCCGAATTTCTCCCATGACATCGTTTTTCAGGCGACGAGCATCCAGAAGTGACGAACAACGATTGATACTCCGGAGGAACGACTCAAACTGTCGCATATCAGTTCTAACTGTGATGGTGTCTCCAGTTGAAATTGTTGAAGGAAGGCGGCTGTGCCGGCGGGGTGATTGGGCTTCTAACACATTTCTTACTTGAGATATGAGTTTCCTGTATATGCATTGTTAAAAGTGTAAAAAAAAACGCTCGAGCATGTTTGCCACATACTGCTGGTGTATTGCGGCACCTGCCTATCTCAGAGTCAATGACTGCGCTCACATCTGAATTGAGGGCATCACATACCACTTGCTCAATCATCCGATTCCAGAAATCAGGATCGCTCACCATATCCATGATTGGATACAGTACCGCGCATACCAAGATTTCTCGGACAACTACTCTCAGAACCTTACTGTGGGCCTCCTGTTCCGGAAGAACACGCGACAGCATCCGCTCCGCAATTGTTCTGAGATGTATTTCTTCGTTCTGTTTCGTAAATGTAGAAGACAGATTCTCCACTGCAGGATGCAATTTGCCGCCCTTCCCTGCATATCTACTTGCCAACAACATATCCAACTCCTCGGATTGCGTGAGACGGCGTTCCAGGGCTGCACCGCGAAGTGTGACCTCCGATTGGCGAAATTGCTCAATATGCACAGTGACTTTGGGCAAAATTCGCTTCACTAGAAGAGCAGAAAGGTCAACGGTCGCGGTTGTCTGCAGAAGCCGCTCAAGGGAGTCATGAAGTACCGAAGAAACTGCCGTAGGAAAGGAAGGGGATGCTGATATGTCCTTGTACCAGGTGAGCACGAAGTCGCGTACGACGAAAATCATGATATCGTTGAGGGTAGATGACACAACAGGTAGGTCAGGGTACAAGGGTGACAATGATTGTGGAGTTTTCTGCGACCAGTTAGAACGAGTGAGGACTGCCTGCCATGCTGCGGGAGTTGAGAAGGCAAGAGGTCTAGCTGCATATGCGAGCACATTCCTATGAACTGGTTGCTTGTCCAAGGCAACTCCAACAAGAATATTTGCCACAAAACACGAGATCGCCACAAAAAGTATGATCACAGGAGAAAGGAGGATGAGGTATATCGGAGACGAGAACGCACGTGCGACGACAGGAAATACAATGGCGAGAAATGCAACAGCCAAAGCAGACCTGGCACTAATGAATGAGTGCATGTCACGGCGAAGTTGGTACATCACTATCAGCTAGAATACATTATTCGTCAGAGTCATGTTCAAATGGAGGTCAACCAGTCACCGACCGTTCGAGAGGACTTGAGCAACACTTGCCATATCCGGCACCACTCTTTCAACTTTAAACTCCTCGATGTCAAATGGTAGACTTCAGGACGCGTTTGCGACTCCAAGGTACGTTGCAATGGCGTGAACCATAAAACATGATATATTGAAATGGGGGCAGGTAAGCTTGTCAAAGGTAGAAAAAAGCGTCCACAAGGATACTTTGGATGTTCTGGCAGAAACGAGTGCATCCGAGGCTTGCAAAGAGGACTCGGACCCGCGGTGTGTAAATATGTTATACTCATTTTTGCTCTGCCTAATAGCCTGATAGCACATTTACCAGGTCAGATATCATAAGCTTCAGGGATGAGGCTCTCTCGATGTTAATATTGTTACATTGTGGCAAACACTTTTGAATCGATCACGTCTAGGTAAGCGACTTATTCAGCCTTGCTGTCCAGACCTTCTCTGAGTTCATTACTACAGGGTTCTATTTTTCATTCCGACGAGCAATCAACTGTTCGATAGGTAGATCTATTACCGACCAGATACCATTGACCTCTATTGTAGCTGACGCCGCAAGTGGCATAATAGGAGGTATAGTGACATTAGGTCCGACACGAATACTATTTTTTATTCGCATGTAACAGCTTCGTTCAGGAACTCACTCTTCCTGATAAAAGTACGAATGCAGGTACGTGGGACATGCTCTCGCATATTCAGTGATATCAATGACAGCGTCAACGGCATACTTCCCTATATTGCCAGTTGGTACACAACATTACTGCAAGAGCTCGTTTGACGCACCGGCCACTATTTTTATGACAGATAAGTTTTAGGATCTATTACGTGGTGTGGGTGCAGCCATTCTGCGAACAGCCATGGGGTCTTCGGTTCAGCTTCCTATGCACAAATGGGCTAAAAATTAACTTGGCTCGCATGGATTACTTCCTTCAAACAGCATATTGCCTTACCTCGCTAGTTCGTCCGTGTCTGGAATTTGCGTGGTGTTTTTACTCGTATCAAGTATAGTCTAACCTCGTAGTGCATTAAGTCATGCAGCCTGCTGACACGGTCAATTGGCTCCCTGCTTGAAGTGGTAATTTTTGCCTCATCTATACTCACGTCCAGGCCCTAACCCGAGTATACAACCAACCAACAATGCGCACACCTGATGGTCATTTAGCAGGGACACTGTATAAGAATTCCATCGACTGTCTCTTAAAAGTTCAAGTGGTACAAGGGTATGTAGCGGCATGCATACAGCGACAAGTCTTATTAAAAATACGAATCTAGGTTAAACTACACAGTCTCTTCGTGTTGCGCCTCATGTGTGAGTTGTTCTTCTATGACTTGCAAAATTCAGGCCGTTCTGGCTGTCATTCATAGCATTGTTACCCCGGGCCTTGCCGTGAACGATATTATCTTAGGTTTGTATAATTACATCCATAATCGTAGATCATGACCTCAACCTGATACATTTCTTCATACTAAGCGAAAGCCTACAGATGAATGAGCGCGCCGTATGGTAGTTGACGTGAGGACCTAATGTGGAATATGGCAAGAAGACCCGTGGGAGAACGTAGAATCTGTTCGTTTCAAACAGACACCACGATGAACTCCGGTACAGTGCGAGTCACAGAATTCGGGTCAAGAAATCAGCTTTCCTTGTTGAACGCCTGTCCCTTGAGAGTATTTTACTGCAAAGTGTCCTCGGCTGATTTATAAATCACTACCCAGGATGAGCTTGTCCATCCGGAAGAAGGTACCACAAGTTGCACAGTCAGCGTGTTGGAATTATACGACTATGGTTCGTCAATCGCGGAGAGTGGGAGCACAAGGGAGTGCCCAAGGTCCGTGATATACAAGCTGAGTGCTGTATGTAAGTTATTCGTGTTAATCAACTCCACAGTAATTCGGCCGGAGCACTGAAGCCGGCTCCCTCGACTCTAATTTCGTAGGGGAGAATTTCTTCCTTCTGCCTATCATATCCGATTAAATGATCTCCGGTTCCTCTATGATGTGCACAGTCATTGGTTCTATGTAGAAGCCCTCCTGTACACCTCGCTCTTGAAAGAGGTTCGTGATAGTACCTTGTGCTTCAGTGGGCTTTTCGGCGGGCGAATTGCCACCTATGTCGAAGTGTACTTGCAGAACGATGAGGCAGAATGTGATCCCCTGAACAAAATTGCTGTGAATCACTTGGGTCTAAGCTCTGTAAACTCACCACAATGGGAGTTATAATGTCCAGCATGGTGTATTGGCTATTGGATCCGACGAAGAATGTTAAGAGGAGCATAAGGATACTCGTGGAATAAAATGCGCCGCTCTCGATGATGACGATAAAAACGGGTAGAAAAGCGGCGAAGCTCTCTGGCATGAAATAGCGGGTGCGATATATGCGCCAAGCATTCAAACCTGCATCACTATGGTCATCAGGAGCATGCAGATTAGATACAATCGACATACTGGTGCTGGTAACACTAAGACTCATGGTCAATGCATCAAACGTGGCGATACACCCATAATCAGCAGGGGAGACACTAGACAGCAGGCGGGCCCGAGAAAGGGACCCGATACCATAGTATCCAGTGGCTGCGAAATGTTTCAGGATAAGACGATGATTAAATAGTACCTTTGGAGATACTCACCCACGCTAGCTAAGAGCATGATACAACCAGGAATGGCAACCAACAGACTTCTGTCGTTGAGCATATAACATCGCCAAACCTACGGCCCTACTCAGAGGGGAAAACAAACATGCAATGTGGAGAAACTCACAACCATTGCATCGGCGAGAATGGTTTGCGTGATGCAAAGTGCCGTTGATGCAACAAACAATGGCGAAGCAAAATTGGAATAGTAGTCACTTGCACCAATCGTATTCACCTTGAATATGAATGCCTCTAACGCTCGAACAAAATCAATGATTAAATGCTGAAAGTGATCACAATGAGCTATTCCCTAAGAGGTTCGACTACACTCAGTGACTTACGGCCGTTGCAATGCATAGCAACAAGGTTGCCACTGGAAGAAGGAGTTGCCGTTGAATGCCGGTCTTCTTGAGTAGGATGAACAACGTGAACCAGTATAATGTGAGGAATACGCCTGTTTGGGATAGTGAAGTTTGGTACCATGATCTCTCCACTGGTGATCGGTTACGCACCATACAACAAGGTTTCGAGAAATAAACCTAACAAAGCAGCTGTGTCCATCGGTATGCCCATGATTACGGTCGACCGGCTGAGTCTGATCCAAATAAGGGAATATCTCGGGCGATTTCCGTGCACAAGCCAGTACTTGGGTTCCTTGGGCGGTCGAGCGTAGGCGACTACCTTGTGAAAGAGCAGAGACTCGAGAGTATAAATATTCCGTCGTAAGAAGCTGTGTTGGGGGGTCCATATGAGAGATTCATGGTCAACGCCCGTGCTGTAGCACATGCAAAGAATTCTGATACCAACTACTAACGCTGAATGAAATTCAACCGGCCACCTCCAGCCACCTCCTGACAACAGCGTCCAACTGCGGTCCGGTTCATCCCTCAGGCTGTGCCGTTCGCAACCATCTGAGAGCTGCATCAAGCGCTGTTACAGGCGACAAACTGCCGATCCGTAGGGTAGCAGTCGTGTTCGCATTTGGGCAGTAAGAATGACTACCTCTGAGTCTATTCAATACTTGCGTTGAGCGTGTACTACTAGTTGCACATAGTAGTGGTATCATGGAACTGTTGTTGAAATTTGATCATTCTCTTTGAAAGAAAATTTGCAATAACTCGCCTATCTCTGATCGGAATAATTTGAATGTCCAAATCCCTTGATGATTTTGACCCAATCGGCCAACTTGCACGTTGATACTGCTCTGCAGTTGATATGAAGCACTTACTATACTTACCACAGACTCACTGGCTGAGTCACTGGTGGCAGATCAGTACTTACTGAGCGAGATTGAGCACACAAGGGGCGATGATACGACTTGACCCTGGCACAAGTTGAATCCCGCATTGATGGGCACAGCTAATGTAAGCCATGGGTACACACCAATAGTGTGCTTGTGAATTACTTGCGCTGTAGTCAAGCACAAAATCCGATGGCCTGCTCAAATTCTGTGGAAGGACATATATTGGCAGAACCAAATAAGTAGTATAGGCACAAGATCCGATAGCACTGTTCAAATTCTGTGGATGGACATGACAGAACCAAAAGGAATCGAGCTACCAATGCCGCTGATAGTACGCGCCACAAGGCAGTTTTCACACAAAAAAGTGAACCCGACCCGGATTGAACGGATGACCTTATGGATATCCCGAACTTGAAGTTCAGCTGGAATCATACGCGCTACCACTGCGCCACGGGTTCATGGGATTAGTGACTGCATGTGATTGATATTACTAGTACTTCGAGCTAAAGTTATGTGAGAGTCGAGAAATCGTTTCACTGATGGCAGCGTCTTTTTGGAGCGAGGCAGATTGGCATGTCATGACTCCAGGCTAGCCCAGTTCCCTTACAGCTATATACAGCCAGTCATTTTACTAGTGGCCCTAGTAAAGACCCCAATGTGACGTTGGAGGCTACGTAAATTTGATATTCTGATTTCTCGGCTTGCTGTCTGTCTTTCTTTCGTCGACGATGATGGCCACCCTTCCACAGAATCACTGGCACCACTTACCCACTTTTCCTGCCAGGCCCTCGGTGCAATAACCTACTCACAACTGCGCCCTACTCAACACACCCAACCACAACCACCCACAGCCCTGGGACATCAAAGTGACGGTTAACGCTGACCTCCCGCTACCATCCATGCCCAATAAGCCTCCTGTGGCCCTGGCGCTGTCACCGACAGAATCTCACACTCGAAGGGCAACGTCCCCTGGCACGCCAAAAAAGACCCCTCCTCGCCCTTTCATAAATCTGGCGCTTCCCGCACTCAACCATGACCCTTCTTGTGCTTTCGCTAACCTGACGCTTTTGCCACGACCTACCGCAGTCTCTCGTCGCTCACTTCGACCTCCCGCACCCCTTCCTGTCATCTCGCGTAGCCATCTGATACTCCCTCTCGCTATCCGGTGTTCGTCTGCAAGATCGAGATCTCGTGGTCAGCACCCTGATTCTGTGCTCTTCGTCTCATTACGCCCACACTACCCATACCCATACCTATCTGTACATTCCTTCGCTTTATGTTATATCATATAGTAAGATACATGTTTCTAAACACAATGACATTGCTGACTTGAGCTGCAATTGAGTACTGAGTGTTGAGTGCTAACCTAGTTTGCATACACCACGAGAACACTCGCACATTTTTCACATGGAGCAGGCTTAGAGTTGTGGTTAAGCAACTACAAAATAATACTAATCTCGTGCATATAAATTCATGCAAAGCGAACCATAAACGATTTTCATTGACTGACTATGCTACTAATGCAAACGTGCATTATGTGATGATACTGAACAGACAATACAAAACGTGGAAGAGGGATGATGCATAACAAAACCGAACGCAGGTAGCAACGCCCGCCACAGGAATTCGGGGAAGGTGGAAGCAGTAAGGTCTATAATGGGAACAGCATGTTGGTGGAGCTTGATGAGCATAAGGAAAGGAGAAATGCCTATGCTGGAGTAGAGGCATATATACTACTGGTAGCAGGCGGCGAGGTCCTCAAGTATACCTTGAGGCGAACATGTCAGAGTTCCTGGGGTCTTGAACCCTGTGAATGCCGTGAAGGTGTTCGGACTTTTTGCAGGGGTAGTTGAGGGAACCGAACTAGCTCGGAGTCATAACAGGGTGCTACAAACTCATGTCAGAAGTATGATTCCACATAATGGGGTGGGTCTGAATTTAGGAAGTGGCCAATCAGTGCAACATAGCGATCAAAGTTGCACTGTCCGGCCCATATCAGCTAAGGCGAGAAGACAGTTGTACAGTATAAGTACCGCATCAGCAAAAAGCACAGTGCTTGCTCGGGCCTATGTGGTCTATGCAAACTCCCCAGTCAGTAGGCAAGGCCCGGATATGTAGGCCGCGCCGCAGACAAGCGAAACTCATTACTGCGAGCGCTTGCTTCTTCCGTTCACACTTGTTCCGCAGCACTGAATCGATTGATGCCGATAACAGATGGACCTGGACCGTCACTTAAAACGGAGTGTTTATGCAAGCCATCCTAATTTGAGCTGTAAATGAGCCAGTCAATGAGAGCCACTGAGCGACTAAGTGTGACGGTCACGACCCGGACCATTCGCACCCGTGTGCTAGGGCCGGCGCTAGTGTATAGGTATTTGAAGCGGCCAAAATTTTGCCCACAGGTAGATGTACCCACCTCCAGTCCAGTACACAAACTGAGTAGACATATGCTACCTGTTCCCTGGCATGTCATACAGCAACACATCAAGTACGGCGGTAGAAACGCAGAAGTGTTCGATTCCAGTGCCAGTGTAAGAGTTCTCATCTTTCTCGCCTTTGAAACATTCAGGAAGACGTATCTGTTCAGATATCGTCATGCGGCACCCTCAGGACCATGGCCATGGGTAGATTTCCACACCGACCTTTCATCCTCTGAGCCGCCATTTCGAAAGGGTGAACACGAATGGCGCGGATACCCGCAAGAACTTTTTGGCAACTGGAGTCCGATTCCAGTGGCACGAAGCGAGATGTTGACACAATCTGCGCGCACCTTGAGACCGTGCGTCATATATTGCATTGATGTAACGGGTGAAGGTCAATTCAAAACACGGGAGCAAGGGCTGCATCGCGTTGAGGTGTCGGAAGAGAAGGAAAACGAATTCTGGTCAAAATTACAAGAGGAGGAAAGTATTGTTTTTACTCCATCTCACCAAATTAGTCAGTGATTATGACCATAATCAGGTTCGGAAGAACGTCCGCGTTCGAGCGTTATTCGTGGATAACTTGTCGGAATCCGTTTTGAAGATGTTGGGGACGAAGTTCGTACTCCGGCCCGGCTTGAATGTTTTCTCTAATTTGGCACAATTTCCTTTCATAGGTATAATATTGAGGCATTCTTCTTTTCATCCTCCACAAACTGGATTCCCTCACGATACCGGGAAGAGGTTCGACATGGAGTGGGGGATCGTACGTCTGATGCTGACTGCCTTGTGGTCCAGCTGAGATTGTTAACATGTTGTTCCGGTAGATATCACAGTTATTCTTCCTTTTATTCGGACGAAAAAGAGGAGCTTATCAGGCATGAGTTCGTCATTTGTTCGATAGTTGACCGCTCCTCATCACAAAGCATACAGAATGTAATGACAGGAAGAATGCCATAGATGTCATGGCACCCCTTAGCCTGCACGGTAATCCGTACTTGCTTTTACCACGATTTTGTCTGAGTCCTTTCATAGGCGAACATGTCCTTCTCATCGACCTTTTGGCAGTTCATATGATCCGCGAGAAGAATTCTTCTACGATCATAACGTATCATCCTCCGCTGCGTGATCGCACCACCGCTGAGCGATTGTATCAGGTCATGGAGCGCGCAGGTGGAAGTGTTTACTGGGATAAGATATTCGTGGCATCTGAAGATCCAACCTTTTTCTTTCTGGTAATCCTGTGGTACGCGCTGTATGCGTGGGATGAATCATTTGAAGTGCTGTATAACCGCATCAAGGATTTGGTGTGTATGCAATCTGTTCGAGTTGTGGGGAAGGCTCATCATGCCCAGGAAGTAATCTTAAATGGCTCCGACTTCACCGCTATGGCCAACATTAACCATAGCCTCCACAGCCTTCAAGCGCACCTACTCCAGTACCAAGCCCTCCTTCATGATTTCGAGAAATCGGTCGCATTTGTTATGGAAACTCCAAACCCTGCAATGGAAAAGTCAGAAAATAGGGCAACTACACAAGAGCTGATGCAACGAGAATGCAAGAACCTCCTTTTCGAAATCGACAGGTTGCACAGGAGATGTTCGATATTCATCAGTCGATTAAAGAATGCCATAGATTTGGCATTCGCGACTGTAAACATTGAAGACAGTCGTCAAACGCACAAGTTAACTATGGCAACCCTTCGAGACTCTGCAGTGATGAAATTGGTGCGCTGGCAGCTACATGTGCACCAACAGAGCTTATGCCTTCTGCAGATATCATACCTGACCATGGTCTTCTTGCCCGCCAGTTTAACTGCTGTATGTGTTTGGACGTATAAAACGAAGAAGCGCTCACTGATTGAACAGTCGGTCTTTGGGATGAATGTGCGCGAAATTTATCCTGGCACCCTTGAGACGATCACACGCTATGTTTGGGTGACTTTGTTACTGACTCTTGTCACGACATGGACCGTTATCGCTTTACAACCATACAGTACAATCCACAAGCCTGGAGCTAGTATGTGGCGGAAGGCTGCTTGGCCTGCATTTTTCTTCCTCCGTAAAATTATTGAGTGCTCCAAGCCCTTCTGGATCAAGGTCAAGAAGACCCCGCAGGAAAACAATACCTCCTTGGGTCCAATTCGCAGGAGAGGATGTAATTCTTCTACGTTGATGTTTGACGACGCAATGTTTGAAGAGGATGTGATTGGTGGTTGATTTTCTATGTGGTGAGTGTCTACGGATATGATTACACTTTGGAAAGTGAACGGCCTAATTCACAATTTACTTGTCAATTACAACAAGGTAGAACAAACTGCACGGAGTTGTACATAATACATACACACCAGTAAGATCCCGGTATCATTCATGTGCCCCAGTTTACACATAATCCAGCCCTCTTTACATTTGACATCTGTTTCCAAATGAGACAACGTCCTCCGCTTCATCTGAATCTCCAGATACGAGAGTGATTCACCGACCTGTGGGTTTGTCAGTCAACAGCTTGCTGCAATGTTGCACTCCTTACTACTTGATTCCATAATCCTCTGAGGCACGTAGTTGTGCCTCCTGCCGCGTGCATGTTCCACCACCAAGACATTTTCCGCTATGTTTTTTGCGTCAATGCCTGCTTGCTAGCCTGGGAGTCAACGCACTAGGTGGTGTATGCACCGCAGGATATTCTTCACTACGTATAACCAACTTGCGGCTCTCCCGTAGGCATATGGGCGTTGAGGCATACAGCCCTTTTCTCTCCAAAACCGACTGTCATATAGCAACAAAAAGGAGGCCAACATACGTTCATTCTGCCTAACCTGAATACCCTGTGCATATGATTCAACCCCACAGACGTAGATATGTTGCCGATCGTGGCACACTTTACCCGAGGGTCTCCCTCGCCCCATGATCTAGCCATGAATATATTTATTGAACAAGCTGATAGCGGACGTACGCAAATATTTTTCCTTTTATTCACGCATGTCCTCTCTCACAGTACTTTGACCTGGGACACAATGAACTACTATCGTGGTCATGAGTTGGTTGTTTATGTGATGCTTGACATATTCTTACCTATTGATCAGGTGGTTGATCAGTGGCACGTTGTTCATAGACATGTTCACGAAATCCTTCCATCCGAGTCGGTGTGTCTCTGTTTCACCACTAGGAGATTCCCAGTCATTTTGACTTAGCTCCTGCAAGATTGCACCATTGTGATCGGCATGCAGTTCATGGACGTTGTGAACTTGTGACCCTCAAAGTGTAAAAAATGTTATCCGCCCAATTTTATTCTGGACTGTCGAAAGTAATCCAACGTCTGTCGGCACCTTCTGCGTGAAGTCATGTAGTCGTGCACGTTGCGTTGCTTAAGCTTTGACCCACCTATTGACATCCAGGTCATCGAGTGTCAAATTTGTCCTGACACCAGCTCGTACTGGGACTTCCACAACGTATACGGGCCTGTTTGGCGCCACTAGCAGTCTAGAACAAATGTCTCAGATGCGTGTCTTACTTCGGTCACAAGGCTTCAGGATGTCAAGGTGACACCGAATCAATACAGACAGAGAGTGAGCATAGCGTCGTGCATTCCTCCAGTGTATGGAAAGCAGACAGGGCGCCCGCGCCAGGGATGGTCATGAGTCATCTGGTTGTAGGACATCCGACGCAGTTCCCAGGGGTTTGATCTCGAATGAGCGGCGGCGGCAGTCAAGGGAGGCATTAAGCACATTGTCAAGATAAGATGAAGATGAAAGTACATTCTTCAGGTCCAAACCACGTCGACAATGTAGGTAGATCTGGGTCCTGCTCCGAAGTCAATTCATTCATGGTAATCAATAAATCTTGAAGAGAAAAAAAAATAGATCTGATCTGTAGACGTTCCTCAATATTCAATAACGGTATTGGACCGTCATGAAGGTAAAATGATTCGGATACGGGGAATCGAACCCCGAGCAACCGCGCACCCTACGATGAGAGGCGGATATGTTACCTTTACACCATATCCGAGTGTCAGAGCTGTGCGTACAGCACCACAAGCTTGCTCAATCTCAGTAGGCCTTATTTAACAACCCCTTGACGTAATGGAGATCGCCTGCGAAGCTCGCCTTGAGCATATAATATCATTACACCTCGACCTATACACTACACCTCATAAAAAGCATCACTCTCGCGTAATCGTCCGCTCATGGCAACCTTTTCCACCTAGAATTCTTTGTGGTGGCGAGATACACTTCAGATCCAGGGCCACGGTCCATCCAAGCAGATACTTGCTTGGGCATCAAATTTGTCACCTGGCGTAGTCGTTAGACGAGACTTCTACTCCTCTGAAAAACACATCACTCACGAGGAACTTCTGGCCCAATTTAAACTCTCCTGCTTGGGATCCTTCAGCAATCGACAAGTTGAGTACATCCCAGACGGTTAACTGGGCTTTGCGACCGTTGTCGCCACCTTGTGTGGGTGTATATGCATCCTTCACGATAATAACACGGAAACTGCGTACTTCCCGAGGGGGACATTTGTCCTGGGGGAGCGCTCAGTAAAAACAACTTTATGCAAGTGTCAAACTTACCTGTAACTCTCGCTCGGTATCTCCCGCAACAGCTTCGTGATCCCGGAGAAGCTTCTCTCTGATGTGTACAGCAAGACTGCCTGCTTCAAGGCGGCTGAGCCGTGAGAGTATCGCTTGGGCTTGATGATGGTCACTCTCTTCCAAGGATTGATATAAATCGTCAAGGTTGTCCAGCATTTCTAAAATAGAGCATGAGTAACACACAACCTTGGTCACGGCCTTCTCACCTTCGTTTTTGATACTGAAACCCGGACCCACACGTTGTTCAAGCTTATCTGCAAACCGCATCATCAACACCGCTCGTCTTTCAAGATCTGACCAAATCTTTGAGGCAGCGAGTTCGCGCTTCCTCTGATATAGAATGTAAGCGCTGGACTTGGTGCAGAGCTGTTCATCTCACCTTCCATTGTTCACTCAAGGCATTTTCATCCTTGGCACTGCGGGGACCTTCCATCCGCTTTCCGTTTTCGTCCTCGAAGAATTCAATATACGCGATGGGATGAATCTTTAAATTAGAGTCAGCTACGTCTGAGTGTTATACACTCATCCTACCTTGATAACTTGGACAGCTGCAACGGCCACGTTGCCGCCGTCCGCCGTGAGACTATTGAGCGTCGCAATGAATGGACTTCGCTGGAAGCCAAGCTTTGCGTGCCAGGGGGCCATATGGGACGAGTTACCTGTCAGCACCAAGACATTCGAATCATATGCCTCGAGGACTTCTTGTCCATCTTTGCGCTCTGCAGAGAGCTGCACGGAAAGTCGATTAATATCACGATGTGAGGTAGTTCAGGTCACTTACCCTGGTTCCAGTAACAGCGATTTTTCTCCCGATCTTGATATGACCCTTACGGATGGCCCTCGCAAGCGGCTTGTCGACCCTCGCGCGCAGTCTGTACCACCCGTCTGTCACCTCTAACTCGGGATGTGAAGGAATAGGAAAACCGTCGTCAGTCTCTCCAGCTGGTGACCAAGTCACATTTGACACGCAGAGCACCATCGGAGATGCAGCAGGCGCATCTCTTGTGGTAATCAGTCGTAGTGGTGGTCGTGTTGACCCGTTCAAGTCTCGTTCGTATCTGCGCCAGTGGTTGGTCAGGGAAGAAACAGATAAGTAGACGGCACAAACCTGTACAGTAGCTGGCGGATCACTTCAGGCCAGCACCATCGTCTGCGATCGGGATCGGACTCCGCTTCTGGTTCGAGCGAGACCATTCCAGCGAGCTTCCAGAGGATAAGCGACCAATGGTTATTGACCCATTCCTGTGTGGCCAACGAACACCCTCTTGCATGGAGTTCTTCTAGAGCAGCGGTAGGTCCGAGAGGCTTCGCATCAGAGGGCTGAACATCTTCGTTTGGCGTAGTAGATGGCGTATAAAACGAGTAAAAGAGAGCGGTAGCTGGTGTTATTTTGGATAGTTCTGTAACATTTCTATGTGGAAGCATGTTAGTAATTAGTATTGCAGTCGAACTAACTGACTGACATTCCATGATCCTCAAGCTCTGCAGTTGTGTAGGCCTGAGGTGTAAGGCCAGAACTGGCAAGTGTCATCCTTCCTGCAGGAGGGACTGTAACAAGAGTGATAAGTTGACCGGTGGATCACTGCAGTGAAACACTTACCAAGGTTGAATACTTTGCCTGTACCCTTTTCGGGAGCTTTCTTTATTGGTCTAGGAGACTGGGTTGTTGAGGGCGGATACATAGGTCGCTGTAAGCTGGGACTTGGGGCAGCAGACGATGGTGTGACTGATGCTGCATTGTTCAACTCTGGAGGTTTGACGCCTGGTTTGAAAGGCGTCACGAACTTGTTCTTGACTAGACCACCACGTAAATTTCGCGGCGTAAGACCGAGTGGTCGAAAAGCGCCCCCAGGATTAACCGATGCTGAGGGACGGACAGGTGTTCCTGGTGCAGCAGCACTAGATGGAGTCATATGAGAAGATGCGGACGCAAAGCCCTGACGATGAGGGTTGAGAGGAGAGTGGACATATGCAGAACCAGCCATCCCCGCAATAGGCTGTCGTGATGCTACGGAGGTGATCAAAGGAGATTTGAACGGTTTCTGCTTTCCCTTGAAGTCGCTGACACCAAGTATTGGTGCGTCAAGTGCAAGTGTTGATCGCGCTCCAGCTTCAAATGACTTGCGAGTAGCCATTGCAGGAGTTGGTGTATCTGGGACTTGAGGCGACAAGGAATTGTGCACCGCACCCAGAACGGTGCGCTGAGGCGAAGATGGTTGTGCTGAGGAAGGGGGCACAAACCCTCCAGAATATTGGGAGGAACTCGAATCATCAACCTCTCCCTGCCACAGCTTGATCTTTTCCTCGGCCTTCCGCAATGCAACGGTTGATGGGATGATAAGTTTTCCTTTGCCGACGGACGTAAAACCTGTAGGTGTGTCGTGACCGTCAGCCGCCTCAGAGACATTCTCTTTGGTTTTGTCGAGGCGAGACGCAGCAGATTGAAAGCCTACAAAAGTTGCAGGAGGAGCCGAAGTAAACCACGAAGAGTAATCGACTTCCGGGGGTACCTCTGGTGAAGGCGAACGGTGTGAGACATCCACATTCTGGATGGGCAAAGCCGATGCAGACTTGAAGCCTACTGGAGGGAGAACGGCAGATGCTTTGGTGAAAGATGCATATACGGCTTGTTTCGTAGCATTAGAATCAGAGAATGGGTCGGAAGTGAAAGGATTGTTGTCGCCTTGAGAAGCTATGTCCTGTGTGGAAAGTAGGTCCTGATCGGACGAGGTGCTACGATCTCCAGCTTCGCTAGAGCTGAGCCTGGGGTGCGGGTTTGTTGGTAGGAGTACTTTTTGAAGTGAAGGAGCTGGCTGAGAGAGACGTGCCTCTATGGCATCAAAAGCGCTTATATCGTCTTGACTCAAGTCATCGACTTGTTCGTCATAGGTCGGAGAAGACATTCTCATTCTCTTCCTGGGTGGACTAGGAGATGAATCTACAAAGTCGCATGTCAAGCCTGAAATGAGGATCCCTTGAGCTGTCTCACCTAGATTATACATTTTTGTTACAGTTACAAGGTCGTTTGAATGTTTGTGTCAAGAGCCGATCTACGCGACGCGTCTTAAAATCTGATCACGTGTGGCATTACATCAGCCTAAGCGGAAGGTGTGTTCTACAGCTGTGGACTAGCTAGTGAAGAAGACTTTGACTTGCTGGTATGATCTGACATTGTTTTGATACTGGGCTATGTTTTTAGAGTCTCCGTAGAATTTTGAACAATAAAATTTATTTCATTGAGATTGGTCTCGGCTCTCCGCCGGCCTGTTACTAGTATGCCTATAGTTGAAACGCAAATATAATATTGATCATCATCTTCTATTAAACGCCAGTCTAGTTTATGACTTTCCGTGCATTCCGTCTTGTTTGAAAAATTGTTGTTAATCACTGGCAATCTGGTCTGGCCAAACAAAAAGTCCTCAGCTAACCTCCACGCTCTCAAAACATTGCTTTCCTAAAGTTCTTCATACCTTGTATCCCTCGCCGACCGCGCAGGTCCAATAGCACGACGTCTGGGGATCAAATACCTATGAACGGTACAAACATCCTTCCCAGTCAGAATGCAATAGGTTCGCGGCCAGCCAAACCTCCTCCAACGGGTCTCGCTCCTTCTGCGCCTTCCGTCGCGCCTCCGCTTATTCCTAATCATCCGAATTCACCCACTCCAAATCGAACTCTACCACCTCATTCCAATAACACCGTCGCTAATGGAACTTATACGCACAATCAGAAAGGAAAGAAAAAGAACGATACGCCCGTCGATCCTGCTGCCATGTACGAGTCTCTGAAGAGCAGGATCGCAGCTCTGGAAGAGGAGGAGGTGCTCGAGGAAGAGGAGGAGAAGATATTTGGTACGTGTGTCCTGCCTCTCAAATTCATACACCGCTCATGCATGCATCAGCTGAGGAGGCTGTAAAGTCGGTGAAAGGCATGGAGGAGAATGCAGTTCATGCCAAGTACATTGAACTCGTGCGTTATCATTCGCATGTCCGATATGTGCATTTCTGAATAACCGAGCTACAGTTCGCAGAACTAAAACGATTAGAACGCGACCATGCAAAGGAAAAACAGAAATTGGTCAAGGACAAGGATTCTGGTACGTACGATTGACCCAGTCCGTTCTAAAGTGCTCATACTCCACTGTATTCATAAAGCAAAGAGTCAACTGACGAAGGCTAACCAAACTAAAGTTAAAATGGAGAATTTGGCCCGCGAACTCCAAAAAGTCAGTAGACTCATAACCTGTTTCTATTTTCCTAACTGATTTTGGTGCAGGACAACAAGAGACTACGGGTATGCATGACTGCGAAACGAGGTTCATCCACTATGCTTACACCGGCCTAGGAGGACAGTAAACGTCTAGCCCAGTGCATAGAAGAGGCACAAGAAGAGGTACGTCTTACTTCTTCTGCTAATAGCTTCACCAATACTGCCTTCAGATAATGCAAATGAAATCCGACATGGCAAAACGAGTGGACAAAGCCAAAACGCAAGACGTCAAATATCGCGAAATGCCTGACATTGTTGTGAAAGTAGTCTGCCGATATCGAGCCGAGCTCTTCTTCAAAATCTCACGCAAGACCAAGTTCTCCCGACTGTTCAATGCGTGGACGGACAGAATGGAGGTGACGGGCGGGAAGAAGGACGAGGGAAAAACATCGGTGAGCGGGAAGCAGATGAATGGGACTGCCAAGTCGGAAGCCGCCAGCACACACACCGTCGGATCCAATACGTCGTCCTCCATGCAATTCATTTTCTCTCACAATGGTCGGACAATAGATGCGGACCAGACACCAGAAGAGCAGGGAGTAGAAGACGGAGACGAGATCCTTGCTGTAGAGCTCATGGACCTTACCGAAGGACCTGGGCTGGATGACTGGGTGAGTGATGACACGAATCGTGTTGGAAACTGAGGGCAAGAGATATACCATACAGGATGACCTTCCAGAATCTCGTCGTCAGCGCCTCAGGAAGAACTGGACGGATGATCCACAAGAGTGGGCTCCCTCGCTCTCTTCATTCGCTCAACTGACACTTTGATTAGCGCTCGGCGGTCGTTAGAAGATATCTTCGATGGCGTGTGCGTATTCCATCATTAAGAATACTTATCCACTGAACTGCGACTATAGCGTACGAGAACGACTGAAGGAAGTTCTCCGACAGTATGAGCTTCGCGAACGACATTTTGAATGTGTCATCCGTTCAAAAGAGCTAGAGGTTCTCCTATCTCGCGCTCGAGCAGCCGAGCAGAAGCAACTGGCTGAGGGGGAGAAATCCCGTGCTGACAGAGTGGACGACGAGGTAATTCAAATTTCATTCATATTTACAGCACCTCTCAGCTTTTTTTCAACATCAATCCAGAATCAGAATCTCCGAAAGGAGTTGGAAGATGCACAGAACGGACAAACAATGTTGATCGATAAGCTTATTACCTGCTGCAAGGAGGTGTGTGCATCTATGCCATGCAGCAGTGCGTCTTCGATTTGACGTACTGATACAGCCAAATGCCGAGCGGACCCAACGCTTATTCGCTTCTCTTCGAGATGAGTTGGAAAAGCGGGGAGCCAAACTTGCAGATGGTAGCCCTGTAGGAGGTTGAACGTCATTGTATTTATTGTTGTTCAGCTCGTTTCCTAGGGGCAGCGAATCACTACTGATATCAAATGATCGGGTGTACAAGTAAGGCGTATTGATTGAAAAACCGAAAGAGGATGTCCGTGTACCGATGCGAAAGAGTAGTTGTACAAAAAAAAAGGTCCACGGCATCTCATCCCATCCAAACTCGATCAGAGGTCCATGAAGATATGCTATGCCGATTAGAGAAGGGCATCGAGCTCCTCGGGGTTTTCAACGTAACCTGACCTGGTGAAGGTCTTGCCCTTCACAAACTCCAGGCCCTCGCCAGCATAGCTGACACATGGCGAGAGCTCAATCTCAACACCATCCTTGACCTGGGCACCAGCCCTCTCCAGGAACCGTTTGTGCTGCGCAAGCAGGTCGCGGCGGCTAGTCTCTGGGTCATCTGTACCAGTTCCAGGCGCGTTTTTGAGCGGACTGAACTCCTCATTACGAGCAACTTCCAAAACTGCAAAGCGTTTCGTGAAGGGGAAGACGTCAAACACAAACAGCTCGAGTTTCATGCCATTAGGTTTGCTCGGTTTGACTGCTTCCCCAGTCTTCAGATCAACTGTGGGAATCTTCTTGCGAGCGATGTGGAATGCAAGGTCATCCTCAAACGATTCGACAGATTTGAGATAGCTTGTCGTGTAGAAGTGGTTGGCGATGTTGGCGGCATTGAAAGCTAGCTCTCCGGTCTTGGAGTTACGAAGTTCGGCTTGTTCCTTAGAGATCTCCGAGTACTCAACAACGCTGAACTTTTCTCCCCTACGAGCGACAACGCCAACTGACTCCGAAGGAGAAGCCTTGGGGACTACTTTGGCAGCACAGTCAGCCTGCTTGGATATGCAGTAGCCGAGGAAAACGGGGTCGGCGACTTTGACAAGGCAGTTGTCGACGCAGTATGCATGTACGTAGAGGACTCCACGATCAGTCAAGTCAGAAAGAACCGTTGAATTGTTAGACTCGGATAGAGGTGCGCGCGTGGCGGCATACAACCCGCCGTTGCCGTCAGGGGCGACCGCAACACGTGATGTGCTCTCGAGCATGATCTTGCCTTCTGCCGTCAAGCATGGGAGAGTGCCTGAAGACGCCGATCAACATAAATGAGGCACGAGGAATAAGTATTGTTACCTTGTTCGAAGAAGATGACGTTCTTTGAATTCAATCCGAAGAACTTGTTCTTGATGAAGAATGCCTCGGTTTCACCACGCGTCGGACCGCTGGTCATGACATACCACGGCATAACAACTGAACCTGCAGGTTTGTTGCATTCCTTCTCGGCAACAACTTGAAGGCGAGCGATACGCTCAGCCTGGTACTGGAAGAGACTTTTGTGTGAAGGCAAGCCGATGTCATAACAACCCTTGGGCGCTGAACTGCCCAGACGGGTACCTTGGCCGCCCGCCATAAGGAGGACGCCCACCTCCCCACGTGCGATGGCCTTGAGGCCCTCACTACGCCATCTCTTCTCGCTCGCAGGATCGTTAACGATTGACTCACACGCCCCAACGGGAAGGGGTTCAATAGGTTCGGGGTCAGCGGCTTCCTTCTCAGAGGCGATAGCCTTCTTGTAGATCCTGTTCACGCGATTAACGTCAAGGTTTTCGAGTTGGCAGGAGAGTGATTCGCGTTCCGATTCTTTGAGGGTTGGCCAGAAAGTGAATAGATGGTCATGACCAGCAGTCTGGTATCTGTCGCGGACATTACCAACGGCCATTCTGATCTAAGAAACTTTTCGAGATGAAGGATCAGAAGATGAACTGAAGAAGGACGTGGGGCTAGAGTGAGCTGGACAGGAAGACTTGCTATTTATTACGGATGAGTAGCAATTCCGGTACTAGCCGTTTGTTCTTGCCACCGTGAAACTGCCTTCGTGGTTGTCAAGCCCAGTGTCCACAGCCTTTCCAACATAGCCCTGGTGAAATCCTTTTCCTTCCCCTGAGTCAAATGATGGTGATCAGCGCTTTACTCCTTGACGAGCTCATCCTCTCACATCGTAGGTGATTTCATTCTTCCGTATCCGACGTACATAATATGACGCATATGCCATAGGATTAAGTATAGCCTGGCGCGCGTCCGTGCGCCCATCTATGTTTATTCAAATCTATTGTAAGTCTAGGACAAAATTAGTTCAACGATGGCAACGTTGAAGTGACATCCATTGTTCGGCCGCGTCCAATTCAAGGATGCGCAAAAATGATTGCGGCACACCATGACCTTCTGCACAATGCATGTGGTGGCAATTTCTGAATTTCACGTCAATGATGGCGTCGATGTCGGCACGTGGGGGGAGCTTGAACTTCTCTGCGGTTCAAGTATGTAATTCGTTTTAATGTGAGTGCCTTCTCGCAACCAGCGAATATATATAATCCCTTGCTCACTTCAAACTTGTATCGCGTCGACCAGTGTCCATCGACATATATACGAGTCTTATGAACATGAATCATCATCGATGCGACCCGCATCAGTGTCTACGGATTAGATTTTCTGTTGATCTTCCTGAAGTGCAGCCGATTTCATTCGGATCACAAGCGAAGGTGACCGATGCGTAATTGAACACTATTATAGTGCAAGTGATTCCTCATATAAAAATTTAAAAGACGGGCCTCATAATGTAGCACCCACGTTTATCCCTCACCCAGCTGCGGTCAACATGCCCCTGCTGAATCGCTTGTTTAGTCTTGCTGTGCTCGGGGTTTCCGCAGTTCCATCCGTGTTGGCCTTCCAGCCGGGCTTTGACTATGGTTCCAAAAAAGTACGAGGTGTCAACCTTGGCGGCTGGCTTGTCCTAGAGGTAAAGAACCCAATCGTTGTTGTGATACTCTCTTTTAATTTGTATCCAGCCTTGGATCACCCCAAGTATATTCCAGAACACTGGCAACGATGATATTGTCGATGAGTGGACCTTCGGCGAATACCAGGACTACGACACCGCACTGGCGGTTTTACAAGACCATTGGAACTCTTGGATCACTGAAGATGACTTTGAAGCCATTGCAGCAGCTGGGTATGGTCTAATCAATGCTCATCGAATTCCCTCTGAAATATTTCACAGCTTGAACCATGTTCGTCTCCCCATCGGTTACTGGGCATTTGAGGTCGGTTCAGGAGAACCGTACATAACTGGTCAGCGAGAATATATGGAGAAGGCTATTACCTGGGCGTCGAAATACAACCTCAAGCTCATCATCGACCTGCATGGTGCCCCTGGCAGTCAGAATGGGTGAATCCAGCAGTAACACCATCTCGGCATCACGTGTCGTGCTAATGTTTCCTCTCACAGTTTTGATAATTCTGGTCATAAAATGTCGTATCCAACATGGCAGTCTAACCAGACCAACGTCGATAGGACAGATGACATTATCAAGACCATTATTTCTATGGTCGATTCGGATTACGAAACAGTGCCTATCATCGCACCATTGAATGAGTAAGTTCCCTTCTATCCTGGTCTACTCTCAACTGGCTTAATGAGTTATAGACCTGCAGGATATGACGGTGACGAAATGCTCGAAGTCGTGAAGCAATATTGGTATGACTCGTATGGGAACATCAGGCAAGGACTTGGCCCTTGTCCTAATTTCAGCCAATAACAACCGGAATTTATAGATATCCTTACAATTCATCCACAGAAAGCAATACCGTTGAGCTCATTCATGACGCGTTCCAAAGTCTCAGTTATTGGGATGGCTTTATGGTCGACGGATACAACGGCGTCGCGATGGACACTCACATCTACCAGATGTTTTCAGACGATGTATACACCATTTCTTCCATGACGCAACAACGTATTAACGACGTGAACAGGAAGTTGCCTACAACTATTCCCAGCACATCAAGGAGGCGTGCAGTCATGGGTCTAGCCTCGCTGACTTTGACTTGTGGATAATCGTTGGTGAATGGAGCACTGCATCGACAGACTGCGCAAAATGGTTGAATGGTCGCGGTAGAGGAGCACGCTATGACGGAAGCTTGTCAGGCTCAACCGCGGTCGGCAGCTGTACAGGTAAAACAGGCAATGCTACGTCCTTTAGCTCAGATTACAAGACCTTCATGCGCAAATACTGGGAAGCTCAGGTCATCACCTACGAGAAAGGTAGTGGATGGATTCAATGGACCTGGAAAGCTGAGAATGCGGATGATTGGACTTACCAGGCTGGGTTGAAGTATGGATGGATACCACAAGACCCAACTGACTTGGAATACCCGGACATTTGCGATTGAAAAGCGGCAGCAACACCAGACAATTTATTAATGCGGATTCATGATAGCAACCTACATATACCAGCATATACCCGTACTTTTTGTCTCATTCAATTGATCTTCCTTCAAATGCGTTTGACAATATTAATCTGCGATGTTAGCCTCGGGGACTAGATGTTTTAGGAAGCGGAGACAACTTCGCCGCATGCGCTTGCCCAGAGGAACTGCTCGTTTCCGTCAACGTCACGTGACTGACCGTCATTACCGGGATGTAGTAATAGGCTCACCTTGACCCCATAAGTGAATTCATAAACTTCAACAAGTTGGAGCACACACTCCAAACTTCCAGTGACTGAACAGTCCATTCTTGGTCCGCTCTGTAGAAGATCTGGATCACGCCGAGACATCCGTTATACTCTGTTGTTGTGGCGTGCCTCCGCGGCGCCAGCATCATGTCATGTTATCTCCACTCAGTATTCATCTTTGGAGTTGACTGGACAATATTGCCATGTTACAAGCTCCAGCAAAGCTCAGGGTGCATTTCTACCAGATTCCAGTGTGCGACAAATTAAAAATCGGAGTCCGTATGCTATATACTATGCGGCGCATCCCTATCGAGTTGCCCAGGTTCCAGGAGGGTCTGAGTAGCCTTTCTGCAATTTGTATTCTTCAAATCCTGGGACGATCCACATCGATTCCATGAACGCATTCTCCATTCGATCACAATACCTCGATTCTGATTGGTCTGATTGGTCTAGGCGTTCTTGTGCTCCGACCTGGGGATCCAAATATGTATCACCGGAACGGTAGCTGCAGTGGAGCCTCAGCTTGCGCACGAAAAAGTCCCTACCGACATGGTGCTGAACACGTGCGGAGGGGTGAGAGCACTTTTTACAGATCGGCAGCCTTCTCTTCTTCCTGCCAGCTCTATTTAATAATGCCCGAGATCGATGGAGTAGCCATAAAGCCCCGATAAAATGCGGCAGGGCCTGGTTCGATGGATGTCCACCAATTCTCCGATGCACTCTGCGTTTTTGGCCCTCGTTGGGCTGTCTCTATTCCACTCAGTATCGTCTCAATTTTCTCCTGGCTTCCCTTATGGTTCTCAGAAGGTGCGAGGCGTCAACCTCGGAGGTTGGCTCGTACTCGAGGTACGTGTAATAACGGCGGACGACGGTCTTAACTGATTTGACGTAGCCATGGATCACCCCCAGCATATTCGACAACTCAGGAAATCCTAATATTGTCGATGAATGGACATTTGGACAATACTATGACCGTGCCATTGCAACAAACGTACTACAGAACCACTGGAACACTTGGATTACGCAGAATGATTTTGCAAATATTGCTGCTGCCGGGTACGCGCTTGGCCCTGCAAGCATATACGTCATAATTGAATCGCGCCGGCATACTGCAGATTGAACCATGTGAGACTTCCTATTGGGTACTGGGCCTTTGAAGTTGGCCCTGGTGAGCCATACATACAAGGCCAGCTGCCTTACCTTCAGAACGCTGCACAATGGGCTAGCCAATACGGACTCAAGTTGATCGTCGATCTTCATGGGGCTCCCGGAAGCCAAAACGGGCGCGTACTAATTGTGTCTGGTGTCTCCTGACAGCTCACGCAAAATTGTAGGTACGACAATTCTGGACACAGAATGTCATACCCTACATGGCAGTCAAACCAAACGAATATTGCCCGGACAGACGCGATCATCAAACAGATTGCTTCCATGTTTGCTGATCAGGCCAATGTTGTTCCTATTATCGCGCCCCTGAACGAGTGAGTGTACCTAAGAGAGTATTCTTGAATGAATGTGACGTGCTTTTTTCAGGCCAGCTGGGTATTACGGATCATCTGTTCTAACACCTTTGAGACAATATTACTATGATTCTTATGGAAACATCAGGTGGAAATACCAACTTATTGTCTGCTCATAGAAGAATGCTGATGCATTATGCAGGTATCCGTACGGCACATCGACGCAAAGCAATACTGTCGTTCTACTTCATGATGCTTTCCAGCCTTTGAGTTATTGGAACGGATTCGAGACCACACCCAACTTCCAGGGCGTAGCAATGGATACGCACATCTACCAGGTGTTCTCCAACGTGGTATGTCCCCAAGATAGAAAGCCCTTTCCGAGTCTTATCCCGTATGTTTTCGCAGGATGTCCAAATGTCTTGGCAGAGCCATATCAATACTGCGTGTGGTACTCAATCCACTCTTTCCAATTTCGACATTTGGCTTATGGTCGGTGAATGGTCACCCGCCATTACCGACTGTGCCACCTACCTCAACGGCAGGGGAAATGGGGCCCGTTACGATGGCTCTTATCCTGGTTCCACTTACGTTGGAAGTTGCACCGGGCTTACCGGAAGCGCATCTACTTTCAGCTCGAGCTATAAGACTTTCCTTCGTCAGTTCTGGGAAGCGCAGGTTATCTCCTACGAGAAATCAAACGGATGGTTGATGTGGACGTGGAAGACAGAGAGTGCAGACGAATGGTCATACCTGGCTGGATTACAAAACGGCTGGATACCCTGGTCTCCTACTGACCTCCAATATCCCACTATTTGCGGGTAGACGCACCTGCTCACTTTGGTAGAATTCTCTCTGGCTCTTTTCTAATTCTGTATTTGTCATGGTTGCCCAACCATCATATATATACCCAGTTTTCCAAGGATTGTGCACTCTGACAAGGTCGCCGAGTTGTCTACCATTTGTAGGAACGAAACATTTGGTCGATTCCGCGGAAGCAATTCGCTCCCATGTGCGAACTCCACCTGTGCTCCGCCCCACCGTTCCCAAACCGCTCCCTGTTGGAAAGTTGGAAGTCAGCTCCCGGAGTGTCTGTTCATGAGGTACCTTCCTGAAGCCGGGCATCCTCACTACGTGCTCCGACCCCATTTTGAGATTGGTTGTGCCAATCTACTGCGGGTCCTAACCCCTAACCCCTCTGCATATGAGTATAACGTGTTATGAACGCTTCGACACAGTCTAGGTGGTCTACTACTAATGTGGAATCATGGAGAAGGCTGAGTCGCTTGCAGGGGGGGCAATGGTCATCAATGACATGGTGCTGTTCCCTGCAAGTCTATGTGTTCGACATTACGAAACATCATAATTATACGACGAGACGTGATCATGATCGAATTCAATTGGCTTCAAAACTTCATGCACATGTTGTATGATGATATTAAGTATTGACACTGCGTTACAGCACTTCTTCACACTCTCTTGCACGTATCATATCATGCTGATTGTTCCATGCACTGGCGAAAACAAGCATATCCGAGTCAGCAAATATCCAGACTCGGAAAGCAACGAGGAAGGACGTGCTCACACAGGCACTATCTAGCTGAACAAGACTTCACGTTTATCAACAGTCACGCCTGCTCCTATCAGGATATATGGAACAGCATTTTTTTTTGCATGAGCATGGCTGATATTTTACAATCTTTCTGTTAGGTCCACATTAATACCAGTAATTGTTGCCGTTATTGTGCCCGTTGAGCATACCACCCGCCATTGTGCTCACCAGCTGTGCTGCAGGGTAGGTTCAGGTGCTATCGGCAGGTCGTTGGATGCGATAGCTACGCCAGCCATCGCTGCGTCAGATATAACCATATTGGCGAGTGAAATAAATTTCGTGGCTGAAACTTGATGGTGTGTTTCTGAGTCAAACTTTGGTTTTTTATACACCAGGTAGTATACGGGGCTGCCAAGTAATCTGCCTGTGTCTGGATCCCTGGATAAACAGTTCTGCGGCATATTCTCGAAGGTTGAAAGGCCTCAAAACTATGTCAGACGCACCTCGCGAGATTGGTCTATGATGACGATTTATTTGCCCCAAAATTGTGGCATTTGTAGCCATGCGGCAGACGCAATCACCGAGAGAACTCAGTAGCCAAGCAAATTATGGGGCTTGCTCAAGCATCCTTGCGAGGGGTAGAATATGCTTGTGATGAGATCTGATAAACCTGAGAGGTGCCCAGTGCCCGCATGCTAGAGCATAGTATATTACGTCGGCGAGCGTTTTCCGCCGACGTTACATACTGGATATTGCCCATTTCAGTTGTGGGATACTTGAAGTAAAACCTCCTTGACTCGATAGACCCAATAATAAGTATGACGACTCACGAGTTGATCTACCCATTACTAAGTGTGTTCCAAACTTTCTTTGGCGGACACCAGAGTATGCAGATCGTGCAAATATGTACTTCGATGGGACTTCAATGAACCCTAACCTGCGGGGGACAACGAGCGCGGGCTCATTGTGTGTTGTCAGGGTCTCTATACGCACAGGGTGATGGAAGCGATTAACTTGTTTATACACTGGCGGGCTGCACTATCAGATTTAGAGTCGCTGCTGGAGATTTGTTTCCGGCGATCGAGTCAAATTGCTGAGTTCGAGGTGTACCGTAACCACGCTATGCAATGATGCTCGCGAGTGGTACTGTCATAGGTGAGCCATGTGCATGAAGTCAGTACGATACCGAGCGTCAACTAAACTGCTGCACACAAAGTTGTCATCACCAGCGTTTTGATCGCGCCATGGCTATGATTGCTTATTGACACCACTTTGCTCGAAATGCCTCGTCCGACGAAGGCACACATCGCATGTATGTATGAAGAAAAAATTTGTTGCAATGACCATTGGCTGAAATTAAGGACCAAAAATATACAGTGATCTAAGCGTTCAAACCTTCATGCTCCTGCAACACCATATTTTTTAAGTGTCGCCTTCCAATCTCCTATATCCCCACGCCCCATGGTCAAAATCGTGGCCTTGTTTCCAGACGAAGGTGCGAATAGTCTAGTAGCGACGCGGCGCACGCAGTCAGGAGTCACCTTGTCTATGGCCGCAGTCATATCAGTCACAGGAATCTTCCGACCGTGGACAAGCAACTAGATTAACACGTGAGTATGCGAGTATGTCTATGATAAAAGTTTGTCGTACCTGTCGGCCAAGGTCCTCCACCTCCACCGCTCGACTCTCGAGAGCCATCATCAGACTCGATTTGAGCTGATTCTTGGCACGCTCAAGCTCAACTTTGGGGACGGATTGATATATAAGCAGGCTAAGCTGATTGGCTAGGTGGGGCAGCATTTGCGCAGGAGTGTTGCCTCTCTGGCCGGGAATATTGGGGACGAATGAGGCAAAGACGCCAAAGAGTGAGGAATCCGTGTAAATGTGATGGAAGGAAGCACAGTGGTCAATTTGGGTGTAGTGATTCAGGATGTGTGTGTAAAGTCGGGAGTACATGCCCTTGCCAGGACCACCTGTAAGAATTTAAATAAGCGTGTGACGCAGGAAATTGATTGCTCACCGGCTGAGAAACTTCCACCACCTCCAAGGAGGACTTGCATAGTGGCGAGGATATATATATCATCGTCATGAATACCCACACCCTCGAAGGCAAGGTAAAGTTGATCGAACTCTGTTGTACTCGGGATGTGATGGATGCCACCAACGTAATTAGAGTGAGGGTTCAAAGGAGGAAGCGGTGGGTCGGTAGAAAGGGACGTAGGGTACAGGTATGTTGATGCAGCGCGAGTTAATGACTTGTAGAGCGAGGGTGAGGACGAGGGAAGCAAGTGGGGCGGTAAATTTTGAGTAGCTGACGGCTGAAGTGACGAAACTGATGGTGTTGGCGAAGATTTGAGGGATGAGAAATACTTATCGGCCAACTCCACTAGCCGTTCGTGATGCATCCCAGCACCAGCAATCACCATCCTCTCCGGGCGGTACCAGTCTGTAATGCAGTCCCGAAGTAGGTCTCCGGTAATTGCGTCTATTCGCTCCTCTGGGCATAAGAGGGGATTTCCAAGTGTTTTCCTGCCGTATGCAACCTCATGCAAGACCTCAGGCAGAATCATCTCGGGCTTCTGGCTAATTTCTCGGATCTCGTAACGAGCGGCATCTCTCTGGGCATCGAGTTCATCGGGTAGAAATGCGGAATTCAGGATGGTATCTGATATGAGCGAAAGCGCGAGAGGCGTAGCTTGGTCGAAGTTGGACGATTGGTACATGATGGATTCGCGTGACGAAGAGCACATGATTTGACCACCTAGCTTGTCCATTGCGGTCGCCATATCTTCCGTGGAGCGAGAGCTGGTAGTCTGAGCAATAGAGAACTGTGAACACTGACACAAATACTACCTGAAGCTACGCACCTTGAAGGCCATCCTGTCCAAAAAATGGCTAACGCCCGAGGTCGACGAGTCTTCATATCTGGATCCTGCATCTACGTAGAGTCCAACGGATGAAAAATGACCGGGAGTCGACTCAGTAGCAACTCTAATCTTGTTGGGCAGAGTTGTGATCTGCAATGGAGGGTGAACTGCTTGCGAAAATTGCCGCTGGCTGCGACGGACAAGCGACGTTGTTGCCCTCCGCATGATGAGTAAAGTCAAGGGTTGAAAAACGCCGAACGTCCAATATTAACGGGTGTATAATCACGTAAATTACCAGCAAAAAATAGACCCCACCGTGGTTCGAACACGGGACCGCACGATCTGCAATCGTATGCTCTACCACTGAGCTATGGAGTCCGGTGTCAGGACGCCAGATCTAATCAACTAAGTATACAACTAAGTATAGATACTCAAGAGAACACGTCGGGTAGTGTATTAGTCCGAGCAAGTAAGATAAATGAATCTATCAAACGACATCGCCTACACTCCATTTGGCAAACTCCAGGACTTCAATACCTCCTTCGCCATCCTGGGCAAGACCTTGTCGTTTACTCCAGTTCTCTATGGCCATCCGTACTGGCTCATTTGCACTCTCCCCTCCGAGCATCATGAACGGTTGGTTGTACAGTGCCGTCTCGTCACCGTCCGATGACTTGATCGAGCAAGTGTTAAAGCCAGTGATTTGCCGTGCAAGTGCACGTTCAAGTCGCTCGAGATCTTTGACGAAGGTCTCGCTCTCAAGGCGACGTGCAAGCTCTGGAGATTGAAGAGCGAGCACAGCCAAAGAACCGATGCGACCCTGAGGAGCAGATCCCACAGATCCGTGCAGATAGGACGCGAGACGCAGACCAAGATTGGGAGACTGCCCCAAAAACGGGTTTTGCACGACCGTCACAGCTCTCTTCAGGGAAACCTTCTCACCCACTTTGGCAATGAGGTCTCTAATAGAGCTCGACACTGTAGATGACGAATGAGATGAGGGGTTGTTTTGAGATAATAGGGGGGCATCGTTCAGAATGTCCAGCGAACAAGATTTGATGATAGTCGAAGAGTCCGTTGGTTCCGTGATAAATGCAGCGGTATGGGCTATATCTGCCGCTAATTGACCGAATAGGGTATTTCTTCCAACAAAATCTGTTTCGCAATTCAATTCAACCATGGCTGCCCGTATACCGCCACCACCCAAGGCTGTTTTCCCCTTGCTGCCTCCAGAGAGTATGCAGACACTAACAAGTCCTTCCCGAGTCTCCCGAGATTGAACGTTCGCGGCCTTTTTTATGCCCGACGCTGCGAGATCATTCTTCACCCATTCGAGGGCTTGTTGTATGTCGTTATTAGTTTGACTGAGGGCTTCTCGTGCTTTTGAGATTGAGACCTCCGTCAGTTTGCGCAGCTGCGCGACATGCTGCAGGGAGGGCTTAGACGGAGTTGTAGAATAACACGACTGGCCAACGCGCAAGAGCCTCGACACGTGAAACGGTTTCGATGAGCGGAAAAATTGGGCTATCATTATGAAAGGATATCGATGGAATGAGAAGAGTTCTATGCAAAATTTTGTGCGACGCGCAACTAAGAACGCTCACGTGACGCCCAAATTTCTTGTTTTGGGACAAGCTTCGCTATCCGTTTTCCTGTCGCCCGTCATGGATTTTCGGTTCAAAGTCCCCGAGTTGGTCCCCCAGGATATACTCCTTATTCAAGAATTTGTCGGAGTTATCCCTCCGCCAAAAGCAGATGTCTGGAAGGATGTCCACAAGTCCGCAGACTCGAGCGATGACTCCATCGCAAGCTCGTCCAGCGAGATTGACAGTGAGGACGAGGTTGAAGCCGATTTGATGGTTCCAGAGGAGGAATCTTCCAACCTTACACCTGTTTTGTGAGTGTATTAACATTATAGGTCTGCTGATATTTTGAGACTATTACCAGGCCAGGATCACCAGAGTCAGAATCAAGCTCAGACTCTGATTCCTCGGACTCGGATTCCGAATCAGACGAGGATGAAACTGCTGATAAAGCAGGAGATAAAAATGCACTGGACCCTCGAAAACCACAGATTGATGTGGACGATGACGAGGAGTCAGGCGCTACAGCTGTTGCATCATATGTACAGACCAAAAATGAGATTGTCGAGACAGACATCGTTGTCCCTTCTGTATCAGAGGTCGGACTCGAAGAAGTATTGGAAAAAGTTGGGGAGGTGATGAACATTATTGGGCACGTAGTAATAGTGAAGGGCCTTCCTGCTGCGTCTGAAAAAGCACTAGATGTCGAGACATTACTTGTCTTCGACGATCGACAAGTTCTTGGACATGTGCGTATTTTGTATTCTCAGGACGCTTCTTCTGACCTTATTCAGGTATATGAAACGTTCGGACCCACTTCCCAGCCCTTGTATCAGATAAAATTCAACCAGAGCTACCCACTGGATACTGAGAAGATTCGAGTCGCTCGCGAAGTTTACCATATACCGCAACGAAGTAATTTCGTCTTCATGGAATACCTTAAAAAGCTTCGCGGCAGTGATGCAAGTAACATTCATGATGAGGAGCCCGGTGAAGATGAAATGGAGTTCTCGGATGACGAACAAGAAGCCGCGTTCAAGCAGGCACGAAAGAAAAAGTATGTGTGTACACTCAAAAATATTCTCATTCTCATTCATTCTCGGCAGACGTGGCATGTCTGTGTCATCGTCTCGACGGACAACACCTGCGCCGTCACAGTCTCACTACAACGATGATATTGATAAAATTTTCTACGGGGCGAACCCATACGATGCCTATGGCCCATATGATGACGGGTACCGGGTAGCCGGGCCGTCGCGTCCAGCGCCTATCCCATACGACGACCCGTATGCCGACGAAGTCAAAGTGGACATTGTGAAGTATGAAGAAGATCTGAGTGGCCCTTCCACTGAGGCTCGTATGTCCGGTAGGGAACCTGAGAGAAACTTTGGAATCAGCAGAGGACGGGGCTGGGGGCGTGGTAGAGGTCAGGATAGAGTTGGAGGGGCTCGTGATCGTGGAAGGGGTCGTGGGTATGGGCGGCCAGATCGCGGACGACGTTCGTGGGGAGAATCTAGATGGTCTCAACAAAACCCTACGGCTCCTTCAATGGAACCGCACAATTCAAGCACCTCGATCCCCCTATCGCCCACATCTGACGAGATTGAGCGCGAAACAAATCAACATCAACCAGTCGGAATCCCCGGCTATTCTTCACAGCCTTTCTCACCTTCGCCAACGTGGAGTTATCCGCCAGGCGATTTTCAAGTTCACCAATTTGGACAACGACAACAACAACAATCCGTACAGCCGCACATCAATCCTCGATTCGCGTCTGCTCTTGGATTCAATGGTCCTCCTGCATGGTTTGGGAACCAGGAAGCTCGGTTCAACTCTTATCAGGTACAACAGCCTTCTCAACCATGGACGAATCAGTGGTTGGTGCACGGGCAGGAGTATGAAAACGCGGAAAGCGATGCGTACACCCCGATTTAGTAGGCTCATCCATCCCTATTTGGCAGGTTCTTTCATACGTTTGACGCCGGTATTCCCATAATTGTCCTAAAGTAAAGCACGATCGTGCCAGCATCGAATAAAACCGGTCGCTTGTCGAACTTTCCCATCCTTGGCATGAGCCATGTGCGTACTTTGTCCGTGCTTCCTTCTAGTTTACAGTGCAACGTTATGTTCTCAAAATGCGCCCCACGTTCGCTCAGGGAATTACCATTATTGTTATATCCCACATCCTTTTTAAAGCGTTTGTAAACATAGCAGGCCGGCACCGGTCAAACCTTGCTCCCGAAGCTTCCCTTCGTGGCATATAAATATTCAGGCAGCTGCAGTCCTCTCCTCCCTGTATAAAATGTCTTTCTCATCACTTGTCCTGTCGTCCCTCCTCGGGGCGTCCTACATTAACCCGATGAACGTCTTCCAGAGCCCTGGTGGCTCAGGCTGTGGGATTTCCGGTCCCGCATCGTGTCAAAGTACGAACACGCCCGCCGCCGATACCTGCTGTTATGAAAGTCCTGGAGTACGTCCCTGTTCTAGTCTCAAGCGGTGATAATTTGCCCTAACTAGCTCTAGGGCCTGATCATGCAGACACAAGTTCGTTCAGTTTGCCTTGTTTAACACGTGGAGCTAGAAATAACTTCTTTCAGGTTTGGGACACAGATGTCGCTGGTAGTCCCGAGGACAGTTGGACTATTCATGGTATGGGATTGATAGTGTTCTGACTTTGTTCTGACATGAGAAACTCAGGTCTGTGGCCTGACAAGTAAGTCACAGTAGCTGGACTACTAGGGTACAGAATTTGAATATATCGTAGCTGCGACGGCACTTACATTGAGGACTGTGATCCCTCTCGCGATTACAAGAACATTGCCGGGGTCAGTTGATCTCTCCGATACCAAGACACCCCAGCTGATTTCCCACAGTTACTCGAATCCCAGGGTGCATCGTCCACATTAGAATTCATGCAACAGTATTGGCTTAACGATGATGGGTCTAATGAAAGATTCTGGGAAGTACGTGAGACTCAGAGCTTCCGTTTCGTTCGAACGCTTATTGTAGAGCATTATAGCATGAGTGGGCTACACACGGCACATGCTATAGGTACAGGGTCCAGACGGTCCGGAATTTTGATGCATATTCATTTTAACCTTTTTTAGCACACTGAGTGTTGATTGTCTTCCCAGCGACAGCCCTACGGGTGCCGAGGTAAGTAGGCACGATCTATGGGAGTATTTACCCTGATCGCTATTATTATGCAAGGCCGTGGCATTCTTTGAGACTGTGGTGAGGGTCTTCAAGACCCTCCCCACGTATGACTGGCTTGCTCAGGCAGGCATCACTCCGTCATACAGCCAGACTTATTCGCTGTCGGACTTGTTGTCGGCTCTCGAAGCTGGCTCTGGAGGAGTAGGTTTCATGTTTTGCTCAAAAATACATCGTCGTAACGTTTATTATCCAGTACACTCCAACATTGAGCTGCTCTCGATCGCACAGACTCAGCTCGGTCAGCTGGTACTTCAATCTCAAGGGCTCTGTCATTGATGGCGATTTTGTCCCGATAAGTACGTTGCATGTATCAGTAGCAGACCGACCGTTAACGTGCTTCCAGACACCCCTGAGGATTCTAGTTGCCCCTCGAGTGGTATTAAGTACCTTCCCAAAGAAGGATGATACCATTCAAGGACGAGTTCACTAGTGGTAGAGAAGTATGTTCCGATGCTACCAAGCAAAATCTATAATTGTACATGGCTTCTTGATCGTTCGAACTTCCATGCTGTTAGTACTGTCGTGATACACTTAGGACTATCATCTAGTGATAACATGCCTCCACCCCTCAACCACCCGAGTTTCGAACTTGAGCTACTGGCTCAGACCTTCTTCGTTAAGCAGTTCCCAGTAGATGCAGGCGTTCCAGCTGCAATTGCGAGCGGGCTGAATGCTGCTCAACGTACTCAAGGGGTCTTCTCCATCACCAGAACAAGAGAAGAGATTTCCGTTGTTGGTGAAGCTGTTGATGACGACGGTGAATGGAAATGCATCAAGATTGCAGGGCCCATGGAATTTGGTGTCTTCCCTACATTTGTTGGTGACGGGAAGGCAAACTAATCTTCGTTTGCTAACAGGGTTGACTGGCGTAATCTGTAATTTCACGAAGCCGCTGAAAGATGCTAATGTTCCGGTGTTCGCAGTTTCGACATGGTTAGCGCTCGTAGCAGATATAATCAACTTGTGTGATGCTTATCCCTTGATAGGAATACCGATTATGTTCTGGTCCCCAAAGAGAAGGCTGACGCTGCCGTTGCAGCACTAACGAAGGATGGCTGGAGGTTCCGAGAAAATTCTGAGGCTCCAAGAGATGCATAATCTAGAGATATTGTAGGCAGAAGACGCGAGATTTGCATAAAAACATAAAGTGTGGACTGTAATTGATGCCTTCTGCGGCGGTCAACGAAAGAAAAGTTTTGTTTCTCGGTTCATGTCCGTTTTTTCTCGATCGCTTTCACGAACCTCTCTTATAAACTCTAAGAGCTGGAGACCTGCGACATTTGGTACGAGCAAAAGTCTAGAAGTCTGAGACTAGCAATAGCCTAGAGTGCACTGCTGCTGCTACTACTCTCGAACTGGCGACTGCTACTAGTACGGCTAGGAGCTAGGACTTCCTATGGCAGATTCATCCGAATTTTCAAGCCTAAAACCTCGACAGAAACGTGTCCTACCTTCCCGTTCACGTCGTGGTGGTCCTGGAATAGGAAGCTGTGATGTTGACCTCATGATATTGGACGCGCAGAGACGAAGATGTTCGTTGCGCTTTTTTGCTCTACCTAGTTCATACACTGACATCCTTACCGCAGTTGAAAACGAGCCGCTCATTCCGGCAAATACGCAGTTCTTGTTGACCACAAATTCTGCCCTCGTACCCCAGCCTCAACCCTCATCCTCGACTGACTTCGGACTCAATAGCCATGCGAATCAACGCTATTTCGACAGGCCAGATGTTATTCAAGCTTATCGAGAACAACAAATCATACAAACACCTGAATTCACTACTTTGTCAGAGGATGCTAGCGTTGGGGGTAGATTCAGGCCGAGAATTTCTGCGGAGGTGCGTTGAAACGCAAGTCTTAAACTTTGGCATAGGCTCATGCCAGAAATTATCTCTACCTAGCTTCCTGAGTCAGCAGACACCTCTGATGCTGTATATGAAAAGCGCCATAGGAAGTACGAGACGTTTGAAAAGCGTCAGCGTCTCCGTGAAAAGGAGAAGCTGAAGCATGAGCAGTACAAACTCAAGGAGAGGATAGAACAGCTGAGGGCGATGGACGGAACTGCATTCCTCGGATTACCCGCAGCATCTTTTCCCTTACCACCTGACGTAGTTCAGGTCGAAGACGGTCGAGACGCGAGCCTTGCGGCGATTCACGTCGACGGGACAGTCATGTGTAACGAGGGGGAGAGGCGACGGCAGGAGATGCTTGAGGTAGCTTACATCTTGGAGGATCGGTACCGCACCCTGTTACCATCGGACAAGAAGAACTATTTCGATCAGAAGAAAGCGAGCAGGCAGAGTAGCGTCAATATCCCACCTTCCTCCGACATCCACCCGCAAGACGAGTCGATCATTAATGGCCGAGCGTCCGCCACCATTTTACCTACCAAAGCCAGCACCTCACTTGTCTTGAAAATCAAGATGCCCAAACAGTCAAGCTTTTCCCCATCAGTATCCAGCACCCCAGTACCCAAGCCCATAGCTTATTTATCATCTTCACCATCCAAGTCCAAACCGGTATCCAGAGCGTCTCCAGCGAAACCAGCATCCAGAGCCTCTTCTGATACAGAGTCCGTCGAATCTGATCGACCGCGTAAACGCGCAAGACCGTCACACCTCGACGAGGCATACTCTCCGCACTCTACTCCAGAACATCGTGCACCACGCCATCCGCACACGGCACTAGTGCCGAAACCAGAACCATGCGTTCTCATGCAGGCTGCTATTCGCGCCTCATCCGCGCCAACGGCTCGTAAAACGCATAGGCATGTAACTGCGTTTGGTGCAAAAGTACCACAAGAGATTGAGGAACTCAGGGACTTCGAACTTCCTGAATGGATAGTCCCTCCCCAACTCGAGTATACGGATTCGGTGGGCCGTACACCAGAGCCTGTAATCATTACGGAAGAGCAACCCGGGATGAATGGTGCTGCACCTGCTTGATCCTAGGCACTTTTTAAACATACCCTCATGCACTCTTATGACATATATACTTTGACTGTTTTCGGGTGTAACTTATGGCTATTTTTGTCCCAGGGCATGTATTTAGTGTAGCGGTCATATTTGCTCGCTTCGATGGAACAAAATTTCATTATGAACGAGGCTGATCAAAGTCACGACGAGGTTGCAGAAACTGCCAAGTTCTGATTAAGTTTTTGCCTTCAACAGAGTAAAGTCTCGCATACCTGACATGGAACTGAGTCCTGCTTGACGCATAAGCTCCACGGCGGCGCGCCTCGGCTTCAATCCAACTTCTCTCCTACGAGCCAAAATCAACTTCGCGTAATCTATCGATCCTTGCGTCTGTGTTGTTGATTCAACGTTCCCCGGAAGATATCGCGAGTAATCGCCGGCGCGTTCTTTCAAGAGTTGCACCCGAGAGTCGATGCGTGACTGGGCAACTGATGGCTGAGCGACATATGGAACAAAGACTGGTGAACTGAACAGCTCCGACAAGTCAGTGTTGTTGAAGCTAACATGCAAGGGTGGCGGAGCGGATTTGTTGACTTGATTAAGATCCTCGACGGGAGATGTAGGCTTAACAACGCGGCTTCGCTTTGGAACCTTTGGACCTTCCCTCTGTCGGTCTGTGCGCATTTCTGCTGGTGGCGACCTAGTCTCTGCTGGCGCCGACCTAGTCTCCGCAGGAAGGGGCCGTCTCAGACGAGGATGAGCGACAATCTGCGGCTTCGAGGGTCCATCATTGGAACGTTTCTCCTCATCTTTCGAAGGTCTCTGGGACCTTCTAGACAGCAGAGAACCTGCAGCAGGCGAGGCTGGCTTCGGTGTGTGTACAACTTTAGCATCAATCTCTTTGGGCGCAGCCTCAGCCAGCCTTTTCTGCCTCTGAGCAGCACGTGCAGCAAACAGAGAAGTGGTGGATGATGGAATGATAGAGGCTAAAATCACTGTTTAAGGTCAGATATCGCGAATCGAGTAAGGTTACGCACGAATTTCTATGTCTCCCAATGAACTAAGTCTTGGGGCACTCCGACGCGTTCCTTCTACCGAGGCTGCTACTGACTCTGGAACCTTTACATCTGAAATAAAAGATGCAAATGGACTGTTCGTGGAGTATGACAGAGCTGCCTGCTTGTAGCAGCGTCCTGGATTGCAGAGCCCAGCAAGAGCCCTCGAATGCTGCATGATGAAATAGCAAAAGCAGTAAAACTGCAAATACACTATATCAAGTAGAATTTCCTTTCTCGGAACCCTGGCTTCGCACACTACTATTAGTACGCTCACACTTCGCCCCACCTGGATCTTGTTCGACCTCACACCAAGACATGCACCCCATCTTGGGGCGCATTGCCATTTGCTTCGTGCGCTTTCTTATTCTTTTCCCTGCCTTAACCTGTCAAATCTACATTATATGGCCTTGGTATGGGCGTGAGCTGTCCGTAGAGCTCATAACTCTTCTCTTGCCATTCAAGTGAGCTTCATTAATCCGGATATACTTTGAAATTTATGTTCCAATAGTGTCCTTGCTGTATCGCTACTATGGAACTACTACCTGTGCATAGTTACTGATCCCGGAGAGGTTCCGGATGGTTGGGTACGCCCAAGGCTCAGCCCGTAGTCATTCTGATCGATGACACTGTCCCTCAGAAACCGGACACCCAATCAAGTGAAGGGTACGAGGTTAAAAGACTGACAGGTTGCCCTCGTTTTTGCCGTACCTGCGAAAAGTTCAAGCCTCCAAGATCCCATCATTGCAGACAATGCAACAGGTAAGTGGGAACTGTTAGTGAATTACTGCTATGCTGACTGCTCGATAGATGCGTTCTGAGAATGGGTAAGCACTTTCGGGGATCCTTTTCTTCACATTCTGACTGCCACAGACCACCATTGTCCTTGGACAAATAACTGCATCGGCCATTTCAATTATGGACATTTTATTCGTTTTCTATTTTACGTGGATGTAACTTGCTCGTATCACCTTGCTATGGTCTCATACCGAGTTATGGCCGCATCTGGCAGACGGTACTATGTGAGTTGTTTCCCGAAGTACTGAACTTGTAACTGAACACAGAGCAACTCAGGATGAGCCAACGGGTGCCGAACTTATCTTCATCATATTGAATTACGTTTTTGTCATTCCCGTGATCCTCGTAGTGGGAGGTTTCAGGTATTGCTACTTTGCATGCAGAGTTACAATTTACTCACCGTGACTATACAGTCTTTATCATTTCCATAGTCTGTTAGGGAATACCACGACTATTGAAGGCTGGGAGAAAGATAAAGCTGCGATGCTACGACGGCACGGAAAAATTGAAGAGGTAAACCTTTCTCTAAGTAAGCTGTAGCGAATTAACTGACTATGTTGCATACAGGTCAAGTTCCCATATGCAAGTATTTAATTCATGTCGACAAACGAGTTACTGATGTATTGCAGAACCTCGGCGCGAGGCGCAATATTGCCTCAATTCTCGGAAACAATCCACTTTTGTGGTGTTGTCCAACCGTCCCTCCTGGAACTGGCCTTAAATACCAGCTTTCAGTTGCTGATGGTAAGTGGAATGAACAGGCTGCAGCACAGAGTCGCCGAAGGAGAGTGGGCGATTTGGAACTGTGACCGCTACCAGATGTAGCTGTCATTTTCCTCTTACGTCCTCGTTCTGTCGTGTCAGTACACTCATTGCAGCTGCATCATCATGTTTGATATGGCGTCTCACTAACTGATCTATTGATACAGAACATTATAACTGGCCTCCTCGAGACCCGGCGTTGTCTAACCAGCTGCCCTTCAAGCTCCCCGACAGTCCATGGACATACGAGAACGGGGGTGTTAATCCCAATCTACGACCAACAAATGGTCAACTACGTGGTGTCAATGGTAACCGGTATAAATCCACGCAAGATCCTGACTCTGTTTTACCACCTTACCATCCAGATTACGAGGATCCTGAAGTTGATACCCATCCTGGACGACCATATTCTCCTGACACAGATTCAGATTACTCAGAAGAGGGATACTCCGGAGCTGTCAGGGTGCGTCGAGGCTCGGAGGGGTACGAGGTGCGCCCCGTAAATCGGGGGCAGTTGTTTCAAGAATACGTGCAGGACCAGATTAATGAGGCCGGCCGATACCAAGTGTATCAACCTGAGCACACTCTAGAGAGCGACGAAGATTTTGAGGAGGATGAGTTCGAGGAGAATTTGGATGAGTTATCTGGGGAGATTGGGGATGCTGGCACAATCTTGGATGATGATGTTCCTCTCGCATTACGATGATTGATATTGGATTTTTGTTGATCGCTAGAGACTCTTTGGAAACGGACTGCGTATTGTATTACAAGCGTGATTAATAGAGAGAATATAGGTAGATAAAGGCTGGAATCTAAAGTGGGGGTCGACAAGTACAACCGCTATATGATGGAAACTCTCTCCAAGTACACTTTCCATACGTATCCACCCTTCTCACCAACTTCCAAAACATTTGAACCAACTTGAAGGTCCATATTCCACACGCCATCCTCAAGCCTTTCGTTCATAGCAGTGCCGTTAAGGTTGATCAATATGCTCTCCTGTTGAGGCGTAGGCGCGTTCTGAGCTTTCTTCTGTTCAGCTTTCTTCGCTAGTGCAGCCGCCTTGGCTTTCGCTTTCGGATTCTTGGGCGGACGGCCACGACCACGCTTCCTGGGGCTGGGCTCTTCCTCCTCCTCTTCATCATCTGGCTGTTCATCATTCCCATCGCCTTCATCATCTCCGGTTTCATCATCATCTCCAAAGAATCTGATCTCTGCAACAGAGATCGATTTCTCACCCTGGCCAAGCCGTATCGCCCAGGATTTGACTCCATCACGATGATCAAGCCAGAAGGGTCTGCCACGAGGCTTGGTTATCAAGAAAACGCCCTTGAGCGCTCGATGTCCAGTCAATACAGGCGCAGGTGATCTTGAAACCGATTGAGATGTCTGAACCTGAGGCACTGGTTGTGTTCGTATTGCGGAAGATGGTATTGCGGGTGTCGGAGGAGGAGGAGCCGGATGGGTGTATTGGTGATAGGTGGCATTGGGATAATACTGAGGTTTAGCTACTGTTGGTTGATGCTGCAATGGCTGTGTCGAGACTTGTGGTGATGGTGCAGCTTTTGTTTGTGTTGCTTGCACTGCTGGTGTCGGTAAAGGAGTAGGGACTTGAGCAGGAGCTGCAGCGGCAAAGGGTTGAGGTGTGGGGGCGGGTTTAGGTACAGGTGTAGTGATGGGTTTTGAGCCTTGCGCAGGTGTAGTCGTTGGAATAGGTACTCCAGCTCCAGGTGGCAGCTGATTGATCGAGGATTGAGCTGGACTCTTGGCATTTCCGCCACTTGCAGGAAGGCGTAACGTTAGCGATCCTCCAGTAGCGCTCTCTTTTTCTGGTGGTTTGGCTGACGAAGAAGTGACAGTAGTAGAGGATCCGGTAGTCACAGCCGCTGTCCCCGGAACTTTCAATTTGATCTTTGCTGGAGGCTTCGCGTACTGTGATAGCGCGTGCGGCTCTGGCATGTCAGACATGAGTTGACGGAAGTAATCCTGTTAACGTATGAATGAGAATACTACTCGGGGTATACGATACTTACTCGAAGAACGATCGCATCCTCCCAGATTTGGCTGTGGTCTTGGTTGAACTCGAGAGCGTTAGAGAACACAAGCTCGACATCGGTTGCAAAATCTAGAGAGGTTTGATATTCCTTGCGCTTCAGGTGTTTCTGGTGATGTCGTGAACACATACTCCAGAGTAAAGTACGTTTGACTTACAAAAATAGTCTCTATGCACATTGGACGTTTGATTTGTGTATAATACATCGGATAGTCCTTCTTCGACGGCATCTCCATGAAAACGTTAGAGAGCACACGGTGTCTGTCACTTGAATCAAAAACAAGTTGTAGTCGAGAAGAAAGGTGAAACTCACGTCTCTTCGTCAGCTTTATCGACAACTTTCTGCAATCTAGCCTTCAGGAGGCGGGTCAAGTTAGGCTGTTTGTTCTTCTTCTCGCTGTCTCCACCATCAGCAGGCTTGTCCTCGTCATCGTCTCCATCGCTATTCTTCTTGACTTTCTTTCCCGTCATCTTCGTATACTCCTTGTTTACGAATTTCTGCCCAAGGGTGAACTCATCAGTGTAAACATAAGACAAAGGGCAATCTCACCAGCATGAATTTAGCGTCGAGCCAGATTTGACTGTTCTTCTGATTGTACTTTTTGGCGTTTGAGAAACAGAGGTCGAAATCTTGTCTGATATCGTCGAGAGAGTTGTATAAGCCATCATCTATTTTTTGCTTGATATCGTCCAAGCAAATTGGTTGTTGAATGAAGACATAATAATCAGGATAATGACGCTTTGAGGGCAAGCGCATGAATGCTGGAGAGCATATGTAACCTCTGTGTGATATACGGGAGAAATGTTAGCGAGATCAGAAAGGAAAATGGTTTGAGGCGGCTGTGATTGCGTCTGAGCTCAAGTTGGGTTTGTTACTCACTCTTTATTGACCACGTCCTTCAACATCTGCCACAACTTTGTTCCCTGATCCTTCAATCCAGCTACATCAGAACTGCTACTTTCTCCAGTATCCACCTGAATGTCTTCATTAGCCGTATTTCCTATGGCGGTTCCTGTAGCGGCTTGGCCAGATGATGCTCCAACTTGCTTTTGTCGCTTTGTTCGAGAGCCGTCCACGTCTTCATAATTCGACAAATGACCAATCTCTCTCTTCATCATCGTCATACAGTCGTGGACGTTGGTTCTGGCCAAAAAAACCGGATACCAAAGGAAATAGCGACGAACTTCAGCTTGTATAGGTCTCGGACGCTCAACGAAGACGAAAATGGACTTTGGAGTCACGTGACTTGTTGGCGCAACACTGAAGGAGTGATCTACTACGGAACCCTGTCAAATTGAAATATTGTGCATGTTCTAGATGGAGAAAGCTGTTCAACCGTCACACTAGTGTCTAACTGCGAAATGCACTTCTTTCGCTGATTCTTGCAACTTGTAACTGGCGCTTCTGGCACTTCGTTGCACGTCCGTGGTTGTTCAGCCCACCTCCAAAAGCCCACGATGTATCTCTCAATCTCTTTCCAATATCGTCTGCCTATTCTCGAGTAGTCGACATTACTCTCCCTGACTGGCAAAATTGTTTATGCCAATACAACTTCATGAGATTGTTATGTGATCCGCTCACTTGGATACGTCAACGAAGAAACCATCGATAATGGAGTAAACAAGCGCATGGTCGCTCGGCAACATATGCCTTGGCTTGTTTGTAATTCCATTCCTCCCCAGACCACTTATCGTTGCTGTCATTATCCGTGATCACATGCTGAGTCCTCTGGTGCATGCAAAATCTAGCTTCGTGAATATCTTGTGACCTAGCTCGTCGGACACTCTTTACGAGTCCCAAAAAGTAAGAGCCATTGTAAAGGATCCCAATCCAGTCGAGAAGGGCTAAAACGATAGTCATGCGGGAATGCGTGCTGCATCGACAACTATTAGGACGTTATATACTATGTCAAAGACAGGGCGTAAACATGCTGCAAGCTGATCAGACATTTCATAAAATACGGTTATATAGTCAAGTACATACAATGTTGTGATTTCCCTCCCTACCAGTCAGGATAACCAACACTTAAGCAAATCAAGGACTCGTGCAACAAGGACACGCACGCACAAGATTACCCTTGGACGTATCCTCGTCTAAGTAGTAGGGTTGCAGCCCACCCCAGTGGGCCAGTCTAATCCCTGGTCAGTCGATCCGCTTGAAGAAATCCAAGAAGTCGCACGAGTTCACGAGGAAAGTGCAATGCAAGACTACAACAGTATCAGACCATATTCTCATCGAGTTTCCATTACCTACCGACAAGCTTAGTGACTAGGCTACCATATATGAAGGGATCTCTCTCCAAAGGGAACCAAGGGCTACGGGAACTATGTACCCGAAAAAAATCGCGAGAAGAATCGTAGGAATGCTTCAGCAAACGTTATCCATGATTTCCTGCCTTGAGTGCCTTGCCATAGTATTCGTGCCGAAACCTCACGACTGCAGATGATACATTGGCTGTCCTGATACAATTTTACGCACGACTCACCCGTGTCCCGGTCCAGATCTTCGCGATCAACCAACTTGACGTGCTCATACACGGGTTTGAAGAAGATCCAGCCCATGAAAGAATAGAACAAGCCACGAGTGGCTGCGTATCTAAAGATGCATCAATTGATCTCGTGCTGGTAAATTGGCTTTCAGTCATGAACAATCGACTTACGGGTCGTGCTGAAGATCATCCGTGAAGTGCTGCAGAATTCAGATCCGTGTTCCAATAAAGTCGGCAGGTGATATATGATGCAGTCGATGTCGGAGGCACTTGAATTCATTGATATGATCAAGATGACACGTACAACGTTCATATAGACACACCACCAGTACTACGCCCGTTTATTGAGATCATCAACACAACGTCAACGGAGCTCTCACCTTGATTGAATATTGACCCTTGAAATACACTGCACCCGAGAGTAGCCAAAATGACACGCACATACACATTTGCTCTGAAGCGCGATGTAACCAAAGCCTATGATAGCCAATCGTAATTCTTGGCGAAATCGCAAGTCTATTTCTAAGAGGCCAGTGGCAGAGTGATCTTACCCAAAATCAGCAAGTTGCCAGTAGAGGAACGTCACGAGCAAGTCTCTCTTGAAACTGTTGTAGGAGGTCTCAGGTAGGCGCACATGACTACAGCAATGCGAATAGAAACAAAGAATATGGCATTACTCCACCATATTTTTACTGTAGGAGCAAGCTGCTGTGACGAAGACGTCTTGTCAGAAAACGTGAACGATGTTTTAGGAGTGAGTTCAAGGTTCAGTGACCTTACAATGGCTAGATATCTAAGAAAAGTTCCACCTAAGCCCGGTAGGTTGATTCCTTGACTTCGGAGCAGACTATACCCAGGAAACGCTGTTAGTTGGATGAAGATTCCTAATTTTGGTCTGATTCCCTACTCAGTATAGGCAGAGTCATGCTTCCTTAGAGGAATCGATAACATCTTTGACTGCACGGATTGCGCTTGTGCTTGTTCGCCAAATTCCCCATTCACTGGCTCCGCCCATGCCCATGCCCATTCCGTCTCGACGCCAAATCGAGGCTCCGTCGATCCAACACCCACCGCTCATATGCACTTCGCGCAGCCCATGGGGCAGCAGCGCCTGGCATAAAGCGCCGACTGTGGATGAATTAATGCCAGATCCTGGAAGAATTTCGATGCGTGGATCCTGATATTTTGCAAGATCTAGTAGATTCTTCAAGACATCAAGAGAATTAGCCGAGATGGCGGTCGTGCCCTGACCGCTTGGAAGAAGTGTCAAACATCGACTTGGAATCAACTACCTGGAATATTTGTAATGCTTACCTCGTCAGGATGCGGGTCAGTCCATCAATTTTGGACAACTGGTGCCATGCTACAGTAGACAATCAGTACAAGCTTTACATCTAAGCCTATATTTTGCCTTGCCATTCCTCGTGTCGCGGGTCATGTCAAACGCTCGATGAAAACAGACTACGCCAATAAGTTCAGGGGGGAAAACGATGAACAGTTGAGATGACCTTGCAGAGGCAAAGCTTCAAAAACAAGCCTGGAATGAACGTTGGTGCTCTAGGGCGTCAGGAGCACAATAAGAAAGTCTACCGCTGAGTACGGACCACGTCCACATCTCCTTCAGGAGTGAGAACGCCGAACACGACGCCTTGGACACCATGCTCTCTAAAGCAACGTATATCCTCGACCATAACGTTGAATTCAGCCTCAGTGTATACAAAGTCACCAGTCCGAGGTCTGATCATAACCTAGTGGGGCAAACTCGTCAGTAGCGAGAAACAGCCCAGATAACAGTGATGTCAGCTACCATGAGCGGAACTGTAGGTGCCACCTTTCGAATAGCTTTCAACAGCCCAAGGCTTGGAGTAGTTCCCCCGCCAAGACCTAGATTGCTGCAGAGTTCAAGACGATCTGCTCCCGCTTCAACGGCTCTGAAAGTGACCAGCAGTAACCAACTGCTCTTGCATTCGAAAGGCGAAGATTCGCACTCACGCCAAAGCAGACTCAGTCGAGTCAATGCAAACTTCAAGAATTAAGGGCATGAACAGGAGAGTAATATGGCTGTGAAATAGTAGTAGTATGTAAACAGTTCCGAACAACGTAGCCGAAAAGGGACTTTTCTGTTTAACTGTTACTATTAGGCTGGTTCACGGTCATCACAGCCCACGACGTAGTCTTCCCTAGACGGATCACATAGAAGGAAGACAGTCTAGTATTACGACATTGAGCACCAGTTAGATCAATGGGGTCAAAGCAGGACGTCGAGGCTGGCTCAAAAGCAAAATACGGCGCATACGACGACGCACTTGTTGAACCAGAACGCGAATTACTCTTGCCTACAGGATCAGACTCACCCACAGCTAGTACTGTCAGCACACCACGGTACAACCTTGTGCACCTTGTATGTGCCTTTGTCGGAGGTGCCGCTTTATGCATCGGTGCACGCTTCCTGCTCGACGTCTCAGGTATTGCTGGACCACCTCCACTGGGAGACGACGTGAGGGTACAAGCACCACCGTACGTTGGTTCTACGGAAGTGCACCATTTCCCGCCTGTAGCCCCTACAAATGCTTTCCCAGACCTCTTTCCAACAAGGTGTGCTTCATTCAAGTCAGTTGAACAAAACTAACTTGACTTGCAGCGTTGGGTACCCAGGTGGCACTCCTACTGGCGCAGAGCCCGGCCTTATTGCAACTGCGCCCTCCCTCCCTTTGCAGACTGGTGCAGCCCAACTTGTCGCACCCCCAAAGATTCACAAGCACATTCACTCTACGCATGGTGACAATATAGAAGAAGAAGAGGAAGAATCCCGTAAACACTATAAATCCGACCGTCCTTTTAACCTTTTCCGAAGCTGGGGCAACCTTTCTCCGTGGTACAGTGTCCCCCGTGGAGCATTTGGCATCGATGGCACCGCAGAACCTCCTGCTGGATGTGTTGTTACTGGCCTCCATTTACTTCACCGTCACGGTGCCCGTTATCCGACCGCGTGGGGTGCGTGTTTCCTTCCACTACAACATTAATAGTAATATACTACTGTCAACAGCGAATTTTGGTGGTCCTGCCAAGTTTGCTACCCGTCTACATGAGAGCGCATCGCAATGGGAGGCGACTGGGCAACTAGCATTCTTGAACGAGTGGTAAGGTGCCCTGCTCTATTCTCGACTTGTATCTCATGAAGGCGTGTGCATAGGACTTACAAGCTGGGCGAGGAAGGTATGCGTTTCACAAGTCCAGTAATATGCAATGTTCATTCTTCAATCAGTGCTCACTCCTTTTGGCCGACAACAACTATGTATGTCCATTTTCTCCTCCCCAGAAAGGTTCTTATCATGCGCATATAGATGACCTTGGCGTATCTATGCGTCTCAAGTACGGCTTCCTACTCAAGGTCTGTCTGCTTTTTTCGTGCTACATAATCCGCACGATAACACCAAGGAAATGCTAGAACTTTACGGAGACAAATACGATTCCTGTATTCCGAACAGAGTCTCAGTAAGTGATCCAGTTTACTTTATCAGGTTATGTACCATAGCACTACCTATTTCTTTGCTCGATTTTGTTAATTCTTCTAGCCTGCATTTCCCTCTTTTCGATAGTAAACTAAACGGTTAAATCCGTAGGGACCGCATGCTTGCTTCGGCACTCAACTTCGCAATTGGGTTCTTTGGCTACCCTTTTGAAGGGCAGTACCAACAGTCGATTACGATCGAAGCTAACGGAGTGAGTTGTTCGTTTTCTCGTATCTTGTTTTACTTGTTTCGTCATTTCGTTACCTTCTGTTAACAATTCGAATTTTGTTTTTCTTTTGGCGCTTCTTCTTATCTGTTCCTTTTCCTTCGCATGTCACCTTCCTCAAAAGACACTACTCACTCTGATATATTTTTTCAGTTCAACAACACCTTCGCCCCTTATAAGACCTGCCCGAATGCCAACGCCGCCGGCAAAGCGGACCGCTCGCTGCCCTACGTCAGAGAATGGGTTTCCCACTTCCTGGCGGAAGCCCGGGAACGACTGTCAAGGGCGATGATAGGAAAGGACGGTCTGCAGAGCGAGTTCGCCTGGACCGGGGAGGAAGTGTACGAGATGATGCAGATGTGTGCCTATGAGGTACGCCCCCTTGTGGTGTAACGTTCTGCCTGTTATAGCTGACTGTATTATTGATAGACTGTCGCTCTCGGTTACTCCAGATTCTGTGATCTCTTCACAGAAGAAGAGTGGGAGGGTTTCAATTACGCGTATGTCCTTTTCTTCCCTTTTTGTCTCCTGTGGTACTATATATTGATCGTCACTTCTGCGTCATTATAGGCTTGATTTGACATTCTGGTCAGCACGCGTGCTTGCGTCCGCAGGTTTTTTACTGACCATGTTCTTTCTCCGACTGCTCGGACTGTGGTTTGCGCCAAACTCGTAGGTATGACTCTGCCTTCGGTTCACCTGTTGCTCGCGTCCAGGGTGTCGGCTATCTCCAAGAGCTCGTCGCGCGACTTACGCATACCCCGATCGCGACCCACAACAGCAGCACTAACGCCACACTTCACACGCCTGAGACTTTCCCGCTAGATCATGCTCTCTATGTAGATGCTACACATGAAGTTGTTGTTCTCAATAGTACGTGCTCTTGCATATTGTACCATGCAATATCATACTCGCCCACGTGAGAGCTGATTGGTTACCGGCACGCAGTTATCACAGCGCTTAACCTGAGCACGCTCGCAGCAAGCGGTCCTCTCCCTGCAGACCATATACCTAAAGACCGTTCATTCCGTTCCGCAGACATCGCACCTTTCGCGACTAATATGCAGTTCCAGCGTGAGCGATTTGTAATTGCTTCTTTCTTGGAGTTTTGCTAAGCTACGTTTTGTTCTCTCCCACGATGATCCTACGTTCCGTTCCTACTTGGTCAGTCCTCTCGTGCGCATCTACCCCGGAACCCCAAATCCGGATCATCATCAACGATGGTGTTGTTCCTCTCCATGGGATTCGCACCTGCCCGTATGATGACAAGCATGGAATGTGCCCACTTCCCGCCTTCATTGACGCTCAGCAGGAAACGATTCGGGGGACAGACTGGGCGTGGGGATGTCATGGAAACTGGGAGGTACCCCCAGGCAGTGCGTGGAATTCAACAACTGGGGACACGCCTCAGGCATAGAACAGTTACAGTCAGACGGATGGGACATTGAGGCAAGACTTTTTCTGCGCTGCGCATACACAGTACTATTCAATTTAGCTATGCCTAATACATATCATTGATTGTCTATGGTGAAGAACATAAAATAACAAATGAAGTTCAGTGTCCCAAGCTTTCATAAAACTTGACCATCCTACGTATATCTGGGCATAACGCGAGGCGTACCCGTTCACAGTCCTGTACAACACCTTGCCCTTTCAGCTCAATCCAAGCACCCAAGCTTCCGGGTAACGGAAATGCTGAGTTCCTCGATCCCAGGGAACCACTTAAACCTCGCACCTCGTTGGCCAGTTTGTCTCGCTGAATAGACCACTTGAGCTTTCTAACCACAGGTAATAAAGACCGCGAAACAGAGAGCAATGACGATTCGACGTCAGGCAGGATATGAGAGTGATACAACAACTTGAGGCCAACAGGTGCAGGCGCACGTCTTCGAAGGTGAGAGGCAATGATGTGACCAGTACGTTCGCGTTGTAGTCGCAAGCCGCTGTCGTACTGATCCACAGACTGCGCGTGGTTGTCAGTGAGTGGAATTATCACGGAGCAGAGTCCAGACGCGTTCTTACGTGTTCTGTGTAGATATACAAGCCCATGCGCAACCTTCTTTCGATGTTATGTCCGCGGATGACATGCCTATGCACGAGGTCCGTGATAGTTGGTCTAAGCAAGGTACCGTCAGGGCTTCGCGCGAATAGGGAATGACCGACGCGTGATGGCGCGACTACTCGGAGTCGTATGAGATGCAGCACTGGATCTGCTGCTAAAAGAGCGAGATATCCATGAAGTTTGGAGAGTGTTGCGAGGTCGGGTAGATCCAGAAATGACACTATGATTCATGACAATGCGGGTACCGGTTAATATGAGGAGAGTAGCAGTAATACATGACAATGACTTACGAATATGAAGGATTATCTCTTGCGGCAGGTCAAGCAGATTGAATACGCGAACACTGTTCATCGTTCGCACTGTTGTACAAGTCATACATACATGGGGGAGAGCAACAACTGCGGATCTAACACTTGCGGAGAAAACGTGCCCTTAAGAACACTCGGACGATCCAGCGGAATTGAACCTGTAAAGCGGGTGCAATTTGACTCAGCAATTATGGAGGCATTTGGGTCCACGCCGCCGGGATGAAGTTGCTCAGACAATGTCCTGTGCCAGTTGGCGCGTATGGGTTGCGTATTGGGTCACAAAAATACATGGTATGGACAGAACGAGTATCAAAGAACGGGAACGGCAGAAGCGGGTATAAAACCCGAGGAGCTTCTATGTACTTGAAAACCTTCAAGTTGGGTAGTCCGGGACCGGGAGAAGCTAAAAGTACATGATTAAACGTTGATGTACGTACGCACTGCACGAATTCCGAGGAACAGCATGGCGTAATCTAGTGAATGCAAGTGCAGAATGCACGGAACCGTCCTTTGCGTGGATAACAATGAGAATCTGGAATCAATGCAATGCGATCCGGAGCAGAAATGGGAACTTGAATGGGGGAGCGCAGAGCCTGCCGGTGCTCGTTCGGACATATGGTCCTTATATCGTGGACGTCGTCTTCTCTATGTCAATCCTAATCCCTGAGACGGCCGACATACCAGCTGCTCCACTTTCGTCTGTCGCGCTTCCTGGCCGAGCATTAAACCCCATCTCGATCGAGTTGTAGGCGGGGGCTGGTGTGGCATTTTCCACCGAACCCAGTGAGCGCGTGCTATCTCCACCATAGCCCATCCCGAGCTCAAAGTGCATCTCGTCAAGCTCCACCTCAGCTGCTTCAAGATCGGGCGGAATGCTTCCTATAGTGCTCAACATAACGTTTGAAGTGATCGTCGAGCCTGGGCCGCGGTGGCGTCCACGGCCAGGTTTTCCGCGGTGACCAGCATTGGAATTAACCACACCGGATTTTGTTGCAAACGCGCTAACGCCCGTTCCTTCGGAATGGGAGACGGTCTCCGCGCCACGTTCACGAAGATCAAGGATCTGATAAGAACGAATGAGGATGCTTTTGAATGTACATATTGGCAATCGAGCATACCAAACGACATGCCAACAATGGCGCCATCATAACGCTGAGTGGGATGTTGAGCGCAGATATCACTTGACGAGGCCTGTGAATAAATATAAACAACAACGAAATGCACTATCACCATGCCACTGACTGAAGGTAGAAAATCCCATTGATCTGGAGTAATGATTAGTTTACGAGAACAAGTCTGTAATGAAAATCAAGCATACCAAGTTGGCAATAGAGATGAGAATATAGTAAAAGACACCTGATTTTTTGAGTTAGTAGATTGTATACGTTAAGCATACAAGTCATAACAAACCTTCTCGAAGGAAAGTTTGGATGAGTTTGCTACTTGGTCCGCCACTGCGGCGGCGAATTGCAAATGCTTTCCAGACAGTGATAGCAGTAACTATAGTGTCGAACAGAAGTGGGGCAATCTACAAACGTTATAGACTAATCAAGGTCGACGAAAGTGAAACTCACGAAGAAACCTGGAAGTTCGATAAGTAAGGAAAAATACAAGTTAGCCGCGAATGAAAACTCACCGAGCAAGTGAGCTGAATGGGGCCTAGAAATGGGGAAACATGGCCCCTCCGTCTATGCCAGCAATTTTAGATTTTCCCCTCGAGTTGCGAGAGTGACTCACAAAGGGCGGAGTGACAAAAGGAAGAACTAGTGGTTTTGTTAGAGTGAAATTGAAACCATCATTGCTGAGGAACATACGCATCATTTCAGAAGTATCGACGAAAAGTTGATACCCGACGACACCAGCTAGCGCACATACTAGTGCTGCCAGTAGGTAGTTATTGCGGTTGAAAAACGCGTAAGTACGAATGAGCAGAACAGCTGGCATATACGGCCGGAAATCAGTATGTGAAAACTGGGAGAACACTAAGGAAAGACGGACACTCGGATCCGACTTGGTTCCACATGGCCAATGCGACAGGAATCTTAGGGCGGGATTTGAGTAATGATTCGCGGGATATATGCGCCTTACTGACCTTGTAAATTCTCTGGCACTCTGCTTCGGTGTGGTTGGTGACAAAAGCATATAAAAGATACGGAACGACGGCAATAACCCAGTAGCTAAAGAGCGCGGTGGTGACTCGTATTCAAAATTGCGTAAAATTGATACTTACCGACAGAAGAGATATGCAGTCTTAACGGGCGTCCAATGAGTCTTCCAGATCTTTGATGGGCTCGTCAGTAGGAATACCCGGGTGAGCAATTATAAAAAATTACAAAACGCCATTCTCTAGGCAAGCTAATGGCCCAGTCCCAGACAACGACAGCATCTGCGAATTACTGATGAGGAATTGTTGACGAAGAGCGTTAATCTATTTTAATACGTACACATGCCTAGTGGACAGGGGGGGCGAGGTCAGCAAACACCGCGTTTCCTATAATGTTCCGAGTCCTTACAGCAAAAGTAGACCTGTGTGCTGCAGAAAACGCGTTAGAAGTAGTGTTCTGGTCAGAAAAGTTGCCTACATGTAAATAAAATGTTGAGCTGTTTCCAGTTCCCCCATCGTGTGTTGAAGGAGGTCAAAAGATGAAAAATAAGGATGCTAGACGATGGTAAAGAAAGAAAGAAAGATTTCGGGAAAACTTGGATTAGGACAGGTAGTACGGGGGCGACAATTGTGATGCCACAGCAAGGGAGAAGGAAGGCTATTTCAATATTGGAAGACAACTCAAACTAGGCCGGCATTTCCCATATTCAGTTGGTGAATACACTGGCAGTACCATAGGGAGTCTCGTCCGCTTCGCGAAGCGTGACAGAAGCATGCGGGCTTGAACCGACGATGGCTGCGAATCTAAGTTACACGCGTCTTTTGACTCTATCAGGCTTTCACCTTGCTACTACCAGATGTATATCATAGATCTGGCAGTACGGCAACCGGGCTCCATCCAGCGACTACCGCTTAATGGAGCAACTGTGCAATTTCTAATTTCAGAAAACAAGACCAGGAGGTGTACATTGAAAGTCACATGATTAACAAAATCAAAGCCGCGGAATTATTACGTAAATGTTATTATGACACATCAATCGTGGTAGACGTTAACCAACCTCCTTCAGCAAGGTCTTCATGGCCTCAAATGTTCAAACTTTACGCTTGAGACGCAAGGAGGACACAAAACCATCTTTTCCGTCCGTTGCGCGGCATTCTGGCATTCTCCAAGATCAGCTTCGCAGGTAATTTACTTCGTCTTACCTGTTTATGATTTCCACCCATGATTTCCCAGGTCCGCTCGTAAACCATGGAATCCAGACTTTTTAACAGCAGTGCGCATTCTGTTGCTCATTCGAGTAGCAGCGGCCATGTATACCAATATACAAGATTGTGATGAGGGTAAGTAACACAGAAACTTGTGTTTATTAATTCTCTAAGTTACATGTCACGTCAGTGTTTAATTTTTGGGAACCACTACACTACATCGATCATGGTCATGGTTTCCAGACATGGGAAGTCACCCCGATGTATGCCATTCGAAGTTGGGCATATGTCTTGTTACACCTCGTACCTGCGCGCCTCCCCCTAACTCTTAACCTTGGAAAGGTGAGTCTTCGTAATAGGATTGCATTTGCTATCGCGTTGAACTCACCGATGTAGCGCCCTGCATTCTTTGCAGTCCGCATAACTTTAGCCGTTGTATCTACGCTTTGCGAAGCCAAATTATGCCGCGTTGTAGTCGAAAAAGTCAACGAACGGGTTGGTCGTTACTTGTTTTTTATGCTGCTGTTTAGTGCAGGCATGTGGAACGCCGCTCCAGGTAGGATCGTTTTCGTCAAAATCTTCGTTTTGGCTAAGTATCCACATAGCCCTACTACCTTCTTCTTTCGCAATGTACACAACCACGATCGCATTTACGTATTCACTCGAACCATCGAGCATCAAGAACAAGCGGAGAACTTTATTTGCAACAATGCTTTTCGCTACAGGAGCTATTGTTGGTTGGCCTTTTGCACTTGCTCTTTCGCTGCCTTTTGTGTCTGAAGAATTACTCGTTTTTGGTGGAGATCGAGTTGATCCAAGCTCACGCAGATCATGGATGATTTCTCGCTGGAAACGCCTCTTCATTGCTGGTCTTGTATCCGCTCTGATATTTGTAGGCATTCACTATGCATCTTTCGCTCATAACTAATAACTGCTTTTGTCGCAGGTTCCCGCCATAGCTATTGATAGTGTTGCGTATGGCGAATGGAGCATCGTACCTTGGAACATTGTCCGCTACAATGTCTTTGGTGGATCCGAACGTGGTCCTGATCTATACGGCACAGCCCCCTGGTACTTTTACATCCTCAACCTCCTCCTGAACTTTAATGTCCTCGTGCCTCTCGCTTTTATTTCCCTGCCTGCCCTCGCAGTCACCTACAGGATCGATCGCAAGCGACTCGGGATATCCAAACCTGGCCCAGACCAGAGTTCTCCATTCAAGCTACTCGCCCTTCGTCTAGCACCACTATATGTCTGGACGGCTATCTTAACAGCGCAAGCGCACAAGGAGGAACGTTTCATGTTCCCTGCATATCCCCTCATTTGTTTTAATGCAGCCGTGGCCCTATACCTCATCCGCGGATGGATGGAAGTCGCATACATCTCCGCCACCAAGTCTTCATATAGGGTATATTTATGCTTATTGTCCACACATGCATTTGCTTACGTTTGCTTTGCTTTACTGTCACAATAGGCTTCAAGATCCATCATATTTGGTGCAATAACGTGCACCGTGATCGCCGTGACGGGGCTTATTTCTCTGTCTCGCGTCCTTGCCTTGTGGCATTACTACCACGCGCCGCTTTCCATGTTCAGCCACCTCGAGGCTGATGAGCTTCCGCGGCTGCTGAATGTTACTGGGCTTCTCCCACCTCTTCTTCCTGGGACGGAAGAGATTGACAGGCCTTCCATCGACTTGGAACCGATAAGGGCGTTTGATCTGAGGCTTTGTCTAGGGAAAGAGTGGTATCGCTTCCCGGGTCACTACCTTGTTCCCAACGGCGTGAAAGTCGACTTTGTAAAGAGCGAGTTTGGGGGGCTGCTTCCTGCGCATTTTGAAGAGAGTCATGTAAAATTGACCTTCAATGGATGGTGGGACAGGCCGGGTTCGAGGATCACCCCAGCGAGCTTGAACGACCTCAATAAGGAGGCACCAGAATTTTATGTCAGTAGACGAACGATTTTACCCCAGGCATTTCGATGACTCTCTTTCAGGTGCCCATCGAGTCCTGCGACTACCTTGTAGACCTAGACTTCCCCGAGCACCCGGTGCCATCACTTCTAGAACCGCGATACGCAGTCGACAACGAGACTTGGGAACGAGTATCATGCCTCCCATTCCTCGACACAGCACATTCGTCACTTCTGACCCGCACCCTCTGGCTCCCTGGTTCGTGGTGGCAAGACAAGAACGAGTTCGGAGATTACTGTCTGCTGAAAAATAGGGAGAAGGTGCACAAGAAAGAGGTTGAGGTTGCGTCGCGTGTGCAGGAGGGAAAGCTGTAAAATGTTGTGCGTGGCGACGCCATGTGGATATGTGTGCAGTAATGATTGTTGTCAGCCACCGTGAACATTGAACCTGAGAATGCGGCTGACGACCTAGAGAAGGGTGGTACTGCTACAGTCATTTTATCTTCCTCCTTGCTGGCCCACTCATTCGCAGCAAGTATGCTGTCTTCAACGCATGTCCATCTGACCCGTACGTCTTCTGACTTGCGTTTGCTTGCCACTACGCTTTGCCCTCCGTCACCTATTCTCAAATCAAGTGACTTACTATCACCAAGTACGTCTGGTGAAATACCGCTCATCATCGACTTCGTGATCGACAAATTTTCTACGCCCTTGAACTCGCCTCTCAGGTTTGGATATGACACCGACCTATGCACCCCGCCGAAATTGAGTAGACTTGAAATAGACATAGCAGCTACACAGGGAAGGGTCTCAAAGTTGCCTAGGTCCCAGATGACAGCCTCCTCACTGGTAGCACTGTCCTCTAATCTTGCAAGCCCCCGCAGTATCAGCGAATCACTGCTTGACGAAGTCTTTTTCACGCCGAAGTCATCACAGTCATCCCAATCGCTCGCGTCGACCCCCTCTCCTTCCCCAAGCCCCCTGTCCAAATCTCTGTTCCAATTGACACATATTCGTAACTTGGCGGTATCAGACTCAGTCGCCTCGTCGCTATCAGAAACCCCCAACGCTAAGAATGTTATCGGAGGCGCAAACCGACAAGCCTGGGTTTTCAACTCCAGAATGACTTCCAATTTAGCAATGGCTATTCCTGTAGAGGACAAAGAGAACGAGCAAACAGTATACCTTGGCACGTCAGCGACATTTTCGACACTGCCGACACCTTCCTTTGCTCCTCCGTCGCCATCGCCTAGTGTAGATGTGATTTCTCCGATATCTTTTACATACTCAAGGAGACATCGCAGACCACTGGAACGCTCGGGAGCTATTCATCATCTGAAGACCCCTCGCTCAATCCCAAGGACATCTCGGCTGTATCTACACGCTCGTGAACCCCAGTCCCCGGTTATTGCACCTGTACGCACAACCCGCTGGCAGCTCACTGACTCCCCTTCGGCAAGCTCCATACATTCGTGTCCCTCTGCAAGTACTACCTCGGGCGACTCAGGCATCTCTAAGCATCCCTATCTTCCACGCGATCTGGCTTGGCTCGCAGGGACCGACGTTGAACTCTGGATCGACCAGGAAGGCTTCCGCGCGATCCGGCCCATGATGCGACTTATGGGGTATTCCCCACGCTCCCGTTCACTGCTCCCATATGGCGAGCGTGGCGTCTCCTCCGACGTGAGCGGAGGCGTTGCGGAGTTTATGCCAGTCAAGCGCGAGAGCTTCGCATTCCACTATGCCACTCTCGATGGTCCGCCGATGCTACGGCGCGTCAGTGTGGGCGGGGACGAGTCGCGTGATTATCTCTCCCGGCACGCGGCGTTGAACATCAAGACAAACGGTGTATATACTGTTCTGGGGAGCGAGAGCATGGCGCTGGGAGGCTCGCAGGAACACGTGAAGATGCAATGGAAGTTCGATTACCTCGTGGACGACCGTTACACAGACGGTTCGCGGCGGGTCCTCCCCGGAGAGAAAATCATCACGCCATTGACATTTTCGTGTTCTCCATTCCTTCTGCACCCAATGCAGGGTAAGAAGGTCGGGTTTGTGCATCTCGTGAAGAAGAGCGTCGTACCAAAGCTCTCCGCGGAGAAGCTGGAGCCGCCTGAACGTCCCAAGAACGTCGGACAGCTGAACCAAGTACAACGAATGGCGAGTCGCAGGCATATGCGTAGGCATGGGCCGTCCAGGTCGGATGCCCATGCAAACCCGGGAGTTCTTACATTGGCAAGCGATGCCCTGATTGGAAGCTCTCCCTTGGGACCATCGAAGGGTGGCAGAATACTCGAAGGCACCAGACAGATGCAATACACTCGGAGACGGAGGGCCTCATCAGCTGGAGAACATGGTTACGTCATATCAAGTCTGCATGAACTTCTGTCTGCCCCACCAGTCACTATTGCCGAGCATGCAACGGCCGAGCTGCCGAAGATGACCACACTCAGAAACGAAGACCCGCCCCGAGTTCGCCTGAACACAACAATGCGGTCTACACACCATCATGGATATCTGAAAGGATGCCAAGATGATAAACGGCCGACCCGATTTGGAGAGTGAGAGAGATAGTTAAGGCACTACTGGTACATACTACATATACAAAGAAATAAATCATGCACCGAAACCGTATAGAGTGCGCCCTGACCGCTTCAGGGCATAAACAACGTCAAGAGCAGTGACCGTTTTACTACAATACGGATGAATGAGTGAGTACTGAAGTGAGTTGTGAGGCTTACCGCTTAGCGTGTTCGGTGTAAGTGACAGAGTCGCGGATAACATTCTCCAAGAAAATCTTGAGAACGCCACGGGTCTCCTCGTAGATGAGACCTGAGATACGCTTCACACCACCACGGCGGGCAAGACGGCGAATAGCCTAGAGACATTATGAGCGGACGGTTAAATGCAGAGGTCCATAGACGCACTGGCTTAGTGATACCCTGGATGTTGTCACGAAGAATCTTGCGGTGACGTTTGGCACCACCCTTCCCGAGACCCTATCGCACTGTGAGTCGGAGTAACGATGAGGTGATGCTAACCAATATAACACACCTTGCCACCCTTTCCACGTCCAGACATGTTGTATGCAATGAATTATGTGTTTCGACGATTTATAGAGAAGGCGGATAACACTTGCAGTGTCGACGACGATGGTGGTGGAAGAAGGAAGGTGAGTCAACATTCACCGGTTCGTCAATTATACGCGTGTGGTCGTGTTTGTGACAATCACGTGACCGTCGTCTAGATTAATTATTGAATGAGTCACGCGCTCAGCTACACAGCCACGGCTCTGAATTTCAAATACACTTCAACTAGATTTTGACTAGAACTAATTATATTTTCTTCTTGCCGAGCAACAGTTCATCGTGCCATCATTTTTATGCCACATACGAGCACACACGAAGTTCTCAAATCACCAAGTCACAGCCCGTTGCCTCTCAGATCTCAGGCTTCAGGCCTTCAGGCTGCGTTCAGCTCATGGACTACGGAACAGTAAGATGGAGTGGGGCTTTGAATTTGATTGACCGAGCTATACTTATGTTCAGGTTCATTTTAACATAGCGTCCACAGGCTATACGAGCCCCCATTTTCCACATGCCAGAGATTACCAGTTGCCCATATCGACTTAGATCTGGTCAATTGCAAATCTGGCACACCAATTTTGATGATATCGTTTGCACTACTATGTCTTTGAGCTCGTCGCCAACTATGTTATCACGTTCTCAGTCACTCCCATGCTGAACGCGCTTGGGACGTTCCATAGTTCGATACTACTATCAACTGGGACCCCATATTATTCTGCCAATTACCGATTGGAAGCCATGCAGCTTTGAAGACTTCCTCCGTGGGTTTGGTTTTCTGAACGCAGATGACACACCATCTCTGAGATCTGAAGCTGCGTTCATGGTCGTTGCCTAATGCTTGCTCAAACTCGGTCCAGCTCCGCATCCTAGTGTGCTGGAACTCCTAAATGACAAGAGGCTCGAAGACATGTAGTTATCCCCTTGCTCTTTGTATCATCCTTCAATTTCTTCGATGGATGTAACACGCAGCGGCCACATTCTGTATATATCTTCTCATGTCTCGTGAGGTACTCCCCACAATGCCAGCAGGGGCACCGGCTTTTCTTCTTTGGGGGGACAGGGTGTGATATTTGATATTTACACCCGTCGCAACCGTGACCGTGAAACTTAAACTGCATCGGATATGAATTTTCGGGGATGAAACAATGCCTGTATTGTGCAAGTAGTACACAAAGGAGATGATACAGTCAAGAACACGAAAACACTAATAGATGCATGAACAAAAACAAGCCCGAGGTCTACGCAGTCGGTTCCGGCTGTGGCACTTGAGTTGACAGTAAGGAAAGCGCAGAAATGATAGTGTCTGGAACTCACAGGTCCATTCAATACTTTGCATATACAGGTACGCCTCATAGGCCGCCATTTCCTTTGCCAATTTCTGGTTTCTACCAAGACCAAAACCCCGCTCGACATCGTTCACTACAGAAATCAACAAGTCATTCGAGACTGGAACCAACTTTTCTTACCTCTACATTTCACTTCCCATCTCGGATCATGCTGCGGACCGTTTGCGGAAGCAATCCACTCGACAGGAATCCCCCGTTGATGACAAGTTTGATTGAACAAAGCAAGTGTGCCCTGGGGAACTCCTGAAGGGATTGTTGACGCTTGCGGAGGAGTCGGATAATATGGAGGTGGGTCAGCTTGCGATGTACCCGCCGTCTGAGGGGAGGCTGGGAGTGACGCCGCGGCACTGGCAGGTGGCACAGGTAACACCGTCGACAAGGTGTTGTTTTGCGAGTCATCCACCAAAACCGGTGGTTGGCCCTCGGGCTTCACAAGTTTACTGACCCAGTCAGTTGTAGCCTGTAAGCCATCTTGCAGACAAACGGCTCCAACGTAACTGTTGAAAAGGAAGCGAGCTTCCTGAAGGAAGGTAGTCATGTGCATTGCGGCGTGCATTTCATATACATGATCAATCTTCCGTACCTCGGGGTTGTCGAGAGCGCCTCTCGCTCCTCTCACGCGTCTCTTCAGTTCGGTATCATACGTGACAAGCCAAGCAACCATGCTTTCGTCGCTTAGGATTTGCTCCTGTTTGGTCTAACCGCATCATAGCGATGAAGTACGAGCGATCGCAATATCACAAGCATACCTTCAGCTCTTCGCCAGACAACATAGGTCTTTCTGCGAATAGCATATACGTCACGATGGTGTTCAACACTGATTTTCCCAGTAGCGCAAGTCTATCGCTATTGCCGTGTGGCGTGTGGTCATTAATGACACCTTGAGTCAAAGCACGATGTGTGAAAACATCGAGCATCAGATCTCCATACAGCGGAGGAAGTGGAGGGACCATGTTGCAAAGTAGTCTATTGGTTCGACGTTCAGTGGCGGCTTAGGGCAGGGGATATTTCGGCGAGCTCAAGATCAGTGGCAAAGGTATTTGTCGATCATGCACATGTACGGTATAGCGAAGATCAGTGAAGGCACAAAGGCCGAGGGCGTAATAGGAGCTTCCAAAGAGGGACTTATCTCACCGCGTGTATCAAAGAATGTCATTTACATGTAAATAGAAACTTGGTACTAATCCAAACCGATAGATACAACGATAAAATTTAGTCTACCCAACCAGCGGAAACCAGGTGCCACTGATCAGGGAAACGTAATTCGCTACAGAGTGCTACAGAGCGCTCTGTAGCACTCTGTAGCACAATTGAACCCGCTGATCTGAGTGGGGGAAAGGAGACTTGGAAAAAAAGTTGGGTAGAAAATCATACGAATACAGAAGACTCAGATGATGTACTGATACATTCCGTTGATATAAGTCCGAATGTTGTCTCCTATTGCTAGAGGACTAAAACAAATGTCAGAAGTTGGGCGCACTGGCAATTTCTGGCTACTTACGGCCCCAGCCTGTAGCCTGCATGTACTGATACGCCTCTGTCGCTGCTTGCTCCTTTGCCTGCTTCTGGTTTCTACCTGCCCCAGTTCCACGATGTTGTCCGCTCACTTCCAAGTTGCTCAGATAACAAAGCACATAAATGAAGGCTAAAAGCTCACCAATACACTTCACTTCCCACCTCGGATTGTGCGGTGGCCCCGTCATCTCCGGTTTCCACTCTACTGTGAGTCCTCTTTGCATACACGTCTGATTGAATATTGCAAGTACACCCTGAGAGGGCACGGGCGGCGGCATTGATGGCATTGGAGGAGGCGCAGTGCTTGGCGGAGGCGGGGGTGGGGGCTGAGAATAATACGTTGGAGGTGGTGGAGGCGGCGTTGCAGCAGGCTGGTTGTTGATTGTATCTTCTGGGACTGTTGGAGGCTCCGAAGAAGGGTTGACAAGGCGTCCGACCCAGTTCATGACTTCTTGCAATCCCTTTTGGGTGTACACGGCACCCACGTAAGAATTGAAGAGGAAACGAGCTTCTTCAGGCCTGTCAAGTACACTTTTGTCTGTACAACGAATTTTAGCCTTTAATCCGTAAAGAGAAAACCAGTCTCCGATGTTCTTGTCGCTCAGTATGTCAGCTTGGCGCATCTATGGTAACATCTCAGCAATACACAAAAAGGGGGTTTTTTTTTGACAATTACGAACTTTGAGAACATGGGCGGGAAGCATCGGTTTCTCTGAGTACAACATGTACACGACGAGCATACTGAGCACCGAGCTACCCAGCTCAGCCAATCGCTCGGTATTTCCATGCACGGTATTCTCGTCGATGTCTCCGCACAGAGACCGATGTGTATATACGTCGAGCATGAGTTCTCCTTGGATGGGAGGGAGCGGTGGCAGTGAGTGCTTTGTTGGGTTGTTCATGGCCATTGTGGTATGGACAATACAAGATAGGACTCCCTTTTTATCGCTTGATGAACCTGCTGAAGGCATGGACAACTGTGTTAGGCATCTTTTGATACGTTGGAGCTTTTGATATGCCATGTTGGTACTCACAAGGACGGAATGTGATTGTAAAAGTCTGGCAGACCACCGGGATCGCAATGAAAGATCGCAACCTAAGAAAAACTGGCCACGTAGTACGGCGTCTGTCTGTCTGTTGTTCGAGCGCTTCGCGTGAAATCAAAGTACCTGAAAAACAGATCAGCTGTACATAGAAGGTGAGAGAGAGTTCAAGGCGCTGACTCGGAGTCGGGACACATCACCCCGTCAAATCCAGTTGCCTTTTTTGAACGAACAATCGACGGCGGTCACGTGCATTCGTCCTTCCTCCAGACTTTCAGCCTTTCCTCAGGTTCGTGACTGCAGTTTCTTACTAGGACCTAGTGTTGGGGCTGGTTTATCTGACCATAATATAATAAGCTAGCGTTTTTATATGCCTGGCGAACCAACGCCGCCTTCAGGCGAACAGCCACTCATACCAGAGCGGCTCCTCGACGTGCCCTCTCAACGTTTATATTACTTGAGTTTGGGCTTGCTGCTGCAGGTGAGTGGCTTTAAACAGTTTTCAAGTTCTTCCTGCGCGAGGGTTTCTTTTATATCCCGCACCTTGTGCATGCTACCAAAACATCACGGATCTGACACGTTTCTATTCTTGGCAGGCCATCAAGGTATTCGACGTCCTCCAAAACATCTTCGCGTCCGATACAACGACATACTACGGCAGAAAATGGATTATAGTTGATTTTGCATACATCGCGACGCTCTCTCGGCTCCGAATACCACGTTTGAAGTACAGCAGGGCTATCGTCTTGCTCCAAATTCTATCCATTTGGTTCCTCGATGGCATGTTGTTCGGAGGAATTAGCTTAAATCTTGGGTTAATGGGATCCTCCGAAATAAGTAGCGCACCCTCGGGAATTCTAAGTAAGATTGCCATAAATTCATGTCTTTGATTGAGCTCATGATACTATACAAGATCGACCAGACCTTCCATCTACTCCAGAACCGTTCCGTCTATCTGATATCTTTGCTCCACTAACATTCGGTCTCTTTTCGTTCAACACAAATTCCAAAGATGCCCGTCTGCTTGGCCAACACACGGTCCGCATGTCTCCTATCAGCACTGCTCATTTCAATCCACACTCCCATACTTTCTGCCTCCCACCCATCTCGCCTGCGCACGTGCTCATCCCAATCCTTGTGAACAACACGATACCGACCAATGTGCGCTACTCTTTTACTCCACTTGGCTCGGGGCGCGTGGAATACCTTGAATTAGGAACGAAGGAGTTAAAAGCAATCGAGCAAGCTAGAGTAGAGGGGCTGCAGATTGTGCGAAGCAAGGATGTGAGCGGGTATGATGAGTACGATGACGAGGATGACGAAGAAACAGATGCCGGCGCCCGCCTCCAAAAGACACAAAGCTTGTTGCATCTTCGCTTTTCCAAGCCAGGAACCATAAGACTTGACCGGGTGCTTGACAGTTCAAATGTTGCGGCACGTCTTGTTCACCCGGTCGAAGTGACCGTTGTACCCTGTCCGACTGCCCAGTACACTGATGATGCTGTGCAAGATGTTCGCTGTGCCGGTGAATCATCTGGTGTGGACCTTACCATCGATATACGAGGCGTTCCTCCGCTGAGCCTACAGTGGTCAAAGGATGTTAACGGGAGGAAAGAATACTTCCTCGTTGAAGGCATCGAAGACAGCAGCCACTCGCATACCGCACAAGAAGTCACTCGCGCTCGTATTCCTCAGAAACTCAAAGTCCCATTGTCTTTGTCATTGGATGTTCTCGGCAAGCACACGTATAACCTGGAGAGTGTTATCGATGGCATGGGAAACATTGTGCACCTCAACGAAGGGTATCGTGACGCGAAAATAACACGGTCCCTTTCTGTTCTGCGCCGTCCGAGCGTGTCGTTCAAAGCATGTGGTCCAGGAAATCCGACTTCACTCCTGATTGGCTCAGAGGCTCCAGTAGCACTAACAATATCCAACACAGACCCCGTGGATGGGCCATGGGACATCGATGTGAGGTTCGAGCCCGCCAGTGGGGATGGCAAGCGCACAAAGCCATGGGACAAGAAACTACAGACCCAGGAAAACAAGAATGACGTCGTCCTAAAGGCAGACGTCCCAGGGGAGTATACTGTCACCGGCATCAGAGGCAAGGTAGGTAATGCACAGTTCCTTTTCATGATGATCCTGACCATGTAATAGTATTGCGATGGCGATGTGCTTGCTCCTGAAACCTGCAAGGTCGTTGAGAAGGCGATGCCCACCGCAGAAATCGAGTGGAAGAGGATTCATGAATGGTATGTGCCCTCGTTCTGGCAAGCCTTCTTTTCTAAAGTCTACTCAGTTCCGGCGACACAGGTGTTTCTGCATCCCTTGTCATGCACGGCACACCTCCATTCCAGGTCTACTACCGCACGCAGCGTGATGCAGAGCCCCCACGTGATCTTTTCAAGACATTCACGTCGTCCCGTGGCGAGCTCACTCTGCAGCCGGAGGACAGCGGTCACTACTATTACACCTTTGTACAGCTCAGTGACGCCTACTACAAAAAAGTCGCGCTTGATGGCCCAAACATTGATCAAATCGTACATCCTCTAGCAGCAGCAGACTTTGTAGGCGGTCGCGGAAGGAGAGTCGTTAGCAGTTGTGAGGGTGTGACGGTGGGCATCGAGGTTGATTTGAGGGTGGGTGGTCTCGTTGGGTTTAACGGGCTGATGCTAATGCGTATCCGTAGGGCACGCCTCCTTGGAACTTGGAGTTACAGGTCGTGGGTCCACGCAGTACGGATGCATTAGAGATAACCGACATCAAAACATCGCCCACGAGGATATTGGTACCCATACCCAGTGATATTGACAAGGAGGGTGGAACATTTGACGTTGAATTAGGTAGGTTCGAAGGTTATTTTTCGATGAAGCGAAGCTAATCCGTTAACTCAGTGAGCGTCGTGGATAGCTACGGATGCAGACGATCGATATCAGTTCCTGGCGTCTCTGTGAATGTCAGGAGAGTGAAGGTAGGTTATTATGACTGTTGTATATGGGTCAAGTTTTGACTTCGTGTTCAGCCGACCGTCAAGTTTTACGGCAAGCATGGCCAACGGGAGATCACTATTCTAGAAGATGATGGTGCTGACTTGCCACTTCGGCTGACAGGCGACGGAGTAAGTCAGATTATTGAACTCTGCCGAGCAGAACTCACGTTCGCCTACCTTAGCCATGGAAAGTCAAGTACCATCACATGGGCAACCCAGATCGGCTGTTCACTGCTGTGCTGAAGTCACCTAATGATTATATCCATGTCACACAAAAGGGTGTCTACGAAATTCTCGAGGTAGTAGTCCATCGCATAGCCACGGAATATCTTGTTCACATAACATGTTTATTCTAGGTTACAGATTCTCAATGCCCTGGATCCGTGATCGCAAGTGAGAGCACTTATACTGTTGACTGGGTGCCACGACCATCTGCTCGACTGGATCCTGCAACTGTTTGCACCTTCGAGCCATATAATAGGTCACACATCCTTCCTCCGATTTGCAAAGGCCAGGATGCCCACGTCGACCTCGAGCTCACGGGTATGTCCTCTCAAACGAAATTCATTGCATTGGCTAACGTTTCCAAGGTCGACCTCCCTTCCAGATTATGTACAACATTGCACGCAACGACGAAGCAGGGGGTACAATAGTCCTCGACCAACCAACATTTAGCAGCATCCAACCTCACACGCGTTTCCAGCTGCACACGTCCATCGTTGGGCGCAAGTATTATGAAGTCAAGCAAATCGGGGACAACGCATATCCTCTTGCAAAGCACAAGAACGCTGTCATCCCTCGTTCAGACCGCCTTCTTTTCGAGCAAGAGGTCATGGCAAGGCCGTCAGCGAAGTTCAAGAACGACAACAGAATTCTTTTCTGTCTGAATGATGCACTTACCTCTCGTGAGGCAATCTCAAATGATGGTGGTGTGGTTCAACTAGACGGAACACCGCCTTTCCAGCTCGCGCTGTCCATCAGGAACCTTGCTGCGAGCCAGGTGCACAAGGAAACAATCGAGGTGCACGATAAGACCTGGATACTCGATCTTCCCTCTTATCACTTCACGTCCATTGGCCCGCACCAAATCACAATCGAGTCCGTCCAGGACTCATCGCACTGCGAACAGAAAGAGCTCCATCCCTTGCATCGCTCTATATGGGTCGACGTTGCAGAGTCTGCTGCGATCACCCCCGTCGACAAGAGGGTAGATTTCTGTGTCGGTGATGTGGCTCAGTTCCAGCTCGAAGGCACGCCGCCTTGGTCTATTGGGTGCGTTCGGTGACTTGTCACATTTTGATTTGCTGACAGGAACGACGCTATAGGTACCGCATCAACGGCAAGTCTTACACCCAAGAAGCCAAGAAGTCCCCATTTTCCCTCATGCATCAACAAGCGGGGGAATTCACGGTCACATCCGTGTCGCAACAGCAGAAGTTATGCAAGGCTACAGTCACTGACTTGCAGTTTAGCATCCATTCTCTACCAGCTGCCCAGGTCGGTCACGGGAAACGGATATTCCAGGACATTCATGAAGGTAATTGTCGTTTCGATGCATGATGATTGTGCTGTGTTGACGCATGTGTAGGTGACCAAGCAGAGATAGTCTTCACGCTGATCGGAGAACCACCATTCACGTTCACATACCAACGAACCGAACCAATTCCCAAGAAAGGAGGCAAGCCAGGAAAAGTCCTGGAGACGCATACTGTATCTGGTGTCACTACGCACGAATACTCTATATTTTCCGCACTTGAAGGTCTGTTTCTACTTGGTTACGCGACCCAGACACAGCTGACTTGCTTGTTGTTGCAGGGACTTGGACAGTCACATCCATCTCTGATCGTTACTGCCGATATCCCACACAGTCAGATGGCGTGGTAGAAAAGACACGACACTAGGCTTTGAGATATGAGCAGAGTCTGATTTTAGTATATCTCATGCCAGTAGCCATTGCATTGTAGCTTTAGACTAATAACACAGCATCAAACGTTTCGATCATGTATGTGGCCAGTCTCGTCACTAGTCACCTAATCTTGGTAAAAAAAAATTGAAGGATATGTAGTCGTCACAAATCCAGGTGCATCAATTTACATCTACTACTCTGTCCTTCAAACCTGGACGGATGAGATGTAGAACCACTTTGAGACTGTGGGACGGAGAAGTTATACTATGTAGGACGAAGGGGAAGAACAAGTACATACTGGAAGGATCGATGGGTGCAGGAGGTTGCCTGGAGTCGGCAGGAAGGTTAGCGTACGTGGGGTCGTTACGGGTAACGAGACCTGGCGAGCTCGAGTTGGAGAGGTTGCGGCTGCAGAATTTTTAGTTTTCAGCGACTAGGACAAAACAAGGAAAGTCGACGGACATAGAGATCTCGTAGGTAGGGGTCTTAGCGGGGCTATCACCGGTGATGAGACGGCGCCATGCCTCGTTACATTCGTGGATGATCTCTGTAGCATATTTCTTGTTCTTGGCCTCACCAGAGAAAGCAAAGGCGTTCTCGCCCTTGCCATCGGGAATCTTGTAGATCCTAGCAGAGACTATAGCGCTTTCTTAGGCTAATAAAATACAGCACATACCTGAACCACTCATTGGTGGCCCTGATCAACCCAGGAAGATGGCGTTCCACATCCTCAATATCGTTAAGCTTTGATGCAAGGGGGTCGTGCACATCAACGACGATGACTTTCCAGTCAGTCTCGCCCTCATCGAGCAGAGCCATGATACCGAGAACCTTAACCTGCTTAACCTGACCAACGTAGCCGACTTGTTCACCGATCTCACAGACATCCAATGGATCGTTGTCACCCTTGGCTTTAGTCTCAGGGTGGAGAGCAGCCGGATCCTCCCAAGTCTAACGATGATTGATGATGCTCAGTCAACCGAATAAGAGGGAGAACCGAAACAAAGCCCACCTGAGGGAAAGCACCGTAGTTCCAGATGTACCCATGATGGGGGAAGCAGTTACGGACGAAGCGCAAGCGACCTTTTTTGATGTCCTGTTTGATGGGGTTGAAGGGTTCCTCCTTGGAGATCTCCATCTTCGCGTTAGTCCAACGAGGGACCTCGACAATCATGTTGAGGATGCCATTACTCTGATCGGCAAAAAGAGGAACGTCGTGAAAAGAGGACACAACGGAGCCATTATGCTCGATGAACACTCGGTGTTCTGATAATGTGCGAGCTGATCAGCTGGCACGATAATTGTGGTATGATCGCACTCACCGAGGGTGTTGGGCGAGCCAATGAGACGAGTACCAAATGCTAGAAGCGTGTTAGTAAAAATTACAGGTTTGGACGACGAAAGCCGCACTGGAGACCATGGATGGATGTGATGAAGAAAGTAATCTAACTTGTTGGGAGAGACGGCGAACTGCTATCGATCCTCCGGTCATATCCGTCAAACTTGCCTGAAGTAAAAGTTGACTGCTATTAATTACGAAATTAGTCTGACGTGGGAGTGGGGGTCTACTCGAACCCAATCCACTGCGCCAGTAAGATAATTTATACAGATTACCTGACAGGACCAGCAGTGTTGTCGAGACTGCCAACGATCTGCCAGCGGAAGCACGGTGGAGGATGAAATCGGAAACTAGTCGAATATCATTGACCTTGGCGCTCACGAACTGCATAATTTTAACTATTCGAGAATTACAAATATTAAAGGATATCTATACCACCTTCCCATTGGATGGCACCAGCTCTGGGCTTCGAAAATGCACCATTGAAGTCCAGCCGAAGCAATAGCCTCTCAACATGCCGGCGGACTTCTCCCTCTCCCTCAAAACCCTTGGACCCCTTTCCTCGGATGGACGTGCGCTGTAATGTCGTTGCATTTACCACGCTAGCGTTCATCAAGATAGACTTTGAGGCATCACCAGTGGCCGTGAAGGGCTGCTGAGAAGTTGAGAGCGACAGCTGCTCGTAGAACAAATTAAGCAGTTTATGAAGACTCTGTTGTATGAGACGTCAGAATTAATAGCTAATGCTGAGAACAGAATGTAATACCTCATTGATTTCTGACACCACTTGAAACCGTTCCTGTACCATAGCACCCACTTTATCATCCCCACCAGGTGCTAAACTCCCCTCAAACAACAACGCAGGCAGGACGTCTCCGCCCCATCTCTCGACCTGTGCAACAAATCGTTCACACACCTCTAAAATCGGCCGAAGAATCGCAGTAATAGCGGGATTAGACAGCAAGCACCCCGTCAGCAGACGTTCGAGATACGTCGTATGGATATTTCGCAGCGTGGTGAAATCAAGGTAAGTTGAGGGGTCTGCATTGGCTTGACCGGAAATGTTCTGTGAACTGGGGTGCTTGCCCACGCTCTCTGCACGTCTGCGACTTGGGTTTCCCAAAAGATCCTTCAGTCTTCTGAACTCGACGTCTACGACGTCGACCATGACATAACCGAGAAGCGTGTCAAGGAACCATCCCATATCCCTCACAACGCCCCACCCGCAGCGTAACAGTTCTCTACGCGCTTCGAGGTCATCGGCAGTACCACCTTCGCCAAGACCTGTCCATCGCCGTCGCGCGCGTTGTGCGTTGGAAAGCGAGGTCCAGCAAGTGTGGATTTGAGTGTGGGTTTTACGTAAAGAAGAAAGGTAGTTAAAAAGAGCTGCGTATATCTGAAGATCCGAAGGGTGCAGAAACAGATCCAGAGGCCAGGTGACATTGTATGAAAGTACGAGATTTGTGCCTAAAAGGAGATCATCAAAGGATGTGGCTTCGGCTGAATTACTAGCGACAGATGAAGATAGTGCTTTTGAATTTGCCAATGAGGGTAGGAGGGGTCTGAGGGGCCCGGAAGGGAGCTCGAAATGGAGATGTAAAAGTGATGGATCATGTTGAGCGGTTGTGCCAAGAGACGCTCGGAGGAGCGCTAGATTTAAATCTTGTTCTCGAATCACCGATGCCACTCCAGATCGTGTCGTGAGCCGTGATATCTTCAAGCGCTCAATCTCACGAATGAGCGCCAAGCTGAATTCGCCATTGCGCAGAAGGAAGTAACTTGCCCTACCGGTCAATTGTTAGTCTGCCAGAATCAAATAAAAGTAAAAGTAAAAATGGACGGCTCGGAAGGATCACGCACAGCGATATAACGGCATCTTCGACATCCTTCCGCGTCAGAACGTTGAGCCATAGCCATTCGCTGACATTTGTCCTGATCTGCGAGATCACAAGGTCAAATTTGTATTGATCCTCGGGCAAGACGGTCTCCAGTAAATTGGCATATTCAAGCGCCTGCTCACGAGGCAGTTGATTCTGCCATTTCTTGGCTTTTATAGTCGCAATGGCCCGACCCACATAAACGACAGATTCTTTCGTTTGGGGAGAGACGCAAGAGGGCATAGTGCCATCTAAAAGCGTGAAATCTTCCGATGCTAAAGGATCAGAGGAAGCAAGGGACCCATGAACCACGAAAGCGGACAGCTGGCTCCGCCAGACACGTTGAACGGCGACAGAAAGGCGTGATATGATATCGGCAATTCGATAGACACCAGTCTTTGAACGGGCGAGTAACATGTCGATCAGGGGACCGGGCTTCCAGTGCTTCTGAGCTTGTAGCTGATTCATCAAGGTCTCTAGCGCCGTGAGCGGAGAGTCCCATTCTGCAAAAGTCGCTCGTACAGCTGAAAGCGGCACGAAAGACCCATTGGCAACGAGATCAGGGTCGCGTTTCAAGACTTTGGCTTCTGTATCTACCACAAGTTTTTCGTACTCGTCCTTTAGGATCTGGTTTAATGTCGCGCAGAGCGCGCAGACATAACGCGACTTGGACCGGGAGAGGGTCGCACACGCTTTCTTTATATTGCGATATCTGGAAGCTATGTGTCCAAGGGCTTCAAGACATTGTTCCTCGCCTGGATGTAGTAATGGTCTGAAAGCAGGATGTAAATTGTGATCTGTTGGGAACAACGACGAAGAGTGGCCTGCGAGAACTAGCAATACCTCTGCAATCATGTCAATATAGTCCTAGACGTCACTTCGGCTGAGAGATGAGCACATAAATCAAGCAAAACTCACTTCAACGAGGACCTAAAATCTAAGACTTGGTTGACTGTCGAGGTGACTGATGACAGTCCGCCAGTGATATTACTAGACTCGGAGTAAATCAGATCATGTGATCCGAATTAATACTAGGCGGGCCGACTGCATCTGTAACTTCCATACCACCATGGCAGATGATGAGCACGAAGTCGTAGAGCGTCAAGTAGGCAAAGGATTCGAGGCCCGCTTCGACCTCGACGATGCATTCTCAGACGGCGAGGATGCTGATTATAACCTCGAGTTCAGCTCTGCAGCTATTAGGAAACATCTCGCCGAGAACCCGAGTTGGGCCGGAAATTATGACGGAGAAGATGACGGGGAGACAGATAATAGCTCTGCGCGCGACCACGACACGTCGATATCAACGTTTTGTCTCGATGGGAGCTCGAACTCATATTCAGAGTCTAGATCTTCTTCCTCATCATCACCACCGCTGACTGCGGAAGAACAACCCGACGAGCAGGAGGTTCCTCAGGACTTCTCTGATATCACAATCTCAGAAGAACCGAGTGCAAACGGGCACTCGACTAGCCATGGAGATACCCAAGAGGGGGATGCCTCCCCTCTAGGGGATACCTCCCCTCCGTGGGATACTTCATATCCTCCCGTTCACATCGACGTCAGTAGATCACCGCCAAGTCGCGTAATGATGAGTGCGGGCGCAGAAAGCAATGGCAAGGATCATCAGGAAGACGAAGCAGTACATCCGGTCTTGAATGCATCTTCTTCCTATCTCCCTGCGCCTGGTCATGATATTCCACCACTACCACCATCCCCATCCTCCCCGTTACCCCAAACCCCAACAACCACAACCATCATAAGTCAGAGAAGACAAACGTACTCAGCGGGACCGAGCGCCTTCCAGAGAGTAATGAGCCAGACACGCCCTCATTTCCTGCCTCCGAAGAACCGTCAAGAAGACCAGAAACATATGGCGGACTGGCAGGCCATGATGAAACAAAGTCGCGCTGCAGGTCATTTTCTAGTCATATAAATCGTGGCTATATGCTAACTTGATATCAGAGGAGAAACGGCGGAAAGCACTACAAGAACGACGTGTAGCTCGCGAGCTCAAGGTCGAGCAATCCATGTACAAATGGGAGAAGGAGATACTCCCTGATTGGCGAGTCGTTTATAAGAATCCCAACCTCCGCAGACTTTGGTGGAGTGGTATACCTACGAAACTACGCGCTTCTATGTGGCAGCAAGCTGTCGGTAACGCACTCGCTCTGAGTAATGGTAGGCATATGCACATCTTTCTCAGTGCGGTGGCCTTCATTATATTTCAAGATAACTATAGGAACTGTCTCAGTCGAGCTACCCGCGCACTCTCGTCCGGCTCATTTCCTGCCGAAACATTACAGGCCGTCGAGAAAGACATCTTGTCCACCCTTCCCGCCCTGCACATCTTCCACCCTGAAACTGGGCCACTCTACCAAGACCTCAGGGATATGTTATGCGCATGGGTCGTCTCTCGTGCAGATGAGGGTCTGGGATATGTGCACGGGACCGCCAAGATCGCCGGGATGATATTACTCAACATGAAGCCACAGCAAGGCTTCATAGTGATGAGAAATCTCTTGGAGAGACATTGCATGAGGTCATTATATGGCAGCGTTGCTGCTAAGGATGACGTGAGTGCCGCAGATTGGCTTGGATCAGAGTCTGACTGAATCCAGTGTCTTAGGTTGAAGCCTATTATCGGTAAGCATAAGGACATGAGTGAAGGCATCTATGTTTATGCTGCTTTCAGGATATTCGACACGCTCTTAGCTGACTGCATGCCAAAAAGTAAGACTCCATATATCATCTTCCACCCTCAGCTTAATTCATTTTTCTCTAGTATATTTCAATTTCAAGCAGCACCAGATATCACCTGGTGCATACCTCCCTGACTGGCTTATTCCGCTATTCTTGGACCATCTGCCCTTCGAAGCATGCGCACGCCTATGGGACGTTCTGCTACTAGAAGGGGACTCTTTTCTTTTTCGCTCTGCTCTCGCAGTTCTTGCAGTCCTTGAACCACGACTATTCTTCCCCGACCGACAGGAACTTTTAGACCTCCTCCGGTGGGTAACTCCTTGATTCTGTTATTACACTGCTCAAAACTAGCGTTGCCATTACAGAGGTGAAAATAAGGCTGCGCTAGAAGTAGCCAAACGGGAGGGGCGTCTACTGGATGGTGCAAAATATGATATCTACGGCGTGGACGAAGAGACGCTTTGGGAACGCATTGATAGTATGGAGGACTGGTGGAAGGAGTCTACATGGAAACGTCTGACGCAGCGAGAACTGCCAGATTTGTAGATTGAAGATGCAGTGCACTCGCGAGAACATCGCGTTCGAGTCATCATGAGCAGAAAAGGGACTGTCATTATACTACAAGGATGTGCAGAGCAGGCAGCTCAAGTCACGGATACAGGTAATGCAGATATCAATAGGATCAGCGAACTGTTTTCAACCAACTACGAGGTTAATTGATTATCTGTAATCAAACTATCAGCTGATCAACGGGAACTGCTAACTTTGCAATTTCATCGAAGGTAGTGCATTCGTGACGCAACATCGAAGCATTACAGGTATCGTATGAGTTCATCCAGCACTATCCTCATCCTCATCATCTTCCACCGCGTCCTTGTAGAACGCATACATTCTCCGTCGATTTGCATCCCGGGTTTCTGTACCGCTTGCCACATCGAATATTTTTTGTAATATCGACTTACGCACAGCATCTACATCCATTGCTTGATCGCTGTCTGAGCTAGATGCGCAGACGTTGACCAGAAGTTCTGAGTAATCAGGAGATGATGTGCGTGCTTTCTTGCGGCTTGGAGGACCCGATGATGATTTCAGCGAATTACGCAATGGTTCAAACAACGATGATTGAATGTGTTTGTAGGTCGTGTTTGTGGGCGTTCGTGCAGCGAGGGTGATGAAAGGCGACAGCAACGTGGACAGTGGGGCTGGAGGTGGTGATTCCGAACTTGTTAGCGCTTTTTCAAGCTCCTCGAGGTATATCTCCGATAAGTGGAATGCAAGACTGACTGGCACGCGTATATCGTTGGGACTGCAAGAATAGCTATAGTCTGCTTTCCGATATTTGTACGAGGACTTCTCACCATAGCGGTCCGTTGGGGCCAGATAATATTGAGTTGTACTCCTCAACGATGGCACTGTCCCATTTTGTCCGCACAAGCAATCTGAAGCTCGCATTCACGAACTTCCTGACGAGCATGTAGTACTTATCCATGCTTAAAGCCAATATTAGTATCTGACACTTCACGGTGTAAAATCACCGCACGCACCGAAGACGATCGATCCCATTCCATTCTCTAACCGTCATTGTCCAGAAACCCCGCAGAAAATTGAGTGACGAAGGTACGTCAGTGATCGTAAGTACGAGCTCCGCTAGCTCCCCCGCTAGTGCCTGCTGTACGAGTGGTTTGTCTGACATCCAGAAACCTGGAATATGTCATCAGATATGATGCGGACGATCGAGGGTGGATGTGGAGACATACAGTAGAAGATGCCCTTCCATAGCTTAGCCATTTCAAGATCTGGCAAGACATTTTCGGAGTCACTGGACAGGAAAACAGCGAGGTTTTTTACGGCTTTGTCTCGTGTTTTCTTTTCTGCATGAAGTCAGCGAAGAAGAGCAAATATCTCTATTTTGTAGCACACCTGAGGATGCAAGGTATTTGCCCAGAGGCGGAACGGCAGGAGTGGACACAACAGACATGAATATTCAATGTCACAAAATCTTGACAGTCAGATCATTACCTGAAAGAGCACGTGATTTCGCGCCAAACCTATTATTTGAAAGCCAACAGGGGACTCAGGAGCAGGTGATCATCAATCATACCTTCAACGACGGCGACGGGCAGGCATTTCTCGGCATTTAGTTGGAGCTCTTTCACGTGGCTTTCAAAGCTCGAAAACTGACATATAAAGGGCCAGACAGGAGGACTCCCAGTACTCATCATCATGTCGAAGGGACCCATCACATGCCATGGTAAGCGCTTATGTCAAGGAGATACTGCTAGTGTTCATTGATACTATGAAGTCCTTGATGTCTCTCTTGGAAGACCAGCAGAGGGAGTTGAGGTTAACATTCAGACCTACCATAAAGGACAGAGAAATGTCGACATCTTCAGTCCATTTGCACATGGGTAAGTTGATCACCTTGCCGGTGAATACCCACTTACCGGCCGACCATCGTGCCTCTGCAGCGTTACAGATGCCGATGGGCGATGCTTGAACATGTTGCCTCCACGAGGATCCGATGAGGCTAGGTTGCAGAACAAACAAGTGGGTGCTGGGACTTACAAGATCGTCTTCAAGCCGAAGGAGTATTTTGAAAAGACAGGTAGAAAATGTTTCTATCCCTGGGTGGAGGTATGATTGGTTTGTTAACCAGGCAGTACTTGTTCATCTTAATCATGTGCACAGATCACTTTCGAGATCGAAAATCCAGAAGAACATTACCACATCCCACTTTTGATTAGCCCGTATTCCTTCACCACGTACAGGGGAAGTTGACTGTATGTGGAATGAAATGATTGAGGAAATCCGTGATCTAGCAGACTGTCACAGGCATTGTATTATATCGTTACCTTGTTGTCATAATGATCCCCCACCGTGACAATGACCAAATATCTTCGAATACAAAATAATGCCAGTGGAAAACAAGGATCATGGTGAACAAATGAGAACGTCTACACGCGTCTAACAAACATCATACAAGGACCTTGTTATATGTCACACCCTTGATATTACCACCGCGCATGGATGTCTTAACATTGTACAGGAATTGTTCGCGATTCTTTCGTAGTTCTTCTGCTGCCTCTGTGAAACGTAGTCAGACAAGCTCATACACCTAGAAACAAATATAACGAACCCTTGTTCAATGGATCATCCGCATTAGGCTCCAAAAAAAGGTATTGTAAGCCGACCATGACCGAATTCAAATTTAAGACAGGTTTCCAGTCTTCTCGGAGAATATTCAAACACACGTTTCCTTCAAGGTCGACGTTTGGATGGTATATCTATATCAAAAAGACTTAAAATAGCTTAGCTTTTGAGGTAAAGAAAACACACAGTTTGCATGCACTTGACCTTGGGAGGCTCGTGTGGATAGTTGGTGTTGATGGTGAAAGAGAAAGAGAAAGCCCCACCCTTGTACATGCCTGGCGAGTTTTGTCAGTAAGGCAGGTATTTTCAGAATCCAGTAGAAACACCTTCATCGGGGGTGATGGTGAGAGTGAAGTTCAGGAGGTCGGTGGGGTCCGGGAAGTCGGTCTTCATGGTGGAAGGGAGGTCAAGTTCGGTCAGATCTGACATCGCGTATATTGAATTCATGAATTTAGGAAACATGAAACAGGAAGGCCGGTACGAACCTTTCTGAACCCGTATCTGTGCAGCACTTGTTTTCGGCCGCTTCTTGGTTGCAGCGTCCTCGTTCTTCTTCATACTCCATATCTAGGCTCATGAGAATCGTGCGCTTATCGTATGAAACTCTGGTGCGATGTACAGACCTTGATCATGATGGCAGCGTAAAGGGAGTGTACCAGTGACAGTTGTGGCGAAAGATGTCTACTTACAGTGGGAGGTAGATGGGGAACAGGGCGAACTAGTGCGGAATGTGCCGAAATAGCGGCTGCCTTCGATCAGTTGCTTGCAAGTCTCCTCGAGCCTCGCCTCGAGGCCTCCTCGGCCTCATGCACATTTTTGACGGCTTTCATGTTCGAGTGGTAGAAATGTCATCGGAAGAAATTGCCTCTCACATCAAGGAGAGTTTTGCTACCAAATTCACATCGCCTCGCTCGGAACAGTTCAGTCGCCCACATACTACTTTTACATAGAAAATCGGCTACAGATATAATCCAGTAGCCGTTAGCGCCCAGGTCCCAGGAGCAGCGCACGGCTTGAATTGGGGATGACCTTGGATGGACGAAGGTATCCTTTGATGGGTCCTACCTTGAAGTTGCTCCTGGAGCAAGAGCCCAGCAGTCTACGATTAGAACCTGTGACTTGTCTTTATAAAGATTTGATCATTATCACATTCAAGTTCACTGATTTCCACCATGTCAACGCTGTCAGAAACGCTCCCAGTCATTGACCTTGATATCTTCTTATCTCAACCTACGCAATCAATCAGAGTGCAAGAGGAATGCAACAAGGTTTGCCTCTTACTACCATCCACGATCTGGCCGGTTTTAATCATTCGAGTTATAGGCTGCTGATGCATTGATCACATACGGGGCACTCCTTGTTCACGATTCTCGCGTATCAGAGGAAGACAACGACACTTTCCTCGATCTCATCGAGGACTATTTCGCGCAGCCTATCGAGGACTTACAGAAGGATGAGCGGCCAGAGATTCATTATCAGGTTGGCGTCACCCTTGAGAATACAGAGAAGCCCAAATGTGCCGTGGATGAGCCGTGCTTGGATATCATCGCCAACTTGGACCCAGCCGAACGGCCATTAGATATCTCCGGGCACCATCCTGACCCCAAGTGCAGGTTCTTCTGGAAAATGGGAACTCCCCCTCCATATGAAACCGAATATCCGGCGCTCAATGCTCCAAATGTCGTGCCACAGGCACCCAGAATCAGTGAGAAGTGGGAATCCACCATGGAGAAATGGGGACATTCCATGAAGAATGCGCGAGTCTTGCAGACATGTTATTTATAGGCTGTCGCTAACACAAACAACAGTGTCGAGAATATTGCCGAAATGACAGCAATCGGTCTCGGACTTCCTCGAGAGTTTATTAAGGATGCGGGGAAATATGGGTCAGTATTTCATACATCATTCTATGGAATTTTACATTGATACGGTGGATAGCCCTCATCTACTTGGCCCAACGGCTTCTGATTTGGTGAAGTATGGGCACAAGGATACCATACTTGCTGGCTTTCATACGGACCTCAACTGCTTAACGATTCACGGTCGTTCACGGTATCCTGGACTCAACATCTGGGCTCGTAATACCGGAAAACGCATCCCCGTTAGATTCCCACCCACTGGCCGATACCTACTTGTGCAAGCAGGAAAACAGATTGAACATCTAACCGGAGGCCTTATCAAAGCTGGGTTCCATGAAGTAGTTGTGAACGAGGCTACGCTACAGGTTATACACTATCGAAACCTATTGTGCAAGTAAAAAGCTAACTCCATTTTCTAGACTGTCGAGCGGCGGAAAGAGAGTCATCCTGACCGGCCAAATATTCGCATATCATCAACATTTTTCTGGCACCTCTCGTCTGATTATGAGCTCGCTCCGATCTCTAAGTTATCTGAGCGTGCAAATGCGTTCAATTCGAGTCAGACAGCTAATCAGCATACGGCTTATGAACGGATGAAGGTTGGACAGCAGGTTCAGAAGTAAGTGCCAAAAGTTACCACCCCCGAAGCCAGATCTTACTAATATATGGCAGTGAACTCAAACATATTGCCCTCATGGCAGACACTTGATTATTAGATATGTGTAGAGTATGTCCGGTAGTGTGTGCATGGCAAGGTGTCTGTAGGAGGTAGCACACTCGTGCCGGCAGGCATGCGTGCTCGATAAATATAAATGTATACACCAGCAGTGGCAAGAGGGCATATCTCAGGACCATTGCACAGCATCGACACCCCAAAGAGAGTATCTCTGACTTCATCTATCATACTTAGTCGTTCTTCTTGCCTCTGTTACAAGGCATGAAACTACGATATCGTCCATATAGGGTCGTCCCTTCGAGGTAATATCCAATGTCTGAAGCTCCCCCTTCTTTTTGCTTGGAATGAATGTAGCGAAAATATCCTTGCTTCGAGTGCACTGGACGGATATCACCTATCGGCCAAGAATATGCAGTGTGAGCGAATTGCGCATTTGCACAATGGCAAGAAGTCGCACTTTGTTCCCCGAACAATCTAATTTCCACACGAGAGGCATGTCCTTGTTAAAACGCCACTCAAATCGCATCTGTCGGATCCAGGGATAACATACGAAAGTCATGTTAATTGAACAGGGCAACGACCTACCTTATCACGTTGTCCTATTTGAAAATGTACCTCGTTAAGATAAGCCATCTTAGGCCGCATTGACCCTCTGTATTCAACAGTCCCGCGATATCCATCATCGTGTAATATGGACCGTCTATGTCATATGGAGGTGGTGGATCAGCAGAAGATCGCCGAGGGAAATTTGAAAGACCAAACTGAATTTCTGCGATAACCTGACCTTGTTCTGTTCCTCTGCGAATGGTTGTAGTGTAGACCTGAGGTCTGAAGCAGTCGTTTGAGACAGAGATGTGATACAGAGGACGTGAATTTGAAGAGAGAGCATGGGGCAAAAGCAGCATAGCGTTTGGACCAAATGGTGAAAATGTGAATGGACCTCTTGCTTCCATGTCAAATGAAGATTGCCCTCTTGCTTCTACGTTAGCTGAATAGTTTCTGTTGAGAATGTAAGACTAAGACTTTAGGGACGAGGGATGCTCAATAAGACCTCGCAGTGGCTTCAACGAAAGTATCAGTCGATAGATTGGTTTGGGGCGCTAACAACACCAATGATGCTTCCGGTACAACTCTTGGGGGCTCTTCTTCTTCCTGTATTGAATGTCGAAGCGCAACACTATAGCTAGAAGCCAAGGGTCAGGATTGTAGCTAGAATTGATTGAATGAAAGGACACACCTTGGAGGTGCACTGCGTGTGGATCTGATAGAGATAGCGTCTGACATGGTGTCTTACAGCGAAGTTGAAAGCAAAGGCCGCACAACCTGTGTAAGCGCGAGTTATTTATCCCGCAGTGCCCAGACAGATATAGGCACTAAATTCTATATACGAATCAAATTGTGTATCCAAGAAATCATCAATGATCACACGATAACCATCCAAAAGTACTCTCACCTATGTACATTTAAGACTACAGCAAGGCTATACTTGTCCGTGTTAATTGGGCAGAGTGGGAGACTACCAGAACTAACATCCATATTTAGACGGTGGGTTATAGTAATCGGAACTGCAGACTCAGGCTGCAGCTGGAAATGACTCGGCGTGGAGAGTGCCCAACGTATTACAGCTGAGACAACGAGATCATTATGGCACGCTTTATCGACAATCAAGCTAGTGACATCCGAGTCGTAGCTTTGTGTGATCTTGTCGTTATATGCCCTTATTTATCGGTGCTTGTACTCCAAGTAGACCTATGGTGGTGGTCCGGAGAAGAAAAACACAAGAGTTTGGGCCTAGATGAGAAGTCCCATTAATCAAAGAGCCCATCGCGTTTATGTAACAAATAGAATATTTCAAGCCAAAAGTATAACACGCACTATGGTAAACTTCACGTCAGACCTTGTGGAAATCGGAGCGCCCCTTGTATTCTCGGACTCGATGCATATCCGGTGCATGACTCCGCACTGCGATATCGTGCAACTAAAGATGGAGCACCAGCTCATACACGTAGGCTAACACGCTCCTTCGGTGACGACCAGAGTTTTAGACTTACGATCACAACGGCTTGATATAGAAAACTGTGCGATGCAGACTCACCCACGAAGCCAATCGTGACTGAGATTCTTCAGCGGCTGAAAAAAGGCGGTGAAGTTGAATTCAGTAATTAGTGTGTAAGACAGTACAGACAGTGCAGACCGGCGATCTAGCAGGTAGCCGTTAAGATAAACAAAATTTCCACTAATGCCCACGAGGAACAGCCGCGCCAAAAACGCGAAGGACCGACTGAAGTTTCGCCAACATCTCATCCCACTCCGCATCAGGGTCGGACAGAGCAGTGATGGCCCCTCCAGCGCCAATCACCCATTGCTCTGGCTCGTGTACACCAGGGTAGAAATCGGGATTAGTGAATTTCGTCCACGAATGAGCATCGCATTCGTATCGGTCATCGTATTTGAAGCAACTTCGGATGGTAACAGACCAGTCACCACCACCTCCAGCGCACCAGTAACCGAAGACACCGGAATAAACATTGCGCTCCTCGTCTTCCAATGTTTGGAGGATCTCAACACTGCGCTTCTTTGGGGCTCCAGTCATGCTACCTACGAAGTATATTAGTAACAGTTGAATCACAATTCTACGAGACACACCAGGAGGTAAGCTGCGTCTGAGAACCTCCCACCCCAATGCGCCATTAGCACAATGGCTGGCAGTTTCATCGGCACCGTCTGCCGACTGGCCTTCGATGACACTAACAAGCTGCCACACTGTCTTGCACTCCTCCACAGTGCAGAACTGTTTGACTTCTACATTCTCTCCAACAGCTCCATGCATATCATGCCGAATAAGATCGACAATCATGAGGTTTTCGGCAACCTCTTTCTGGCTGCCCCTGAGCGCTTGCTCAGCAACAGCACGAGTGATACGAGGGCCCTTCCGTATGGTGCCTTTGACGGGGCACAGCTTATACGTGGTTCCAGGTGGACGAGTATAGGAGAGAAACCGCTCTGGTGATGAGGCCAGTAAGGTCGTTGGATGCAACCGAAGGTACGCAGCGTGAGGGGCGGGGTTGAGCTCGCGAAGATGTTTATAACGCTGCCAGGATGGGGAGTATGTTAAGGAAGCCTTGGGTGCCAACGGGTCGTTCAAAGTGATGCGAGTATTAGCTGTAAGACACAGCTCGTAGGATTCTCCAGCGAAGAGATACTCCTTCGCAAGATTAATGCGGGACCTATAGAGGTCCCGGTCTGGTAAGGTGACAGTAGACGTATTTGGTCGCGCCTTGGTTGAATAAGGCGTGGTATTATACGAAGAATATGTTGAATAATTACGGGCGGCAGAATGAAGCTGTTCGGCCATTTCCGTCAGCCATTCGTCGTCGTCTTCCATGATAGATTGGATATAAATGTGTCCAGAAGTTGAGTCGAGAACTATGCTGCGCTCTACGAACACAAGGTTGACATCAGGATGTCGTGTTTGGCTACATGTCCCGTCGGTGTCGGTTGATACTCTGAGAGAGTCAGTGCCGAGTTCGTAGCTCAGGTAGCCAATGAGGCCACCCCAGAATGGTATTTCTGATGAACCGCCAGTGACCTTCCGCTTGTTCATAAAAGAAGTAAGCCAGGACCACACGCCGTGAGATCCCAGATAGATCTGATCGCACGACTCCCCATTTGCCAAATGAACGAAACCATCTCCAATGGTGTATGTGACTCGGAGAGACGTCGAAGTCAAACAACCGATGATAGTAAACTGGCCTGGATGTGCAGCAGATTCCAGCATAACGAAAGGAGACGAGTCATCGTCGACACCCAAGACCTCGCATATCTCAGGAGCAGACAGGCCTGGGATGCTCAATTTTAGCGCAGAAGCGGATAGTGGCGTGGTGATAAGAGGGGTACTTGGCAATGGGCGAACATATGGCCACGGAACGCCAAAAATTGCATCTGCTTTCCGATCCCATGGGCGTGTAACGCGCCCACGAGAAGAACTCCAAGTCCGTGCTAAACGCCAGAAGTTTAACATGACTTCAATACCCCCACCCCGCGTGAGAACTGATTCAGGATGATACTGAACAGCCCAGAAGGGTCGAGTGCGATGTCTAAGGGCCATTACTACCCTCCCATTCTCCTCGTCATGTGTCGACGCGAGTTCTTCAATGTTCTTCGCACCACTCAGCTCGACGTGGAGGGAGTGGTAACGAACGGCATCCACAGGACCGACGCCCTTAAATATATCTGTGCCAGTGTGCTCGACAGCGGATACATGACCGTGCTTGACGACAGAGAGCCTGTGTAGATTAGCCCCGTATTCAAGAGCTAAACTCTGAAGGCCCAGGCAAACGCCGAAAACTGGCAAAAGGTGTGCGTCATCAATCTTCCATAGGTTTTTGACAAGACCGATATCCTCTGGAATATTTGGAGATCCTGGGCCGGGACCGACGACGACGCCAGAGAAGTAGGGCAGATATAATAATAGATCTTTAAGCTCTATATCATCATTCTTGATGATATGCACGTAGCAGTTTGGGATAGCCTGCCGACACAACGCTGCTAAGCTATTGAAAATGGTTGAGTCGTGTTCCCCGTAAAGAATACGAGGACTAACTTGTACGTGAAAGAGTCATATGAGTCGACCAGCAGAATCCTTGGGGGTTCGGGACTCATTGAAAACATATGAACAGAAAGGAAAATAAGAAAATGGAAAGAGGCCAAGTCAGGCTACTTAAGATAATGAATGATAAGAAGAGAAAGTCGAACAGATGCTCATGAGTAAATAAGCACTTGCTACGTTGAATACTAGATACCCGGAGTGAAGAAGTGAAACTTTCGGAGTCAATACCGGGATCACAGTCACTTGCCGATCCAAGAAGAGCAGACTCTCTCACTCGTCAGTGAGGCCCTTGGCAAAGGCTAATGAACACACAACTCAACGATAGTCTATCACAACAATGGTTCACAAAGGTGCGTGAAACACAGTCTAGATTCTTGCCTGACTGAATTGATCATCGATTTAGTTCAAGTACATATGTGTTCCGCTACTGGAGAAATCACAGCTATCTGCAGGGACCGTAGCAACTGTATTACCTCTGCTGTCCAATCTTGAAAGCACACTACTCGATGCGAGTGGAACTGGCTTCACCCTATCTCAGTCCTTGGTGTCGTACATATTTTTCCCATTATCCACGATCCTCCGCCGAAATGAGTCATCTGCCATTCCGGACCAAATTCTGGAGAAGATATTTGGTGTTCTTGCCATTCTATGTGAAACATGGTGGTGGTACTGCGACATACAGATATGGGATCAGATATTCAAGTTATCCAGCTCCATCATCGGTGGTGTCGAAGGCAAGGGCAAAGGCAAAGTCAGGGATGATGAAACCAAAGAAGCAGCCGCACGATGTCTGTGGGCTATTCTTCGCGAACGTCGCGCAGAGGAAGCACCACAAGAATCTCCCGAGGAACTGTTGCACACGCGCGTTTCCCAGCTTCAAGCGCATTCTCAGAGCCTGCAATTTATGCCTATTCTCGGACAAACTATCAATATGCTCCTCCTCACCGCAAAGTCTCCCCATCTCCCATTGCAGCGCATCTCGCTGAAGATTCTGCATGCAATCATCAGCGTATATGCTTCAGAGCAATTTTTGCCTTCCATCTTGCCCGGTGTCGTGAGCAGCATGACCAGAATTGCTCTTGGGATGTCGAGCAAGAAGGGATGGGTCAATGGAGACATCGTCGCTCTGAGCCTTGAGACCCTGCAGCCTATAATCGTAAAATCATTAGGAGACGATGTATCCATCCGAGAGGGTGTCGTTCAGAGTGTCGTGGACCTTGAAGACTTCATCAACCTCGCAGACGCTCCTGCGGTGGACCCGAAACCACCTGAATTGCCTCCCTACCTGACTCCACGCACTTCTAGTTGGTTGCGTGCGTCGGCATCCCAACTGCACATCGCGATAAATTCTTTGACACTTCTCGTGAACCATCCGACCCCGCTCGCTTTGGTTGCCTTGTCGTCTTTCTCAAGGGCCATCCTTACCTCCACATATCTAACTCTTCCCCAATCCCGGCCTCTTCTGTTGTCTTGGCTCTTGTCACTATCAAACTGTGCTTTCCCGGAGGTTTCGCAAGCCGCTCATCACGCCCTATCGGAGTTGCTGGCAGCCGCTTCGCATGCAAGACTACCGTTACTCCAAGCACTTCTAGAAATATCGAAAGAGAACCTCAGTTCTTTACCTCGATCTATCGTTTCCCAGGATGACACGAAGGTGGAACACATCGCAGGCCAGATAGAGGCAATCTGCCAGTTGGCTACGTCTAGTAGCACGTCATCTACAGGCCTCGGTCTGACATCAATCTCTTTGGGTATCGACACGATATTAGGGCCAACCGGCGGAATCGAGAAGTGGGGTTTTACTCTGCTTTCTGTCTTGGAGTTCACAAGTCCACACATGAGTGTCAGCCAGGGTTCCGTCGCTCAACTCTTGCTAGAGGATAATGAAGACAACCTGGACACAATTAATTTCCCCGAGGCGATGTTAAAAAATGTTCTCACAAGGTCCACACGCGATGCTCTGGCTCGCATGCTACGCGCGATGGGGAGAAGCAGCGGCGAAAATAGCATCTACGCTGTTGAATGGTTCATAAGTACAGGTCGTTATTCACGAACCAACAATGCCATTGCGGCATTATGGTGTGCTGCTCGCCTCCTTGAGGGGATCAGCGGCTTTAGTCTGGATGAAGGTGGCATGGCTATTTCGAGCGGGCCCCGCAGCAGGAAACTGGAGCGGTTTGCAAGAGGCTTAGCTCGTGACCTTGCTGAGTTATGGGACGAAGAGCCAAATTTCAACAGCCAGACTAATACCCCCCACACGGATCGTCAGACGGATGACTCGTTGCTGAAAACGGAATTTACAAAGGGGTTCAAAACGATCCGTGCAACCCTGCAAGTTGCAGAACCAAGAGCTACACTGCCTACTCTATCCGAGGATCAACCCATACTGCATAAGATATTTCGCTTGCAGCTGCTTTCGATCAGCGCGGGAATTTTGCAGGCTCGCTATGCCTCCGTTCTCATCCAGGTCCTATATCCAGTTTTACATTCGATCGTATCGCCCACACCCCATCTTTCCCTGACCGGGCTTGCGACGTTGCATTTTATGTCAGCTGTCATGTCGTACGCCTCTCCAGCCAATCTCTTGCTGTCGAACTTTGACTACGCATTGGACTCTGTTTCCCGCCGCCTTAGCCGCAGATGGCTTGATGTTGATGCGACGAAAGTGATGGCTGTCCTTGTTCGCCTCGTAGGGGCTGATGTGGTGCAGAAGGCTGGTGATGTTGTTGAAGAATGCTTTGACCGTTTGGATGAGTATCACGGATACGAAGTCATTGTTCAAGGTTTGGTGGGAGTATTGGGAGAAGTGATCAAGGTTATTGAGGCTGAAGAGCCTCCCACCCACAAGGAAGGTCAGGACGACATGCAGTCGTCGATGATAACCCGTTCATTGGAGCCACTCTTCGAATGGCTTTCTCATCGGAAGGATCTCCCACCTCATGAAGACGCCACTGGCCACGGCCCTGCCCCCCGCAGGGCATGGGGTGCCACCAATGCAAATGAAGAATCAGATGAAAAACAGTCGGATGGTCCTGCCCCACAACCGAAAGTCGCCGGAGATGCCGAGCCTGCGCCCACACCGGGACAAGCCTTGACCAAGCAGATGGTTTCACGATCTATTTATTTTCTCACACACGCTTCACCCGTCATTCGCGCTCGGATCCTGAACTTGCTAAGCTCTGCCACGCCGGTTCTCCCTGAGTCGGCCCTGTTGCCATCTATCCATCTCGCTTGGCCATTCATCCTGAATCGTCTCAATGACGCCGAGCCATTTGTAGTCAGCGCGGCCGCTGATCTTGTGGAATCACTCGTGACCCACGTTGGCAGTTTCATGGGCAGGCGAGTGTGGGACGATATCTGGCCCCGTTTTGGCAACATCTTGAAAAAGCTAGATGCATCCGATGATCAAAATGCCCTCGCACGCCGTGGTTATGGAGCGGTAGGAACGGAATCAGCATACACCCACTCCCATCGCTTATATCGCTCCATTTTGCGGACGATGACAGCTGCCGTAGCTGGTGTCCATATGCAAGATGCGTCCGGTTGGCAGGTCATTCTCGCATTCAGGCGCTTTTTGCACAAACAGGCACACGAAGAACTACAGGCCTGTGCAAGAGAGTTGTATGTTGCACTCGGCAGGGGTAATGAAGATGCCGTATGGCTGGCGCTTATGGCGACATGTGGGTATCTGACTGGTGAAGTCGCTTACTTGAGGGAATACAGGTGGGATATACAAGACAATGTACGCGCAATCCTCAACGAGTAAAGCATGTCTTTCATGGTATCTTATCTCGCTATCAAGCTTCCGTCACCAGTCTTATGGTTCAGGGGGTGGAACGTGTCGGAAGATGTCTACTCCAGCCTCCTGAAACAATCGTGCAGAAGCGTCATCACTGTAACAATTTGAGAGAAATGCTGCATAATATGTTGACACACTTACACCTTATAACTCAAATTGTATACTACTCTTTTGACACCGCTTTGGATGATCTTGATGGTGCATTTCAAACACGGACATCTAGGCCCAGAATGAAACCCAGTAGTAAAATTGTAATGTTGTACCCACGTATTGCAATACATAGTAGCATTCGCGCCAACCCGATCTCTTCCTGCTTCTAAAAGCGCATTTTCTTCGGCATGTAAACAAAGACATTCAGTACCATTAGTAGCTGATGTGCGATTGCAATGTCCGCACCCCCCTGCATTATTATTAGTAAGTAACGGGGGAGAAGGAAAGACAAATACCCTCATTGCAGTTTTTGACGCCACGAGGAGTGCCGTTATAACTGTGGACCGAGATAACAGTTTCGATGCCCGAAGTGCAATTTGGACGTACCCTGTGGAAACAATACGGTTTTCACGGACAAGTACGGCGCCTACGCGGCGTTTCATACAGTTGGAACGTTGCGAAGCGAGATCTGCGAGCGTCTGAAGCCCCTTTAATCCATCCGAATCCATCAATGACGTAAAAACGTACATACCATGAAATAGGTATCCCATTGAGGTCTAAGTCGATTTGTATTGGTGATATCTAAAGAATCCAGGTGATGATGGAGTTCTGCGATAGAAGCGAAGGAATTGACGATTTTGAGTTTGACCTGTGGGTTTGCGCGGCGGAGTAAAGAAAACCCTCCAGGAGAGTCTGGCTCTGCTATGTCTCCAAATACTTCATGGTCATGTTCCTGCACGAAGTCTTCGAGAGTCGGCATGTTTATCAAACTAGGTTGTTTTTCAGCTAAACGTTTACACCAGCTGACAAGATAAAGATAAATACCCGTGACAGCGGTGGTAACGTTGCAAGATGGGTGCGTCTATGCTAATTAGCATGAAGAAAGGGCGCCTGATGAAGTAGTTCACTAGTCTATCTGAGTCGAGGTCGGCCGTAACGAAATTTGACCGCCAATGCTGTGTGACATGGTCCAGCAACAGGGCTGGTGAGCCAAAGGAAAGAACTTTCACATTTGAGTTTTGAGACGAAGATGGCGAGTCCAATGCCAAGAAGCGTGCGTGCTCGTCACCAATGATATTATTGGTTCGCACTGGAAGCAGGGGCGAGGCCTGCGGGATGACCGGATTTTTAACGCTCGCTGTGATCTGAGGGGGCCATTATTGGTCTTCTGAATTCAGGGAACAGGGTGTTTAGCAGGACCTGCCTCTACATCCTTGTCGTGCAAGTGGACAGACGTGAAGCCTTTGGCAATCAAATGATTTTCGACAGTAGACTTCCCCGAAAAACGCAGACCGATGATAGCAATAAACATCAGAGCGCGATTCACATGAAAGATAAAGTAGGTCAAGGTGCTATCAGACGAATCGAATCATGGTTCTCAGAGAGGCCTGATGCGGAATATCAGAAAGTCACGTGATTATTTTATTAATTAACGCAAATAAATGTCATCATCGGACTCGGAAGAGGGGGGCGATCTATACTTGCAAGCAAATTTACTCACCAAGGGCGTGTTCGTATCAATCGAATCATTTTTAGCTCCAGCCCGGATATTACAGCTTAAGGGTGCAGTACTACTAGTAGTGCGCGATTTGAACGCGATCGAATGGAAATCAAGGGTCCGAGAAAATCCGGCCGTGCTAGTAGCGCATGAGAACGTGCACTGATGCTTTAGCGCTTAGCAGGCACTACGTCGCACGAATTGAGTGAATGCGGAACATCGTATCACGACACACAAGTACGAATTTTGGCATCATGAACGTTTATACGAATATCACAGCCTCTCGCCTCGGGCCCAAGACTCTCGGCATTGGGCAAGTGTGGGTTCAACTGAGCCCTTCAAGTTTGGTAAGTATCAGGCGATGCCACATTGCCAACTCGGATCTCCGATAACACTGGGATTCAAGTTTCCATGTCATTCATTGACATCATGGTCCAATGGTCATGCGGTTGATCAGAAGGCGGTACAGGATCATTAAGAGCAACCGGAGATGGCAAAGAAGCAGAATCCCAGAAGTTTTTTAGGCACTTCGAGATAAGGGACGCAACTGGAGCATTCCTAGCGTCTGCCTTGGTATCTTCAGCGCTTTCCAAGTGACCAAGCTAGTGTCAAGAGAAGACACAAACACGCATTTGAGGGCCTAGTTTAAGACATCGGGCGCGTAAGTTGGGGGGAGATCAAACTGCTGTGTTAGGGCGCCGTGGCGCCATGTCATTGAATCCGTTCTATTAGAACGGAAAGTAGAACTTCCATGGCAGCCGGGCACAAGTACTAGGAGACTACTAGTTATGGTACTATTTGGTCCAACGTTTGGTGTTGTATGCATTGGTAAACAAGTTTTAACAACTTGAAAGCTCTACAGTCCACTCCAACAGGCTTTGAACACAATCCAGATTGTGATGATGATATATTCTAAAGTGATCATCTTTTTTTTCCTCCCAGGAACCATGCAATTGTCGCAATTCAAAAAATTGTAACATGCTGTACGAGCGTCTAGCAGACATGGCGACATTTTTCGCTCCCCACTGGCATGGCATGCCGGTCGATCGGCGTCCCAATTGCCTTATCCGCAGTGTGCACAGACTCTCATGGGTTCTGCATACCGATATTTGCTAATCTGCCGATGCATCCTCGTGCATAGCCTCGAGAATTTTGAGATTCTTTTCTGATCTGCGATTTCATATTGCTACCTGGTATTACATATAAAGAGGTGCGCCATATTGTTGGCTACTGAAATTTTGTCAACGGCGCCTCTTCTGCCGTTCCATCTATTTACAATGGTCAATATCCACGATGTAGCTGCCCGAAAACGAACGGAGCGCGATGCAAAGCTATCCACATATCGCAAAGGGCGCGTTCATATTCCATGTGGTGCCGTCGACCTCTCACAGTACCCGCTTAGCAAGCTCACAGAGACGGAGCGTATCATTGTCCATTGTGATGCAACGGCGATCGTAGATTTGATTCGTAAGCGAGTCTATACTGCGCAGGACGTTCTGCGGGCGTTCGTCAAAGTAGCGGTGGTTGCCCAAGATGTCACCAACTGTCTTTCAGAAGTTTTGCTTGATGAAGCATTCCTGCAAGCCAGCAAGCTTGACCGATATCTAGAGAAAACTGGACATGTCATAGGACCACTACATGGTTTGCCAGTTTCCATCAAAGATCACATCAAAATCAAAGGTCTGGATACTTCGTCAGGGTATCTTGGTGAGAAACGTGTTTTCTGCCCAGACTGGTCGTTTATCGCCTTTTTTTAATCAAGGCTGGGCGTACAAAACCGTCGCGGACAATGACGCACTGGTGGTAGAAATTCTACGCAATGCCGGTGCGATTCTATACGTCAAAACACAGACTCCGCAAACTTTACTTGTCAGTAATGTCGTGTACGTCTTCGAGCATTCGCTTACCTGGCTTTCAGTCACTAGAGACGGACAACAACGTGTTCGGCAAGACTCTTAATCCGTTTAATCGCAATTTAACCCCAGGAGGAAGCAGTGGTGGCGAGGGGGCGCTTATAGCATGTCATGGTAGTCCTATGGGCGTTGGAACTGATATCGGTGGAAGCATTCGGATCCCCGCAGCCCATTGTGGTTTGTATGGGTTGAAAGGATCAGTGGCGCGTCTGCCACATTCTGGTCTTCTGGGCTCGCATGACGGGATGGATGCAATCGTGGGTTGTGTCGGACCGTTGGCAAGGTCTGCAAGGGACCTCGAGTTATTCTGTCGAGTTATGCTCGATGCAGAGCCATGGCTTAATGAACCTCCACTCCTAGAAATGCCATGGAAAAGAGGTGTGGCGAACGGGGAAGGATTACCAGGAAAACTTGCGATTGCTATCCTTTTTGACGATGGCGTTGTTGCACCGCATCCTCCGATTACGCAGGCTTTGAACAAATACAAACAAGCCTTAACATGTGCTGGACACGATGTAATTGAATGGCAAGCTGTGGATCATCAGAATGGATGGGATCTCATTGTAAGATACGTTTGTTTTCCAGTATCAAATCTAATGATTTTATTCTTCACGTAGGTGAAGCTGTATTTACTAGATGGTGGAGCAGAGTACCACGAAACCATTAGAGCAGGCGGAGAGTCCGAGGTACCTCAGACGGAATGGATCCTCAAACAGGCACAGGGACGAGACCCGTATACGCCCGCAAATATATTCAAGCTCAACTTGGAACGGGAAGCGTTCCGCTCAAAAGCATTAGCACACTGGAATGCTACTCAACAACTTACTGTTAGTGGACGTCCTGTGGATGTCATCCTCTGTCCGGTTGCGCCCACATTAGCTCCGCCCCACAACACAACCAGCTGGTGGGGTTATACTTCTCATTGGAATCTGTTGGACTTGCCAGGCGTTGTCTTTCCCGTTGGCCGGTTCACAGCCACGGCATCTGCCACTCACCCACCTCTTCCACATTCAAGGAATGATGTTGAAAAATTTATTCATAATCAATGGAACCCAGCCACATATGATAATGCTCCCATATGTCTACAGCTCGTGGGTCGGAGGCACAACGAGGAGAAGTTGTTGGCTATGCTAAATGTTGTAGAAAAAGTGTTCAAAGAGAATGCATTGTAAGAGGACAACATGTACATTGTCTACATTGTAGAGGCGTTCAACGTTCAAACATTCATGGTGTCTAGTGTTATGTAATGTGTCCGATTCCAGAGAAGCGCTGTGGACAAATACTGTGTCAACGTTCCTCGTGCATCATGGCTGCATACTAGTCATCGCACGACCACAATGGAATATTGATTGCATTACGGCATAGGTGACAATTTTCTGACCGAGTCGCTCAGGGACTTTGAAAAGTTTTAACGCTCCACTTACCTTGAACAGTTCTTGAACGTGGAATTATCACCTATTCCTCTGTGTACATAGGTTGGAGTACGTGGAGAACGTCGGTAATACGTTGCATGCGAGCTAGAATGCATGATTTACAACGTATCTCTCATATGCCAACTCCGCGCTGGCCTCCACAATGCCACCACAGGATGGCAATGGCAAACTACCACTGGCAGGCTGGTGCCTGTGCTCGAGCCGTTCGTCAGCATACACTGTCTCAGAAAAAAAAACAGATTCAATGCTGTATTAATGTAATCGCCGGACCCACAGACAGCGGTGAGTATCGTCCACCGAATACTTTACGCAAGTCATCTGGTAGGCAAGTACCTTGATCCTCTCTGGCCACAGGATGGCAGGTGGTGGGTCTTCCATTATCTGTATCACAACGTTCGATTTCATTGTATTTGCCTGTCCCTGTATAGTGGTTCCCCACGTTTTCACGTTCGTCGACGTTGACCCTAATATCCAACCTGTGCTTTGTTGAGTATCGGAACGTTTAGGTCAAATTATCGAGACCTAACGTAGTTCCGCAGGTGCTGTATCTGCAGGAATGGATATGTATAAAAGTGATAGGTGGCCCAAGGATCCAACTACATTCACCCAGCTTTCTATCCTTCCAACGATCCAAACATGCCTGGCTTGTTTTCCTCTATTCAGCGCTTTGACATGTCCACAGGCATCCCAAAGGCCGTATGGACTGCTCTATATGCCAATGCTGCTCGTGCCAATCTTGTCCTTCCCCACGCCGAGAAGGTTTTCGGTTACCAAAAGTTCACACCCAAAATCGCTGCCACTGAGCAGCTTTGGTTAGTGTACTCGAAGCCTGGAACTTCCGAAATCCAGTTCATACTTTCTTGCACGGAGGGACCACTAGGCAAATACCCCCTCTACATCATCCCCACAGTCCCCACCGCAGATTTAACGCCTGAGCTCATCCAAAGCTCCGTAGAGGCGCTATGCAGCGCGCTTCTGAGCGAACCTGGCCTCAAGAAGGCGAGAGTCTTTTCTGTGTTTTCCATCGAGAAAGTCACAGAGGCCTTCGTCCTGGAATGGGAGAAAGTTGCAGGGATCAATCGCATCGAAGAGCCATACTACAGCGCAATTTTCTCGGTGTGCACCGCAAGCACATTGGTCCGACAACAGCGAGCTCCTCGTCCATCAGGGGATGTGGTTCATGAGCCGCGTCTTGCTGTAGAACAGGATGCCGCCCAGGTTGCTAGACTGTGTCGCGATTTTGCTGCGACTTCGGTATGTCTATTGCTTCATTTCTAAATATCAAATGTTTATGGATGAATCTCTCTAGCAACCGTTCACTCTCACCGATGAGAAAGCCCATGAAGAAGCTAGGCTTTTGATTGCGAACAGCCAATTGTGGGTACTCGAGATGCAAAAGTGCAATGGAAAACTCGAGATCGCGACTATTGTTGCTGTGACGCGCAAGTCAGAAGGTGTTGCCACCATCACAAAGGTCTACACACCAGAGAAGTGGAGGGGTAATGGCGGTGCTGAGAGACTGGTTCGCCATGTCTGCATTGAGTACGTACTAGTGGCTATGATATTGCATCACGACACTAACTTCCTTCTGAACAGATTGCTGGAGAAGTACAAACAAATCGTCTTATACGTCGGCGTTGACAATCTCGCCAAGGTGGTGTATGACCGCGTGGGTTTCCAGGGTCTTAGTGAGGGATCTTCCTCGTCGGAGCGATGGTTGGAGATCGGTTTCGATGAAGATAAAGTCGAGCTCGGTCATTGGTAGATTTTTGGCATATTTTCATGGCTTTTGGCATATCTACTTCGCATGGCTATTCACATGTCCCTCTAACATCTTGTATCTTGTATGTGGCATAGGGCTCACCATCATTCTTTATCGTTTCAATTAGTGTATTGGATAGCACGTGTACATATGTATTTCTTCTTGATCCTTTGGACGATCGGGTTACCCGATATCAATAGATGTATAATCAATCCTCTCCTTGTTTGAGCCACTGATCACCAAAGGCTTCGTCGTCAGGATACGCTGAATTCAGTTCTGGGCTCAACAGAAATCTTGCTCTCCCATCAACTTGGGTCAAGTCCTCGAAGTACCTCCCTGCCTCTGGTGCTTCTATAAAAATTCTGCGTATATCAGCTGGTTCCAGACATGTCGTTCTAATGTTATCCTCCGCAACATCTGTGACATCGCAGAGACATGAGCCCTGGCATTAAAATATAGGCGGTACACCTACAGCGCGAGGAGCCACTCTGAGTCAGAGCATGATAAAAGGGTTGATGGCGCCCTCGAGAGAGCGAATCAACACCCATCTCACGGATCCAGTCCTCAGCCGCTGCACAGGAGGGCTAACAAAAAGCAAACAAAATGAGTGAAGAAAACAGCATATCAACTCAACACCCACATCCCAGCCGTACACATATCCCACGTATCCATGGGCTGCATGCTTGAAAACCATGCCAACGAAGAATTTCACCCTCTGTGTGAGTGTAGAACGAGGATGGGAGGTAGTAGCCGCTTCCTTCTCATCTTCCATGATAGCCTTACAATGCGTGGTGAGCTGCTCTTGGAGGTGCGGGTTTAAAAGAGGGGTCAATGAATCGACAAGCACCGGCAGCAGATCGAGGAGGAACCAATTGATATGTTTCATTATATTCAAGAGATACCTGTGGTTGTTCAAAAAGATGACGTTGATCACGAGGCTGGCATAGAATGCTGTGTGCAGCACAACTTCAGGAACTGCTCCTGCCGCTACAGGGAAGTCGTAGACGGATGCTAAGACATTCCGGGATGCCCGTACCAGCATAGAGGTGGAGGAAGCGGGGCTAATCCAACGGAGCATTGAAGTAGTGGTAATGCCTGCTTGAATAAGGAAATGCGGAATATCGTCATGGAGAGTCAGAATGGCTTGTGTTCGTGAGCCAAAAACGTCAACAAAAAATTCTGAGACATCTGGGTCGGGAGAAGACACAACAGCCAGAACTCTGGTAGGAAAGTCAACAGGCGCTGCTGTAATGCCCATCTTTCGTGCAATGCACACGAAAACGTATACAAGTGATATTGGTATAGTTGCCTTGTGAGTGGTCAAGAAAAGGTGAGGAAATCGATTTTGCAACAAGTGAAACCGCTGCCCTGAATTGTTGCTCGTTGAAAATAAAATGACATATCTGAGGGGAGCTCACCATCCGCAGCTTCAAAGCCACAACTCCACAAAAAGTCGCAGATTGAGGAACAGACGAGTCCGAGCTTTCCAGAATCACTGGTGAATTCAGCGGGATCAAGGGGAATTTGACGCTCGATAAAGTAGGCTTTGCAGAGAACCGTAAGTTCGTCAAGTTGGGACAAGACCTTGAAGGGGCTCGGCAGCCGTTAAGAGTACGCCAGCTGAAGCTACGAACCTTCATGGGAGGGTATACGAAAAAGCTGGACACGCAAGCGAATGAAAGCTCCAACGCTTGGGGTGTGTCATTGGATATAAGTTCCCCCCAGGTGCGAACAGCGTCACTTCTAGCAATAGCACCAAGAAGCATCTGAGCCCAAAAGCGAATGGGAACCGCGTGAGGGGGAACGGGCCTCTGCTCCGGAGCTCCTGGCTCGCGGAATGTCTCCGGAAGCGGATAATTTGCGGCAATCTCGAGGGCATTCCATGCATCAAACGAGAACATGGTATTGACCTCTCGCGCTCTTTCCAGTCTTCTGTCACCCCGTTCTGTGACGATCTTGAACAATATGTCCAATGTTTCGAGGTCTATGCGCCGCCTCTCGAGATACATCAGTCGCCAGTCGCCACTTGTAGATTGCTTTCGCGATTGCTCTTTCGCGGGGTCACATATTGTGTATCGGACACGGTAATGCGGCTCCCATAGTCCTGAAACAGATGCAGCTATCCGAAGGGAAGTGCTTGCCTTCGAGCAAGATATAAGCACATTAATGCTCTCATCAGAATCTGTCAATGGTGTTAACTGCTTGAGAATCTGTACGTAGAGATCAAAGGGAAGTTCCCGTATCGTCATCGTAGTAGACCTCTATGAGCATGTGTCGCGGCCTGGTTTGATATTGTATGACAAATTGGCACAATGTGAGATAAAATGGAATAGGGATACAAAATCGTAACGGCGTGAGTCACACACTCAATAACTCCAGGACTTAGTCGTCAACTAGTTACCTGCATTTCTTTGCTGTGTGCCCGCGCAACTCTCACGGTTCACCCTGAAGCCAGATGATGGTTCACAGCCAACCACCTACAGTTGTCAAATGCAAGACAGGGAGTTGATACAGGAGCTCGAGCTCGGCGAGAGCACTTTCTGGACGAGGACTCGGAAAAATGGCACCAATTCCTGTGTCCTTGAATGAAGACGGCGGATTGTCGAGCAGAATTTCGAGCTGCGGCTGCATCAGATCACGGTGCAATCTCAGGATCGCTATTTTTAAATGTGGCTGTGTTGAATCACAGGAGACTGGATTAGATCGGGAAAAGTGCAAGTATTGATTGCACAGTTTAGACGCAAACGGTAAAGATTAATGATCATTATCATCGATCGATAAAACGCAATTTGCCGGGCAAGTGACTGATGCAGAGGAAATCGGATGTCCATTCGACAAAGACCCTCGTACGTAGGGGTGGGGGGGATCGTCAGTACACGAAAAGTTAGAAGGAAGAGTATTGTAGCGAAGATAATGTCCACAACTATCCAGATAACACACCAACGTCTGGGTTATACGTAGGTACCAGTACTTGGGGTAATTCGCACAGTCCGGTTCCCCTTCGCTTCCGCCATGGTGCAATTGCCAGTATCATTTCAAAGCAAATCGTCCATTGTCTGGAGCATGTTCTCCCAGAACTGCTCCACCATTACCTTATCAAAACCATTTACATCATATCCGAGGCTGACCCACAACTTGCCGGCGAACGTGTACCCAAATAACAGCATGCCCCCGGATCGTTGCCGCGAACCAGTTGTCAATGTGTGGAGCCTGATAACAGGGAAGGTTCCATGTTTGTATATGCCATCCAGATTTCCAAGAAGGGATAAGCCAATCAATGCGGTAGAAGGCGTACGTAGTGCGGTATCCGCGGCAGGAACAGGAGGAGGGGGGACAAATGTTCCACGTTCCTTTTCATCGTCTTCTTTAGCCCAAAGACGGGCCCGTTGTCCCCTCTCTTCAGCCATCAAGAGACTACGTGACACGATCATCCGGTTTTTGGCGGCTTGGATGCTCTGCTCCTTTGCAACCCGTGCCCGATGCCAAAATACCGAGGACAATTCGACAGACCGAGGTATAAATGTTGGAAGGATCACGTTGAAATAGCCGATCGCAAGAAACCAGTACGAATCGTTTGCTGGCTTCACCGTGAAATATGGGCGCAGGTTTAAAGCCGAGTACATCATCCTGCCCAAAGGTTGAATATGGAACGCATAATCAAAATGTCTTGACTTACATTGACAAGTCTTGTTTCTCAGAGCACATCTTTGCCCAAGCAATGTTACAAGCGGCGAATATGGCTGCGGAGACAGAAACACCATGTGTTTTGCATCTTTTCAAAATGGCTTTCGTCCGCTCAGGGTCATAAGAAACAGTCGGGACAATGGTACGCCTAGGCTGCTTTGTCTGTCGACGGAACGAATGTCCGCCCTACCAAGTTGTCAACAGACTACCCGTCAAGAAAAGGCACAATATTCACCACAAGTCCTCGCTGACTCAACTGGAAGTCAACCTTTTCAGCTGCACTGCGCAGTTTACTAGGACTGACGGTGAAGCTGTCTTCCAGGGCATTCGGTAATACGGCAGTCTGAAGTTGTTACTCAGTTAAATTTGAGACTGCACAAGAGATGCATACCCTGGAAGAGTCTGCGCCCCATCGAGAACTGAGTTCTTCCTTCAGCTGAGCTTCAAGTTCAACAATGGTTTTGTCACCGCCGAGCAATCCAAAGAAGTCGTTTGCAAATTGGTGCAGCGCCATACCATCTCCCAAAAAGTGAGCGGCACAGATCATGATGTCATGATTATATGAAGGAGATTCGCGTTCGTCGATCGGTGGCGAGCGAGGCGTTATAGGGGGGCTAGGTAAAGACGTGCCTCCTTGAGACACGATAAGATAGGACAAACGGTCGTTTGACAATGTTCGTGTTCCATTTAGATATGAATCAATGAGTTCTACAGCTCACATAAATATCAAAAAAATCATGACATCAACATGGGCGTACCATCTTTGGTCGAAGTTCTGTATTCCAAATTGCAGTCCGCATCAACCAAAGCATATTCCGGGGATTGCGGGGGCGAAAACCTGGAGAGATTCAAGCCGTGTTGTTGTAAACATTAAGCTGGGAGCTGCCAGTGCAACTTACACAAATTTGACGTCGTCGTAACCTTGCATAACGACCTTTGAAGCCAAGAGTGGATGGCGGGTACGAAGGATTGCCCAGACCATACGAAGACGGGCCCGGCGAACGACGTGCTCTGGAGCAACGAAGCCCAGGTGAAGGTACCTACGGGGTCATATAAGATCCCCGTATCATCATATTGAAGAAATGACTCGGAAAGCTTACATGTCATTAACGCCACTCGCGCGAGACGGAAGAAAGTAAGATAGTTCACTGTTGCCCAATGGGCGTTCCACCTTCCATGTATCTTTCAGAGATGAGCAATAGCTTCCTTGAAGTTTCACCTCTGAGTCCTCGTCGGAGACACCGCACGAGGCATCCAACAGCACTGGAAGCGAGGAATCCATATGAATCTCTTGGTCACTTAAGGGAAGGGCATCTTATACCATTTCATTTTGCTTGCCCGGTGTAGTGCTTTTACAAAATTCTTGAATCGGACGTGACGATCAAACTTGATCTCGACCCGGTTCGTTGAAGTTCGGTCTACAATGACTCGGAGTAGTTTACTACTATTTGGACTCAGATCGGAGGCGAAAGAGCGGATAGTTGAGGTATTTTAAATACTTACTGTCAACTTCAGATCAACAAACGGATCGTCACGGTCGAGGATGGCCGAGGCAACTTGGATGCTCAGTAACGCGTGACGCTTGACGTCTGTCCATACGGCGCCCGCGATAAGCCTTGGCATTTGAATTTTGGTGACTGACTCAACATATCATTGCGTGTGTCATGGGTTCTCAGGCCTGGGCCGTCACACTGCTCCCCCCCCTTGTCCTAACTTTTATCCATTAGGAACTAATTCAAGGGACTTCTATGACGTGATTCCTTGGCCAGGTCAGTGACAGACGTATGATAATTACAGCCTCGCCTCGGGCTTTCAAATTTCAAGGCTCACGAGTCCACAATCATGATCATGCGACAGCAATCGCGTGATTATCTGGACACAATTGACGATGGAGGAGTCGCAACATGAGGCTTTCGGAAGACTGTCGTTCCTGACAACTCCGAAGGCATCCGAGTTAAAGACTTCAAGGTATCCGATGGACACAGGCTGATATATTGCGCAGTCAGGCCGCATCATTGTTTTGAGGAACTGATGCTTTTCTTCGCTTCAAGTGTACTAGTGTAGATGATCGTGACGTGTCACCGACGTAATTATAGACACGATAGATTATAGCTAATGACTTGCAAGTGCGTAATGTGCGCAAGTGTTCGTCGATTACGGTAAACAAGAGTAATATCATTGCGTGCTACTATTAAATAAGAATTGTCCCGGGTAACATTATACCCGCCGTGATGATCATCTCGCGACAAATTTCCGTGCCTATTAGAAGGACACAAGTGTTCAGCTGTGTTCAGGTCCTCAGGGACAGTTTGTTACACTTTTTCATCATCTTCCGGCTCTCCGAAAACCACCGTAACCTCGCCATTGCCATGGTCATCATGAGAATCTTCCTCGAATTTCCTATTTCCTATAGCCTCGAGGTCAACATCCTTGCGCGGCGGAGGGGCGGTTTCAAATGATTTGACCCAGGTATAATAACTAATTGCCAGGAACAAATGCGCCATCAGTACTTCCCACAGGATCGAAGCTTCAATAGTACAGGCACGTACATGGTGCCCATCGTGATAACCAGAATAGACCCTGCGCGGTTGCTGCACGAAGGTAGAGATTATCTCGGAGACTTTATAATAATAGAACAGGATTGAGTACATACACTGTCATTACGTCTTTGAATAGCCAGACACCCAACAGGGTTTGAATAACAGATTTTGAGGCCTGTGGCAATGAGATGGTCCCATCAATGCTCTCTATACAGTGAAGATGACTTACGCTAGAGAACATATGTGTGATAGGACTTGTAACCTTGATGCTGAGCAGGCCGGCGATACAAAGTAAGAAACCAAAGATGCCAGTCACGATACTCCCCCATAGAAACACTTGTCCGTCCCAATTGGAATCATGGATAAGGTCCTCAAGGGTGGAAATTTCTCTGTAAAGCAAGACGAAAGGGAAAAGAAAAATTGCCGAGCCCAAGTTGGTCCAGTATGCAAGTTGAATAGTTGAGTTGTTGCAATAAGGGAGGGAGGACTTGATAAGAACAGCATGGAAAGCGATAAAAAGCGACGAAAGGACGCCATAGAACAGAGAAAGACCAGAAGGCGCAACATGGGCGGACACTGTTGCAGAAAACGGTGCCACGCCGAGCAAGAAACCTATGGCAACTGTCCCAGCAGCAATTCCAACTCGGACAGAAGGTACAGTACGAGTGTGCGCGGAGAATACGATGATGGTCAGAGGTAGGACAAGGCCGCGCGCAATCTGTGGAGTTACTTAACGACGATCTTTGCATTTCTTGGAGACCACACACCTGGAAAAAAGAAGCCTCAACATCGCGAAGGCAAAGAGTGTTGAAAATGAGTCCAATGATGTTGACAAGGACTACAGGCGTGAGCTTCTTCGCAGTCTCGAGCTCAAGCTTGGGTATCTCGACACGTGTAATGAATATAGCTGCCACGTGGAGAAGCAAGACTGCGATAAGCAGCTGCAGGAGGAGGAAGAGCAGCGGTAAATCTGGTGAACCATTAAGAACAGTTTTGTTCCTGCGCTCGGAGGTTGAGTCAACGTCCACACACTAGCTAGACCATCTTACACAAAAACCATCTGCCAGTGTATTTGTTAGGGGCTGGAGTCACATTATACTCACAAACTACTCACCACTAGTGCAGCAGACATGTAAAAGCCCACGACCGCCGCCACCTTTAGTGTGTTCGCGTCGAAATACCTGTTATTCATCGTTACTAGAATGGGGGATACTGGAAGAACACATAGAGATCAACTTGTGGTTTTAGCGTGGAAAGCATACCATCTGAAAGTGTCAGAACGAGCTGGTTCATCGTTCGGGCGAGCTAAGTTACCGGAATTCTCGAAATGGTAAGTGTAGATCAGGGGCTAAACGGGGTAATATCGCCGTCACCACTTTCGCACGACAACCCGTCAGCTTAGCCTAACCGGAACGTGATCATCATATCGGTCCCCCTAGCGCATCATACAAATGGATAATCGATACGACTCTCGATGCTCCCACCCTTGTCTAAACGTGTCATGGACAGAACATCAGACGAGTTCCTGCTAGGAGAAAACTCAAGACGAGATGCATACGACGACCCAGAGAGCCCTTTTATTTCTACATTTCGCGCTAGACCAATGGCATCCGCTAGCGGCAGAAGGCGAACTCTCAGGACGATTTGCACAGTTCTGGCGGCCGCTTCCTTGCTCAGCTTTGGAGTTGTCCTGCTCAAGCCCTTGAGCTATCTGGACATTGAGGAGGCGCCCATGTATTCGGCTACCTTAAACTCGCAGTCGTATGTCCAAGGTCCGCCCACCCAACGCTTTCGAGGTCAGTTAATTCGTTTGATACACTCTTCTCGAATCTCACAGCACTGGCCCCAGATAATCTTCGTAACGACACAAAGTACATTACATCGTGGATTTCTGCGGGATGGAGTACGTCACCTGCAGTCCACCGCCATGTGCGCTACTGACCGCAGTTACTTGCTAGCGAATGACGTGATGACCTATGTAAGTCAATGAATGAACCGCCGCTTTGTTCCCGCTTACTCACAGAAACTAGGGAAATTTAATTTACCTCGCACTCATAACGGAACGCATACCCATAATCGCGAAGTTCACCCCTTCTCATGTCGACAACAGTGCACCTCCATTTGCTTTCGGGGAAGTAATCGACGTCCCTCGGCTCAGCCAAGCCATAGAAAGTCCCGTAATTGAATGGCACGAAGTAAAGGACTCGGAAAGCAAGGTTCTCGATGACCTTGGCTGTTGGACTGTTTGGGAAAGCGTTCAAAAGATGGAACCCCATCCTCGGGGAAGTCCTTCCCTCAATTTGCTCAGGCTCGGTGAGACAAACTTGGACATCTTTAGTCGGTGATTATCTGAGCGGCGATCACAGATGTCTCATGGACGCGAACCCCAGATTGGGTCAAGCTGACTCCCCCTGCCGTAGGAGACAACCATGCTTCCTTTTGGTCCCTTGCAACCCTTGCGTTTCCGGAGACTCGCTCAAACAGCCTGGAATTAACGAACCATCCTTCTCCACAGCATCAGGTTTCCCTTCCCCCGGATGATCAGCTACTATGCTTCGATTACCTGTACTACTTAGGCGCCCAGAATGCATGGGAATGGGAATCAGACTATTCTCCTGCATGGAGATTTGTAGGCCAACACATGCACTGGAATGCGAGCCTTGAAAGGCTTGCCAATGAGCATGCTCGGCGCGCTATGAATGTGCCAATCAATGAACCAACACCACCCGTGAGTGAAACCTTCGGTTCCAGGATTGTTCCATGGGTCTAACTGTTGATAGTATATATCTATCCACATACGGCACGGTGACTTCCGGAATTACTGTAATGATCTACCTTTGGATCAGTGCTATGCCTCGTTGCCTGTCATTGCGCGCAGGGTGGCCGAGGTGCAAGAGGAGCTGCGCACGCAAAAAAGTATTGAGGTAACAAAAGTTATTATGACGAGCGACGAGCGTGACCCAGAATGGTGGTCGGGGGTCAGGGCAATGGGCTGGACGTGGGTGGATTATGCAACAGAGCGGACAGAGGAGATCTATGGAAAGTGGTGAGCCGAATAGATGCCGTATTTTCCTTCTGATGCCTAAAAGCTGTGGTTGTCAGGTATCCAGTGTTCATTGACGCTGTCATTCAATCAAATGGAGCCGGCTTCGTTGGCACTCATGGCTCCACAATGACCACCCTAGCCCGTCGCAGAGTGGAGTCGTGGCATGGCGGACCAACTCGGGTCGTCAAATGGGGCTCGCCAAACGCTGATGACCACTGATACCATCTGATCGATGGAATGGAAGATGATCTTGCGCCTTTTTGGCTGGAATGGAACTTTATCGTTACATTTTTAGACTTGTATCTAAATCGTTCACATGGACACACCTCGTGTACTCTCATTACCAACCAACTATAATATTTTAATGTGCACATTGTAGATGTGATTGACATGTTTCAGTCAATGAGAAGATCTTAATCGTAGGGACTTCTATCCTCGGATACCACGGCAGGTCGGGACATTCTGCCGTTAAACTGTCTGACGATGCAGTGCATCCAACTCCTTGTACCAACTTGATAGCTTATCAAGGAACCTTGTCCAGTAAGGCCGCCGACTCAGTATATACACAGATGCCTCAACCTATTCGCGCAGAGATAAGCAAACGGGTGGACGAGAAGACAGTAAGACCCACTCAAGATACTCCAGAAGAGTCTAAAACGTCTGATCGATGGGTATGGAGCACCGCATCTTGACCAATTGAACAAGGGCCTTATTGACTGGCATAGGAATATTATATTGTTCCCCTAGCCTGACCAGGTAGCCGTTTAAGAAGTCGATTTCCGTTGGGTTGTTCTTCCTTACGTCGGAAAGCATAGATGACATGTTGCCTCGCGTTACGTGTGTTACGCGCAGGACTTCACGTTGAAGAGCATCTGCTCCGAGTTCTTTTGGAACACGCCCCACCGGCACCTGACTCTTATCCACGCTTGGAGCTAGAGAATCGAGCCATGATTGCGTGTCCGCCTCAATCTGTGCACAGAAAGCAGCAGCAGCCTCTTCGCAGACGCTGCGCATCATATTCTGTGACGACTCGTCCTTGAATAGACCGCCATTCCGGCAGCCTAGGACGGCGGTGAGTGGATTCACGATGGCGTTCACCACGAGTTTCTTGCGCATCGCGAGTTGGACTTCTGTAATAGGACTCCATTTGCATCCAAGAGCATCGAGAGATCGTAATACGGCTACCGTATGTCGTAGGCTGCGGTACTGGTCGAATGAAGGGTCATCCGGACGTGTGATGTCATCCAAAACAAGTGATCTTTCATACAGCAGCTTGCTTTCATCCGCCATGGATGCTTCGAAATCGCGCTTGCGGCTATCTGGGACAATCCCAAATGTGATGTCCCCGATTCCCGCATGAACCACATGGAAGGCTGACTTGAGCCATGCTCCGTGGGTATTTGATGCCAAGATAAAGTGCGGCCTGCTTTCCGGGTTGCGGAATATTCGCTGGACGAGATCTTCATATAATCCCATGCCATTTTGTAAGAGCACGACGGTACTACGAGAGGTGAGGCGTGGAGCTAGACGTGACAGTGCAGGCGCAGTACTGTGCGCTTTGGTCGTTATGAATAATGCTTCGATAGGTTCTGTCCGTAAATCTCCATCGCTGGGGGTGAATCCGGCACTCTGCTCTCTCGAAAGCTTGGGGTTGAAGCGCACTCCACCACCTGATCCGCTATGCTTGTCGAACACCTCGATATCGAAACCGTCTGTTGATTGTCTGACTCCTTGATTTTCAACTGTTATTTTCGCAGCTGCATTCTGCGGCGTCCACGCCTGCTTGGCAGTCTTTTGGATGAGAGTGACTGGGTGCGTGCGCGGAAGAACCGATCGTAGGTTATGAGCGAGGAGGCAGCCGATGGGCCCGAGCCCGAGCACGTAGAAACGCATGTCACTGATACTATTCAATTCGTCAGGTGTCAGGCTAGACATTCACGCTGACGGTAAAAGGTTTATGTGACATTGTAATAAAATAATGGAGATCGGACGCACTCGACGGGAGAAGGAGAAGTTCGTGGTGTGAATGACTGCTACGAGTCACACGCGTGTATGCATGCAACGGTTATGAACCTTCGAGTTCGTCGTCGTCGCCTGCCACGTTGACAGGATGAATGTCGGGAAAACCCCAGGATTTATTATAATTCCCGCGAGTTCACCCACGTGCCAGGATTATGTCGCGAACGGCGGCCAAGCCTTCGCGCTCATTGTGAGCTTGAAGAACATGATGGCACCCTAAATTATTATATTTGTGCCTCTTTTCTGGTCACGAGAACGCTACATCCTGAAAAAGTACAATATTTTATCACGAGGCGAAGTTTCGGACCGCTCAATAGAAATTTAAAGGTCTTTCATCGATCTCACAATTGTTACTCTGATACTTACTCCCACTGCTCCATTTTGTGCATTTCACTAGTCATGGCCTCGATTGTTTTGAAAAGAACTCAACAGAAGGTCGGTGACACACGATTTGTGTAGATCAAATGCTGATACCATGGATTCGTAAAGATGCCCGTGGTTGGGTACGTACTGATTTTCGATTGCACACAGGATCAGAATGCATTAACCTCAATTTGCCTGCAGCTTCGGGCTCTGGAAGGCAAGTCTACTGCAATTAATTTGGACACCTGAGCTGAAGTGCTGTCCAGGTAACTAAATCCACGTGCGCTGACGTGAGTTTCAGATCTTTAAAAGTGATAAGGCGTTCTTATCCTGTTGTCTAGACCGTATACAACGCGATTAAAGCGGGGTACCGTCTTCTTGATGGTGCCGGTGACTACGGAAACGAGAAAGAGGCAGGTGAGGGTGTGCGCCGAGCTATTGCGGACGGCCTCGTCAAGCGAGAGGACCTATGTGAGTATTTCTCGCCCTTGAACCAGCTCACGAGTTGATTTGCTTTTCATAAATCAGTCATTACGTCCAAGGCAGGATACCTTCTCACACACGTTGGATTACATCTTGATGAATTGTTGTTTTATAGCTATGGAACACCTTCCATGCCCATGATCATGTCGGTCATTTTGAGTTATTTGTAATGCAGCTAAGTTCTGACCGACGAATCAGGTCAAACAAATTACCAAGATGCAACTTGGCCTTTGGGGGATCGACTACTTCGACTTGTTCCTTGTCCACTTCCCCATCGCACTGAAATATGTCGATCCCAGCCACCGCTATCCCCCTGAGTGGTTCGGTGATGATGGCAAAGTCTACACCCGTAAGCCATGGGTTACGATGGATGTATCTCAGATTGACATCATATCTCAGAAAACACCCCTATGCACGAGACTTGGAGTGCAATGGAGGAGCTCGTTGACGAGAAACTGACGAAAAATATTGGTCTAAGGTGATTAGCGAATTAAGCTGCACAGTGCGTTTTTCGTGAACACCCTTCAGTAACTGCCAGGGATCTTTAATCCTTGACGTTCTCCGGTATGCCAAGTACGAGCCCCAGGTATTGCAGGTTGAGCTGCACCCATACCTTACCCAAGAAGCTCTCGTCAAACTTTGCAAGACGTTCAGCATTGCCGTGACTGCCTACTCATCATTTGGGCCTCAATCCTACGTCGAACTTGGTGTTGACAAGGGTGCTCCTTCACTCCTCAAGCACAACGTGACTTCCGCTGCGGCCAAGACGCACGAAAAGAGTAGGTGTACAATATCACTCATCTGTGACGAAATCTGACGCAAAGATAATTAACAGCCGAAGCTCAGGTTTTGCTGCGTTGGGCCACGCAACGAGGCATTGCCGTCATTCCAAAGTCCAATGATCTTGGCAGGTTGTCAGCAAACTTGGACTGCAACTCCTTCGACCTCTCGGCATCCGAGCTTGCAGCCCTGAGTGCACTGAATATTAACCTCAGGGTGCGCGCGCACTCATGATGCTTATATGACAACTGATCTAAATTCGCTCCATAGTTGAATGATCCCGCTGACATTGATGGTCGCTTGGCCATCTTCGCATAAAGGCGTGACGGATAGAAGTGTAGAACCAATGTACAATGAATGTATACTACTGTCCAGAATGCTCGAGAACTGAGAACACGGATCTTTTGCATGCGCAGTGACTTTGTAGTTTGCTTGCTGTGCAGGCGCAGGGACCGCAGTACCGTCGGAGTTTCAAAGCGGCTTTATCTCCTGATAGTTAGTAACATATTGCATTAGCGCCTTCCTTTCATCCCCCATGGCTACAATTGCACAATTCAAGCTTTCGAAACAGGGCGGGCTCACTCGTCGCCTAACATTTACTGCTCACCCTAGTTGGGCCGTTTTATCCTCAAAGATTAATGAAACATTCGGTATTGCGACTGATAATATTGGGGTGTCCTACCTCGACCAAGATGGGGACGAAGTAACTTTCAGCTCTGAAGAGGAGTTGCAGGAATACTATAGTACCCTCGGTGACGCCAAATTCAAACTTATCAGACTTTCGGTACAGGACCTTAGCTCTCTTAGGTCCACCAATGCAGCGCCCCCCCGCAACTTTTCCGCACCCCCACAGCACTTCCGGAATACATTCGGAGAACAGGATTCACTGCCTTTTGTTTGGGAGGTCGATGACGAATGGCAGCGTCTCCCTGGTAGCCTGGGCAGTCTTTTCTTGTCCAGTGACTCTCCGGAGAGTCCACACGCATTTGTGGAGGTTCTCGAGAGTGACATCAGTGTCTCCAAGAAGTCTGACAATGCAGAGGAAGAATCTGTCATTGGAGACACCCGCTCGGACGAGACGTTTACCACGCCTACTTTCCGTGCAGACAAGGGCAAGTCGCGCGTCGCGATGCAGCCTACAGTTGAAGACGATGCTTCGTCTACCGATTCGGTTTTTGGCGACGATGCGCCACCGCAGCCAAAGGGCCGTGTTTATGACTCCGACGAAGCTTCCACATTCGGCGGTAATATCAAGTCTCCTGTCTCGGTCAATGGGACAGTGACTCCCGCTCAGGCTCAGAGTACTCCTGTCATTTCTGGGCAGGTTCTTCCTGAGGCTGTGCCGAAATCCACTGAAGATTCTAACGCACCCATCGTTGACGAGCCTACCCTCCCCACTCCGGGCAGTACAGGAGCATCATCTCTCACTTATGACGTAGCCGCCTTCTTGAAGACGGTTTCCGGTGTTATTTCCTCTCACCCAGAATTATCAGAGGGTCTTCGTAACATCGTTTCCAATGCCACAAATGGAACATACTGGACTGCGCATCGTGATGCGCTCTCTCGCGCTGCCGAGCATATTCAACAGGAAACTGGTAGGACTGTGGAAGAGATTCAGAATGCAGAAGAGGAGGCCAGCGCCAGGGTTGCAGACGCCCTTGGTGGAATTTTCCGTGTCTTCGGCGAAACCGTCCAAACTGCTAGGACAACGACTGAGCCATTCCGGTCACCTACCACTCAACCTACCACTCAAAATGTACCTGCAGCTCCAGAATCTGCACATGAGCCCTTGTGCTCCCGTCCTCGCGAATTTATCCCATATCCAGGACCTCCTCCTCCAGGTCATTTCCCATCCCATCCTCATCACCGCTGGGGCCCACCCCCTCCGCCGCCGCCTGGTCGCCGTCATGGGTGGCCCCGTCCCCCTCCACCCTTTTGGGGTCTTTCAGGTGGGCGCCAGGAGGAGGTTGGTCCACATGTGGATCATCACAATGCAGTCCGTGCAAGGATGAGCGACATCCGCACTACGTTGGCGGAGGCGCGCAACCGGCGTTTGGGAAATTTAGGGCTAGCCACACCCGCCAATCCACCTCCCATTTCTAACGCACCTGCTGCGCCACCTATGCCTGTTGTACCACCCCCTCCCGTACTGCAAGCTGGATTATCTGACTCCAGCATATTCAGGAGCACTTCACCCACCCAAGAGGAGCTCAGGGCTGATGTTGAACGCGCCAAAGCCGACTATAAGATGCGTAAGGAGAGGTATCGCCAGGCTAAGGCCAGTAGAAGATTGGCAGAGCAACACGAACAAGGACAGGAATCTAGTGGAAGGTATTTCCCTTCCCTTTTTAGTAATGATCAGGATGATATTAACTCGCATCTGTAGCAATGATGTTTCCGGGCTACCTACCGCTTTCGATATGACGGAGCCTATTGCGAGTGGCGCAGATACATCTGTGTCTCAAGGGCCTCCTGCAGCAACCCCAGTCCACGAGCAGGTGACAGTACCTCCATCCCCTACTCCTGCAGCCGCGCCTGTACCCTCACAGCTTATTACACCTGCTACACCTGAGGTCCATATCGTAAGCAATGCTAGGGGCGTGTATCCCCAACTCGAGATGTTCAGCGTCCCTAGGCGCAGCCACACCATTGGACACACTGCACGCCGTGGCCTCGAGGACCGTTCCAGGCAGCGCATCATGAAGAAATTGTCTGAGGTACGCTCCTTATTATTTTCTGTCTCTTTAATATCTCACGAAGGGTTTTGTAGATGGGTTTTACTGAGGGCACGTATCCGAAACTGAGCGCTAAGGTGTTGGAGCAGATGGTCACCCATCCTCCCGCTACCAAAGACATCGAAGATGACATTGTGACCAACTTGATTGAGGAGCTTATTCCTTCCACTTTTACACCTCGGGCTGGCAGCTCCAGGGAACCCATCCCTGGCGCTTGGGCCTAGATGCGTTGTTGTATGATGGCAGATCTTGACTGTATTCTGGGCTTTTAGTCTGACTTTCTGACTGTTGTATTATAAGTTCTTGTATTCTCATTAAAGTTATGTGATCGGTACAGTACTGTAAATTCAATACGTTTGTACAACGTTTGTGACTATTATCTCTCGATGTCCTCGGAGTCCGATGTTCTTGTGTTTTGTGACTTGATCAATGATAATGATTGTCTTGTCGGATCTTACAGACACGTCACAGTCCGGAATTTGATGATGAGATCATTATCCTCAAAATCCATTATATGCAGGCGCCCAGCCGGCGAATCGACGTTTCGGACAATAGCGGGCCGCTGGGTGTTCGTGATAATGCGGCATATGTTGGCGTGTCCGTGAATAGAGGAACACTCGGCCGCACCTCGTGCACCGTGTTGAAAGACCGCGACGAGACAAAAAAAAACCATTGACTTGCAGGGGCTTTCGAAAAAATAATTAGCGAATTACGATTGTTGATCACGAAGGTAAAAAATTCAATCGTGCTAGATTATCATGTCGATCCTGAGACACAAAACTGAAGTAAACTGGTATTTTCAAAGAAATCTTGTATAAAAACTTATGAGTAAGATCACAGTTTCAAGCATAAGTTACCGGACGTGAATTGTTTCACGGAACCAAATTTTGCCGTCGACGGAAGCGATTGCCGACGTTGTTGCTTTGTGCCTCGTCACTTTCCAGGAAATGGGAAAAAAAACCTAGCATAAAGCAACGTTAGTGCTCAGTGCATGCGTGTATGGGTCACACATACACGCCCTGAGTACTCATGGTGCTTTGTACTAGGTTTATTTTTCTTGCTCACTAGCATCAATAACGCGCCGTGCTGGAACGTTCCGTGACGAGCACGCGCCCTTTCCCCTTTCTGTGATCACGGGCACCTATGGAAGAGCGGCATCGGCTTTGCCCATAACATTGTGTCAACCTGCTATGTTATGGAGGTGCCCATTGGAGACTTGCGAACGTACGAATCATCCCTTTATTATCGTGGTACTTTCAACGAATACAGGTCGTGTCTTCCTGGCATCCGACACGCGTTGCGCTCTTTGAAACGCGCTGCGTGACCGTCTTTGCCGGGCAAGTGTAGCTCTTTCCAAGCTCTTTCTCTTGGTAATGGGCTTGTAGACTGAAAGGCATAATCCGCTGCTTTCCCAGCAACAAATAAAGTGATTTTTGAGCGCCCACAAGGACAAACAACACGCTTTGCCTGTGAAACAGGCCACCAACCAGATCACATATCGATTGCCAATGATACCAGAAAATCGACGTGCCACTGTGGACCGTATAAAACCACACCGTCTGCGTCTCCTCGTTCTTCAACCGCTACATTATCAGAAACTAAAATCGTTACTCTGCTCGTGTTCTCTCAATCCTTTATCCATCCCAACAATCCGCACTTCCGAGTATCATGTCATCTAACACCAGACCAACCGAAAAGACAGTTGACGCCGTTATGTCAGACTTCAATCCGGCTCGACCCGCTCCGATGGTGCGTAACTTCATCGTCTTTTTGTGACTTGCTTACGAGGTGTGCAAACAGCATCCTGTCCTTGATGCCGTCGAAATGCATATGACCGTGCCTCTAGACCGGTGGCCCAAATATGCCATTATGGGCACAGCCGATTACAAGAGACGGCAGGAATTTCTCATGAGAGACCATTTGAAGAAGTTTCCTATGCCTGGAACAATAGACACGTCTGCCAAGGATTTGTTGCTGTCTACAACGTTCACGCACAAGATGGCGCAAATACAGCACATTATACAGCGTCAGGGCTCGGCCGCGAATGTCGATCCCCGTTACACTTACCTTTATGACGACATGCGTTTCAAACGTGACATCTTTTACTGGCGCAATTTTCGCATGAATGACTTGCCACCCGAAATCATTACGCACATCTTCCGCATCGCTGCTTGGTCAACTAGTACCCCAGCTGAAGGCACACACGTTCGCCTATTGCTCACTTCGGTGTGCGCCAAATGGCGCAGGTTGATGATCGAAGACTGCACCCTTTGGAGTGCTATCTGGTTCCGCGATCCTCCTCCGTATGAACGGTCGCTGGAGTGGTTTAAGAGGGCAGGCGGTGCACCGTTGGACATTCGCATCAACGAACATGATGCCGACTGGAGGTCCAAAGATGATGATTGGAGGTACAAAGAGGACGATCATCGGTTTACTACCGAACAGATGGAAGAGCTCATGGACAAACTCTTTGTCAAAGTCTCTCAGATTCGCATGCTTGTGCTTGTTGTCGACAACTGGCCCCCTGCTCTCGTAGTTTTGGACAAGCTGCAGGAAGCAGCGTATGCTGGGAAGGTCATCAACATGGAACGTTTAGAAATTCATAGGATGGGACAACCTTTTGTATGGCTCGGGCCAGGGCGTACACCTGCTGTGCTTTTCGGGGGCCAGACTCGGGCCTTGAAATATCTCTGCCTTGCCGGCGTTCACATTGACTGGAACGCGACTCCCCTTAACAACCTGTCTACTATCGACCTCAGGAAAATTGCGATGAATGTTGCGCCAACATTGAATCGCTTTCGTGAAGTTCTCCTTGCTTGCCCTCGCTTGCAGAAGTTGTCTTTGGACGGCGCAGGCCCGCAACCCAGCGCTAGAAAGTCCGATCACATTCCAATTGACCTTCCCCACCTGAAGGTTCTCGTTATAGGTGGCTTCAGCATGTTGTACTCGTGCTACATTTTATCTCAGTTCAAGGCACCTAACGTTCGCGACCTGACGTTAATGAACCTGACAGGCGAAGATTATACGACAATGATCGCTGCCATAACTGCTCGTTACAAGGAGCTACGACTCCTGACGCTCTACGCGGTCAACATTAGTCCCACAGAGGGGGGGACGAAGGCGATGGTGAAGTTCCTATACGCGATGCCTTACCTGAGCTATCTACGGATCGCCTCCATGAAGTGGCATGTCATAGAGGCATTCAACGAAGACCCTCGAGAATTCGGACTTGGGAGAGACACAGTCACTCAGTTGTTCCCGCAGAACCGTCTAGTTCTGTGTCCGAAACTTCAGACGATAGAATTCCAGCAATTGTCTGGAACGAAAATAGCGGAGTGGGCGGCTAGGCGGAGGGAGCTAGGCGCCCCGCTGAGGAGGGCCTATGTGAATTCTCCATACGTCAGCAAGGTGACTGCGGAGGAAGCGGAAATGATCCAACAGGTCGTGGGTCTGTTCATCGCGCCTCTGGGGTCCACTACCCCTGAGGAGAGGGCGTTGGCGACTTGCGACCGTTATGGAGAGACGATCTAGAGGGGAAAATCCATACTTATTGGAATGATATATTCTATAACAACATGCATAGGAAACAGCTGTATACCATAGTTTACCAATTACTGCATTTACTTACTATCGCAATGTATCATCTCATTCGCGTACTTTAAGTCATCGTTCGAGCCACACGTGACTTGAGTTTTTTGGTCACGTGGTGACGTACCATGTCGCGTAAACGCGTGTTGAATTAACCTTATGACCTACTTCACACTGTCACCACCACCAGCACACAGCAAACGTATGTGCTAAGTATATATCGCCATTTTTTGTAACACCATGCCCCCACTCCAGCGTTTTGCATCCTCCTCGACAATCTCGACTGTAACTCATTCAGACACGTCTATTGCTGACACGTCGGTCTCGGAATCAAAACCTCCTGTTAGTACACATGTACCCTATATCAGACGACGCAACACCCCCCAGCAACTCAAGGCTCTCCAGCAACTGCTCGAACTGACTCCCCATCCAACTCGGGAGCAGCGTCTCGCTTTGGCTGCAGAGCTCGGCATGTGCGTTGATACGATATGAGTAGTAATTCACCTTAAACTGACCTTTACATCAGGGAGCTCAAGTCTGTGACCAACTGGTTCCAAAACAGGCGCCAGACAGAGAAGAGAAAATCCCTTATCTGGAATGAGAATAATCCTCCAAAAATTCACGCGCCTCAATCGCGTCGCCTGAAACAGCGCCATCTTAACAAGTCAATATCTTCCTTCTCTGTTTCGCTTGATAAAATCGCTCAGTTATCTGAGAGACCCTCATCACCGTCATTACTACTATCCGCCAATCGAGCACCCCTCACTCCTTTCACTCCACGGACTACTAACGTCCGTGCCCAATCGTCTCCAAGTCCCTCGGAGTTATGGAAACACATCCCATCATCCCCCGCCGTTCCGCAGTCCTCCCCAGGTACTGAGGAAGCTAGACTGGCTGGCCTTCCCTCACGATCAAAGACCTGGCGTTCGTTAGAATGGGCCTGTCTCAAAGCGAGGCGAGACAGGCGGGTTGACAACGAAGAGGAGGAAGACGACCTCCCTTGTCTCCCCTCTTTGAGTCACGGTAGTGGCTCAGATGATGGGTCGCATGAAGCCCTCACCCCTAATTCTAGCGTCCGAAGCATCAACCTCTCTCCCCAGAGCAATTCTTCCTCGCGCTTCGGTGGAGAAGAAAACAACAAGGGCCAATTTTCTGACTTGAGCAAACCTCGCCAGTCAGAGGATGTTGAAGCTGCCTTGACGCTCCTTGGTTTTATGGCGCGTCATTAACATTCAACAACAAGAAATCCAAAACCTTCCCCTCCGGGGCAAAAACCAACGAACAAGGAACCGGATGCCAGACACCAGTCAGTATTCAGTTGATACCTAAGACATATGGGATGTTACCACAACAAAACCATACATCCAAAGCAAGGACAGAAAGAGAAGAACCCATACGCAGTGGCACCCACATTTTCCTCCAATCAGACGCTATACAAAAAAAACCTCTAAAGCACAAAATACGAAAAAGGACGTTGGACACATGACCGCCACGCGACCGACACGCGAGCCGAGCCGCCAGGTCGCAGCAACACAACACATTAAACCAGAACACCACTCTACGAGCCGAACCCCCCCAAAACCCAACCCAACTTCAAAAAAGCACATATCTATGACATCTACTACCCGGGCCACTCGTTCAACACGGCGATCCACGACCCCGACTCCTAATCAACACAAAGAAAACATGATACCCACTCCGCAGCCCGATGTCAGTCAGCCATCGCCAGAATTAATACGGATCGATTCTTCGAGGAAGAGGCACCGTATGTCATCCACACAGCTGATGTGTCTGGAATCACTCTATCAAAAAGACACGCATCCATCAAGGCACAGGAAGAACCAACTTGCAGGCGAGCTTGGCATGTAGGAGGCTGTCAGCAAACTATCTCGCCACACAGACCACTTACCTTGATAAACAGGGACTACAAAACCATCACGATCTGGTTCCAAAACAAGCGCCAAATCGCAAAACGTGGCAAACCGAGCGCGCCTTGCGTACCACTTCAGATACGGGATGCCGTTTCCCAAACCCCGGATCACCAGCTTCCTGTGCAATCCCCATCAGTACTCCGGCGTGTCTCTTCGCCATCGGTAAACGATACTCTACAGCCTGTGATTCTGCCATCTGCTTGTTCTGAGAAGTCACGCATAACACCATCTCCGCAAGAACAAGAAGGTGGTGTCAATGATCTACCAAAGAAGTCACTGCAGGTTAAACCTCTCCTGAACTCCTTGGGTTCATTGATATTTTCGCGATCACCCAAGGCTTTGCACGAGAAAGATCAAGCGCAACCGACAGTGGAAAGTAAGACCAGCGTCCAGGAACTATGGCAACACCTCCCTTCATCACCAACAGCTCCGAGTTCGGTGTCCGACAGAGGAAGTGAAGTTCGTAGCCCTACCCGCAATGAGGACGCACGATATAGCAAGAGAGGCCTGACACTCGAGTGGGCTTGCGACAGACAGACGAAACGCAGACGGGCAGGAAGAGACAATGGTAGCAGCGCCGACAGCTTGAGCAGGTTCTGGCCGCCGGTTGGGTCATCAAATCCACGCACCAGTTCAGCGCTTTCTTTACTCTCATTGGTCGCGGGAAAGGTCAACACGTCTTTGCCCGTCAGTCCCGCCCCTTCACAGGACGTAATGTACGGAGCTTCCCTCCTGTTGAGCTTCAAGCATTCCTTGAGAGGACGCGACACTGGGAAGAAGCAGGTGTAATACCAGCTGAGAAGGCTTTAATTTTTATGACACGAGCATGAAATGACACACAACACAACATCCCTTATATCGACAACAGTATGGAAGTTTGGCTACATCGGCAACATGCAAAGCGTGAGGGTACCGGCGATGCGAAGGAGCATTAAAATGCAACGATGGCTTAAAAATAAAATGTGATGGGCTGAAACAACAATCTCAATGAGAAATCCACGCGGCTAGATGAATTACACCTTGTGCCCAATAATAGATATTTTATATTCAAGCTAGAGAAAGTCTACTTCTTTTTTTGCCAGTTTTGGCGGGGACGGACGGCGTGGAAGCTTGCTTTTTAGAGGATGCATTAGGGTTCGGTTTTTGGGAGGCAACTGTTCGGGGTGCAGGTTTCGCGTGATGGGAAGATGGAGTAGTTAGGAGTGTCAATGTGACTGGACGGGTGTCAGAATGGAATGGGTAATCAGGTAGACCTTTGTATAAATCTGTTAAGTAAACGTTTACAAGAGACAATTGGGTGAGAACCATTTACCTGCGATGTCCTTGAAGAATGGTATAAATGTGTCAAGGATGTCATCATTTGATACTTTGCCCATCTCTATAAAAGCGGGCTCTTCGGTCTCCATTGCGTCAGCGGTCATCTCATCAGCAACACCCTGAATGCCACTCTGATGCTCTTGGTCCACGTTTTCCTTCAGCCGAAGCTTGAGGAAGCCGTTGATCAACGGCTCGAACAGGCTTTCCATCGGCGGCATGAGGTAAGCAGGGGCATCGAAGACGCTTCCCGTCTCAGTGCTTTTCCAGGGAAGGGAGGTATCGAGTGTCGACGAGACAGCATTGTGAGAAACGTCGGTAAGAGCCGGTACACCAAACATCTCTTCGAAGAGAGACCGCTTGGGAACCGCCAGCCCTTTCTGGAGCGCCTTCGTTGATGAACTTGCCTCATCGGCTATGTTGATATCGTGCCCCAGAAGTACAACACCGAAAGCGTGCGTAATTCCTACAAGGGAAAACATCCGGCTGCGAGCGAAGTGATTTGGAGCAGGGTACCAAACCAAATTCCGTATCCCGAATGGTAACGTTTGTGAAAGCAGGGGAGTCGACGACGAGATGGAGTAGACCATGAGCCCATTAGTCGTGTCTGATGGTGAATGATGAATCGTTGCGAAGGTATCTTGATAAGGATGAGGTACAAGAGTGACATAAGGGTGATTGTGCCAACGATGCCAACGTACTGTAGTATGTTCAATTCAATGCAGATCGTCAATCAGGTGGAGAGACGCACCAGAGCGATTAATAATATCACAGACAACAAGATTGGGGCCGCCAAGAACCGCAATATACTGGCCATGATGTCCAATGAAGTGTATGGACGAGATTTTTGGGCATTCTGAACACACTATTGTAAAGTGAAGTGCATTCGATCTTGAGTCATACAACGCCACAGAGGCATCGAGCGCAACAGCCAGAAGAGAGCCATCCGGAGACCAAGCAGAGTCCCTGGGCATCTCCAGACGGAAACCAAAAGACGATCTTGAGGTCCAGGAAACTAAAAGGCGGTCACAAACTGCAAGTTCGCATAAACATCTGCACATACCTTCTGCATTGCCCTTCTTATCCTTCGTACTCCGTATTCTCCAAGTTTTGACGTTTCTATCCTCACCAGTGGTCACCAGCTGGATGTCATCCAAGGGACTAAAAGATATGGATGTGACTTTGTTCAAGCCATGTGGCCGGTCTACTCTGGTATTCAATATCCAAAAAGCGGACTTCTTGTCCCACCACCATATCTTGAGGAATATCTCGCCACGGAATGACTCATCTCCTTCCCGCCGGTCGATAGTCGCCATCCACTCTCCTGACGGTGAGATTACCACGCGTTCTACTCGTGAAGGCTCTAACATCTTTTCTTCTTGTCTTGACACTCGATTCGAAGGCGACACCTCCAGCTCTGCAACGAGCATGGATGACGAAGGAGAATAGGTTTGTAGTGAAGAAGGATGGGAAGAGGGGAGAACGAGTGTCGATGATAACGAGTGAACTGCAAGTGGTGTGGCAGAGGATGAGGACGCCCAAGCACTTGACGTGACGGAGTCTGAGATCACGAGGTAATTAAGCAGGTACATATGACAAACAAAAAGAACACACCTAGTTTTATGCGAGAAAAAACTCGCGATAGCTTGAGCGTGGCAGAACTAACCAATGCAAAACTTGCATCCGCCAGCCCAAGAAGGTACTCTTCCTCAGCAGCAGAACTGCGCGAGACCACAACACTTTTGATGGGGGAGCCAACTCGGGGCACGAACTCCTTCTTTCCAGAGTACAGCTGCCATATGACAAGAACAGCTTCTTCACCACCAGATAGCAAATATGCCCCATTCGTCGTGAACGCAACAGATGAAACCGCATGGGCATGCCAATGAAGCTCAGACGTTTGCGATCGCTTTTCTACATTAGCAACTGCTGGCTTGCCCTGGTTCAAGCAGTACCATAACCGTACGACACCTTTTGCGTCACCCGTCGCAAAATAATCCTCTAATGGATGGACTGCCAAACACGTCAATGGATCTGGTGAAACGTATTTTGTAAATCCAGACTTCAGTGCAGACAGTTGTGCAACGTAGGCCTTGTGACCAGCGACTGCAATCAGCCATTCACCACTCGCAGATACAGCAAGTCCAGCCGTATACCTGGTCTTGCCAACTGGTGTGATCTGGGATGACTTGTGCCATTTCGCGCCTGAAGCAGGATTTTGAGGCTTGAGCGACACACGCAAGATGATGCAACTCTCTTCGGAAGGAACCTTTGCAGACCGGTTTGGTTTTGGCTGTTCTGCACCGCAAATGAAAAACTAGTCGTACGTTACAGACCATGACACTCACCGTCACCATCACTGCTTCCCTTCTTCTTCGTTTTTGCAGTAGCGACAAAAACGTAATCTTTTATCTTTTCATGCCCGCACACGTGATGGATAGGCTGTTCGAGATTGATCGTGTGCAACAATATGCCCTCGAGAAAATCCCAGACTTTGATTGTGCCATCCAAAGATGCAGTGATGAGCTGAAATGAATTATGTGCACTGAGTATAGCAGATGTGATGATATCCTGGTGACCATCATCTTGTGGCCCTGGTAATGTAGAAACGACCTTGCCAGATGATGTAGAATGTATCTTGATTCTTTCCCCGACGATAGAAAAAAAGTGGCTGATCACAATAAACAGATTGATCAGATCGCAAACGTTACATGTCCATGAAATCTACGCACCTCCCGTCTTTCGTGAATATTGGTGGATGTGAATTGGAGTTCGAATCAGTCAGGGATGTCCATGTCAGAGGTTTCAGTGGCTCTGGTTGTGGCATCTCGCTTTCGGGTTGTTCATTCGCCTTCCCCCTCTCTTGCTCTCCCTGCTTCTTCATCCCCTGCACGCCTTCCTTAACTTTCTCCTTCACCTTCTCTTTCGTTTTGCTCTTTTTGGTTTTCTTCTTCACTGGGGGTGGCGGACTTGTTGATTCCGCGGGACTTGGTGGGAGTGGGACATCCTTTGGTAAACGGGGAACGAAAGGAGTGTGATTGATGACCTTGACCGCGGCCATGAGCGTTCTGAGATTTCGAGCGATCGCGAAGCAAATATTCACAGGACCTTTGCAAAAAATGTCACCGCCACTTCGACGGCATTTTCCGGTATATGTCCCGAAAAGGAAATCAATCGGGAAAGTTTCACTTGCAATCAAAATGTTCCTCATCCCAAACCACTGTCATTATAGCAGAACA